>JARBWK010000007.1:61614767-61716356 GCA_030556195.1 Anolis apletophallus | reverse complement strand
GTACGCTGATGACACCCAGCTCATCTGAGATGGAGAGCAGGCCGAGATCCGTCCCCGCAAATTTCCAACACTTGCCTCGAGGAAACCGTTGCTGGATGGCTGCGAGGCCAGTAGGTGGTGAATCCGAAGACGGAGTCTTGTGGCTTGCTGGTCGCCCGGGTGATGTGGATGTCCAGCTTCGAGCCTGGAACGGTGTGGCGTTGCCCATCGTCTTCCGTTGCCTGGGGTCACTTGGACTCCCCAGCTGACCTGAGGCCCAGGTCTCTATGGTCAGCTTAAATCTTTTCATCACGACGAGGCAGAGGCTGGCTCGTCTCCGGAACGACCTGGCCACACCGGTGATCAGCCACGGTCATCTCGAGCTAGATTTGCAGAAAATGCGCTCGTTGGCGCTACTCTGTCGGTGTTGAGCTCAGGCTAGTGCAGAACACTGCCGCCCGGCTCCTGTACAACCGCCAACAGGTAGCCACATAACACCATCTTGCAGGATCTGCACTGCCTGCCTGCTCCGAGCTTTTTTGGGATCACCTTCAAGTGTTGGTTCTCACCTTCAAGGCCTTGCCCACACGGTCTGCTGACCAGTATCTGAGGACCGTCTCACACCCCATACGCCCTCTGAGATCACTACGGGTCCGAGATGCCAATCTGCTTGGGGTCCCTCTCGGCCAAATTTCACAAGACTGACATCGCGACCCGCGGGGCGTTCTCCTGTTACAGCGCCACACTATGGAACGCCCTCCCGGCGAAGCCGGCATGAAGGACACAGCCCGTTCAGGCGGGCCTGTAAAACCCACCTGGTAGCAGGCGCTGGTGGGTAGGTCAGCTTCCCATGTCCCGCCTGGCCGTTCGCATTAGGACGATGGGCTATTGTTGAGAAGCGGTGCTACTGTTCTATTGTTTTATTGCGTTGTGTGCTCTTTTAGCTGTTTTAATTGTTTATTACTTTGTTTTTATGCCTATGGAAACAACGTAAGCCGCCCAGCCTTGAGCTAGGGAGTCGGCGGCATGAAACCAGATAATAAATAAATAAATAAAGCTGTTTCTTTGTGTCAGATTTCAACCTACTCATACATCAGAACTTTTAGTAAGCATATTGTTGTTGTAAGCAATGTAACTCCAGCAATATGGTTCTACTCTGCCATATAGAGTTCAAAAGAAAATCTTGGTATGTTTTTCACTTCATGACGGTGGGGGAGAGGAGACAACATTTTCGGAACACACACACATACACACCTGGAAGAAAATAGTTGGGCAATCAATTCAAAGGCAAATTAAAAGATTTATGGGAATAAAAAGCACATTTTTACTTTGTTGATTATCACCTATGAGCAAGACTTGCCTCCAATGCTAAAAGTTATCAATATTTCAATTATTATTTTTATTATTATTTAAAACTTTTATATCCCGATCTTCTCACAAGGGACTCAGACCAACCTTCAAAGGCTATCAAGCTTCTCTTTAAAGTAGCAATGGATTAGTGATCATATGGTCACACGCAATGAGCGTATTATTAGAACTCAGTTCCAATATTTTATTTCATTATTTGCCCTTTAAGGTGATGGATGCTAAATATTAAACACAAGTCTGATGGTCGGTACTGGGAACTCCATGCTACTGCAGAAATGAGACTTCAGCCCTGTAAGAAAGAAAAAGAAATTCAGAATTGGATTTCTGGTCAGGGAATTGGATTCAAGCTGGGCCATAAGAGGAAATTTGATTTTTAGACGAAGGAAAAAAATAAGAGAACAGGATAGTCCATTCAAGAGGATCATTAGGAAATGTTTGAGAGGGGAGAAAGAAAGTGGCGGGAGATCTATGCCGAACAAATCGTAACAGTAAGAAAAGAAACAATAGAGGGAAATTTTTCCATACATGGAGATTGGACATGGAAATTGAGGAGAAGACATCCAGGAGGAAGTAAAGTAATATGTAAAGAAAGAAAAGTAAATGCATTAAAGGTGGCTGAAGGAAAATATTGCCAAAAATGGTAGAGGTCCTGCACAACTTTCACGCGCTTTGTACCAGGATGAAAGATAGGTGTTGGCATACCGCTTTGAACAAAGAGATGTTTAATCATATGATATAGGAATGTTATAGAGTGCAAGAATGCTGGAAATGATTGAAGGAGAAATCAATAAAATATTAAATTTACAAATAATGCGGATTAATGAAATGTATTACATGTACAGGATAACAGGAGTGAGAAGAATATGCACAAAAATAAAAATTGATTGACAAATTAATAGCGTGTGCACAAATAGGTTTTAGTGAGGGGTTGGAAGGATAAAACAAAATGGACGTGACTAGCTGGTATAACTATATACGTAGTTAATATGTTAAATGTAGAAGTAACAAATTGTAAATGGAATAATATAGATAAAATTGAAAAGATAATAATAACAAAGAGGATGTAGAACCAGTTAAGAAGTATTTTAAAAATGTGTTAAGAGGTAGAGTAGAAAACTTAAGACTAGAGACTGATATTTCAAATGTAACCTCTGTAGTTTGATCAACATAAACTGTATGTACAAGGAGGAGGGTGGGATGGGGGAGGGACCAATAAAACAATTTTTTTAAAGCAAATGAGTTAAAACAATAGGATTCAAGTTGTTTATTTTCTCAAATCCCAGGACCCTGTGTTTGACCAACCACTCACATGGACGATCGGCCAAACCTCTGTGCACAGATTGCTAAGTTCAAAAGATTTCATCTCTTGGGGGTGTCCTTCCACTGCCAACAGGCAGAACCTGTCCCAGTTATCTAACACACATTGCAAAGGGGTCTCTTTCTCCTGTTTTGATCCTGCACTCCCCATGTCTCTCTAGCCTGATCAAACCCACACTTCAGTGCTCTCCCCCAAACCCCAATGTGTGTTCCCTCAGTGTTAAGGTGGTTGAAAGAAACTAATACTTGCCGGCTTCCTGAAGACCCTGGGTTCGCGTCTCGCTCCCCCACGTCACCACTCGAGAGCGCGTCGGCTCTGGCGATCGGACCTGACGTCGCCTCCGACTTTCTCTGCGCGCTGGTGCCGGTTTGCTAGCCAACTGCGGCTGGGCACTTAGTTAAGGGTGTCCCCGGACTTGTATACTTGCCGGCACTCAAAGGGGCTGCGTCCCAGCTGCCCCTCCCGGACTTCCTTCTGGCTTTGAGTTCACCTTTAACTTTAGTTGCAGTCTCTCCCGGGTCCACAGGCTTTTCGTTTGGGACGAGCCAGGCGGCCGGCTCAGTGCAAAAAGTGGTCAAAAACAGGCGGGGCCCCTTCCAGCCCTCCTGGGTCGTCTCTCCTTACTTAGCCTGGGAGCGGGGGCTGTCCACAACGGGGACCGTGTTTGTTTCCTCATCACAGACCCGTCTTAATACCTTTTAGATCACGTCGGGGTCACCAAAATGAAGCAGGTAAAACTGGGAGTTATGGAACTCCAAGTACCAAGTTAACTTTACCAAGCTGCTTATTCGTGCGGGCGCAAGGGTGAGGAAGAAGACACGGCAACTGTGAAATAGATGAAAATCAAGAGGATTTATTCTCACCAGCTGGTGGGCTTCTGCCAGCAGAACACAGCTGCAGATGGGGGGCAAAAGACCCCGTCACTTTTCATACAGAGACATTTATACCCTAATGGAGTCATTCCAGTTAAGCCCACCCCTTCTTCATGGATAAAACAAGCATAATTGGCTGGTGATTACTGTTGTTACATGACATTTAATTAATCCAATAGACACTGCATAAATTATTAGCATCATCTCTCTGTCATACCTAAGATTGAGAACAATAGCCATCTATTAGTATTTCTTTCTCACAGTGCAAGCTATCAATGCTGAGTCTCTCTGTTCCTGACTTGAAACATTATTTCCGGGCTCCCTGCCAGCAGCGGAGAAGGTCAGACTCTTTGCCATGCGCAGTGGTGTTTCCATTCCCATTAACTTTTCCATAGCTCAAACTGTACTGCTTCCACCCATCTAGCCTATATTATCTCAAATTGGGCACAGGGTGTATTAAAATGCATTTAATCACAGTGTTAGTCTTTCATTGCAAGTGCCTGTCTGATTTCTGGCACCAAAACCCTCTTTTTCAGAGTTGACACGTAAGTAGCATCACTCTCTGACTGTACTTTTTATGCTCGGAAAAGTACCAAACCTGCTTTAGCGATAGATGTTTTTTGTGCGGCTTTTGTTGCTGCGTCATAAGTCCTCAAAAAGGGGACCAGGCGCCACGAGCTGATCTGCTCCGCTTCCGACGCCACACGCACTCTAGCCTCCTCTTTTTTCGCTTCATTGCTGCCAGCTCCTCAGTAAACCAAGGAGCTGGTTTAGCTCGGTTACTCAAGAGGGGGCGTTCTGGAGCGATCGTGTCAATAGCCCTTGTCATCTCCCTGTCCCAGAGAGAAACAAGAGCCTCGACAGGGTCACTTACCGAGGAGGCGGGAAAATCCCCAAGAGCCGTCAGGAATCCATTCGGATCCATAAGTCTCCTGGGGCGGACCATTCTAATAGGTCCACCACCCCTGCGGAGGTGGAAAGGCACAGTGAGTCTAAACCTGATCAGGTGGTGGTCGGTCCATGGCAAAGGAATGATGGTCAGTTCCTCCACTCCGCCACCTTCATCCCATCCCTGGCAAAAACCAGATCTAACGTGTGTCCTGCACTATGGGTGGGACCTGATATTAGCTGGGACAGGCCCATGGTTGCCATGGCGGCCATGAAGTCCTGAGCCACTCCTGATAGAGGGGTCTCGGCATGGACGTTGAAGTCTCCCAGCACAATGAGCCGTTGGGACTCCACGGCCAAGCCTGAGACCTCTCCGGATAGCTCAGGTAAGGAGACTGTAGTGCAGCGGGGTGGTCGGTACACTAGCAGAATCCCTATCCTGTCCCGATCACCAACCCTTAGGCCGACACATTCTAACGTGGTTGATTGCGGGATGGGGCACCTGGTCAAGGGGATGGAATCCTTATAGACCACTGCGACTCCCCCTCCCCGCCCTCCCGGTCTCGCTTGGTACTGTACGGAATAACCCGGTGGGCAGAGCTGAGAGAGATTAACCCCCAGCCTCGTCCAGCCAGGTCTCCGTTATACAAGCCAGGTCAGCTTGTTCTTCAAGAATTAGATCTTGTATTGTTGATGTTTTTCCATTGACTGACCTGGCGTTAAACAGCACCACTTTCAACTGGGAGGGGCCGCCTTCCTGGGTACTCAGCTTAGCTTTGTCAGGAGCCCGATTTAAATTTATTAAAGTTCTTGCACAAATTTTTGGCCGGATTGGAAATTTAGAACGCTCGTTTCTAGATCGAATTGGTAATTTAGATCCATCACAAATTCTAGGCCGAATACATACTTTGGGTCTCCTTTCCCGCATCTTCCCCTCCCAGTCACCACCCCGATAGGAACCCCCGCCCGGTAGCCATCCCTCCTGCATGTTCCCTCTCCATGTCACCCAGTTGAACACCGTACAGCGGATCCTGGTTTAGTGCACCCATATAGAATGTTTCTGCTGGGCCTTGCTTCAGGCAGGCAGGCAGGGCCTGAGTCTGTAAGGAGCCAGTCTCCAGGGGCCGAGGTCAAAGGCAGCCTGCAGTGGAGAAATACTGCCTTTTCCTCCAAGCTCCCTGCTGCTGATGTTCCTTGGCTCTCTTGGATGGTGCTGTAATAGCCTGAGGAGAGTCCAAATACACGAAAGTGCTTGGAAAACTATGTCTCCCAAACCGCTCAGGGCTTGCCCCTGTTGGCCTGTCCACATGCACCTCAGTGCACAAAAAGTCCATGGCTTCAGGTTAAGTGAGGCAAGAAAACAGAGAGGTAGAAATGGCTGGAGGGCTTTTGATGCCAAATCCCAGTCTTTGGTGCTAGAGATGCCAGACCACATGTGCAGGGATGTTGGAACTCCCTGCTGCAGGTCAAACCAATTAGGATGCAGATGGCTCTTTCTGGGGCTCGCCTTCAGTATGACCTGTGTGCAGATTAATGCAACAAAAGGAACCAATTTTTTTCCTTGTGGTTTTAAATTTTTTCCCTGTTTGGAATGCTGAGAGCTAGGAAATTGCATACTAATTATTATTATTATTATTATTATTCTGCTCTAGCTCCCCAAGGGGACTCAGAGAGAATTGCATAATACATTTATGGCCAACTTTCAATGCCATTCTACAATTAACAAAGACAGACAGTACATAGACAGAGGCAAGGCTTCCCTCTTTTTCATTTCTGGCACCTGGAGGCTGTGCTTGACTCGGCCGTGTGAGGTGCTGTTGTCCCATCCCCCCCAAGAGCTTGTTGTCCGTGGATGCCTTGCTGGCATGTCTTCAGGGGCATCTTTTACCTCCACAAAAGCGGTACCCATTTCTGTACTCACATTGCTGTTTTTGAACTGCTATTGTTTTTTCAAAAAAAACTGTTAGGCTTTTGTATTGTATTCTGTTTTTATCATAGCTTTAAATGTTGTTTTATTAACTACCCAGAAAGATGCAGCTGATACGTGGTAAATAAATGTAGTAATAAAAAATCCATTGTGTGCTAGAATAAATAACTGGAGGTGGAGAGTAACTATTGCGGTGAATGTAGAGCTTGGAAAAACTATTATAAAATATAGTTTCCAGAATCATCCATTCAACATGACTAGAGATCATGATAGACTGGGGAATTCAGGGGGTTGTATGCAAAAACTAGCTTTTTCAACCTCTGATGCATATCTTTCATGGATTATCTGTAAATGAACATGGTCTATAATTATTTGCACATAGGTCCAGTCATAGACCAAGACATGCTTGTGGAAGCTCTTCAAACTGGTACTATTAAGGGTGCAGCCATGGATGTAACTTATCCTGAACCACTGCCCAGGTAAACAATTTATCATTTGTACGGAAATATGGAAATGTCCACCAGCACATTTTAAGATTGCAGAAAAGATGCGGAAGTTCACTTTCCTATTCTGCTACAACAATTCACACTTTCTGATATCTACTGTAAGACAACAGACCGAGGCACATATTAAACACTAATGTCTTTGCTGCTCCTTCTTTAGTCCAAGGACTAGAAGAGAGAATTGTTAAAACACTCTACATATACATATACTGACATCTATTTGAAATGCAATTCAGATGGCATTTATATCCAACAAAATTTGCCAAATTTAACCAAAGCCTCTCCAACAGGTGTTGGAAATGAGAAAGGAACTAGGAACATACTTACACCAGTGGTGGAATTGTAAAAGAGTCAAAAAATACTGGAAAGAAATCCATAGAGAAATTCAAAAAATTCTAAAAATCAAATTTAAACTAGATCCACAAAACTATCTGCTGGGAATCTCCAATCAAGCTCTCAACGGCAATCAAGATAAGATACTTTTCATACTGGGAGCCTGTGCCAGAATAGTCCTGGCGAGATATTGTAAGCAGAATACAACGCCAACTCTAGAGGAATGGACATTGAAGGCACTTGACATGATACAAATGGACTCTTTATCGCAGAAACTAAGTAACAAAAAGGAAAAAATGGACTGGTCGGGTTTCATGACTTATTTACAAAATAGAGGAAACAAATTCATAGTAGACCTGAACGAACTATAAGACTACGCACCAATGTATTAAAAAACTATTATGTAGATATTTAGATACTAAGAGAAATTAATAATTATATCCAAAGTATAAATCCTGGGTAACTTTTGGGAAGTTCTGTTTTATCAGTATCCTGTTTCCCCTTCCCTATGTCCCATTCCCTACCCAATCACACATCCTTTCCCCCTTCCCGTCCCCCTCAACGACCTGCTTATATACAATCCCATGTATGTCAATACATGTCAATAACTACTAAAATAATGTATAAATATTAAAATAGAGTATCCCTACATCGCAGTTTTTCACTTATTGCGGGAGGTCCTGGAACCTCACGCCAGCAATAAGTGAGGGAACACTGTATTTCAAGCAGCAGTATTTTATAGAACCTCAGAGATATGAAGATAAAGACAAAGCGTGCATGAGCAATGTCTAATGCATACATGGAAATCCTTATCCAAGTCTATGTGATCACAGAATGTAGTTAGATATTTTGGTAGTTTACAAGAATGTTCTCAGGGTCTGGCACTGTATGTCACCATAACATAATGATGGTGTCCTTGGATACATAATATTGTAGTTACAGCCTTTTTTTAAGCAAACATCAATAACAGAGCTCAGCAAATATGGTAATCTAGGCCACAGAGAGATGTCAACTATTTTTCTCACTAAAACAGATCAGCATGCAGTTGAATCAAATTTTTATTTTCTGCCAACAATAGGAGCAAATATTTCACAAAGGAGAGAACTACATAGACAAGGAGAAGGGACATAATGGTATGTGCCATGACGAGGTGTTTAGTGGAAATACAATGGGAGCAAGTAGGCTGGAGTTTGAGTTACCTGGGACCCTCCAATGTGTTGCATTTACTGCATCAGTTCTGCTCTTGTATTAGTACTTACGTTAGTATTATGGCCAATATCAGCTTTCAGGTAACCAGGATTCCAGCTACGACCTCTTTCTCTCAACTTGTCCCTAAATTACTCCTTTGAAAAGTTATTTGTATGGTGCTTATTGAGCAAGTATTAGACACCATCGAGCTACAAAATCAACTAAAATGGGGTCTTGGAACACCTGATGCTTAAAAGGGAATTAATTGTCCTTTTAAGATGGTTCGTAGCACTATAAATTCTTGTAAAACTAAGTTTTGTACGAGAAAGCATTGCTTCTTATACCGATAAAGTCAAGTGATTTTAATTTGTTATACAGTACCTTGCAGAATAACCGGTATTCTACCCCCTTTCCTTCTGCTACAAACTGACATTAAAAGTACTAGTAGCATTGCTATCACTTAGGTGTACAAGGTACTAACTTTTGTGCAGTCTGTTTTTATTAGTTTGCTTTTGTTTACGTTTGCAAGTATGCATCTTTGCAATGTTGTATATCAAGGCTGTCCAATTGGCGGCCCTGGGCCGTACACGGCCCCCCAGCCTGTTGAACACGGCCCCCGCTATGCCCCTGGCCGCCATGTTTAATTTTTTTAAAAAAATTCTTTAAAAATTTTTTAAAAAATGGCGGCTGGGGGGGGAGGGGGAGGCGGGGCAGGGAGTCCCGGCACCGACCTCTTCTTCCCTCTCTCGCTGGTGCTGATGCAAACCGGTTTGCATCGGCGCCGGTGAGAGAGGGACAAGGGGCGGTGCAGGGAGGAGGAGCCAGGGAGGGAGGAGGCGTGCCCAAGAGGAGGAAGGCAAGCGCTTGCCTTCCTCCTCTTTAGGCCTGCCTTCTCCGTTCTGCCTCTCCACCGGCGCCCTGATCGGTGCGCCGGTGGGAGAGGCAGAACAGGGAGGAGGCTGGCGTGACACTTTAGGAGGGAGGAGAAGCCATGGAGGGCTCCCTGGCTTTGCCCTCCCTCCTAAGGGTCACGCCAGCCTCAGAAGCCGAAATCGCCGCTTCTGAGGCTGGCGTGACACTTTAGGTGGAGGGGCCGGGGCGTGGCCGGGGCGGGGTGGGGCGGGGCGGAGCGGCCCCCAGGTCATCAGTGACTGGAAGTCCGGCCCTAGGTCCAGTAGAAGTTGGACAGCACTGTTGTATATCTTGCATGCACATACATCAAGTGGGAACAATGTGATTTAAATCAATTCCAGTTCCGAACTGCAAGAAAACAAAATGTAGGCAAGATTAAAAGGAGTAAATAGTTTTGCAGGACACTGTATTATTTGGAATGTGACTTTATTCCACCTTCAATACCAAAACAAAAAAGTAACTTATTACAGATAGTTATACTCCTTGTAACTAGCTGCTCCCATATTTTGGTTAGAAATCTTTAAGTGGCTCCAAGTTCTTTTTTCTTTCACTTATTTGGATGACATTCATTACCTAACTTCATCTTTTTGTATCCTCTTTGTTTCAGAGATCATCCGCTGTTAAAATTAAAGAATGTTATCATAACACCTCACCTCGGTATCAGGACAACGAAAACTGCTTTTATGATAACAGAGGAAGCGGTAGCGAATATACTGGCAGCTCTTAATGGTCTCCCAATGCCCAATGAAGTACTCCCTGGTTAAGCATGCTGGACATCATCAAATGATGTCCAGCACAAATTCATCCCATATTTTTCCTAGTATAATAAGGACATTGATTAAATATTGATCTCACATATATAAAGGTGGTTTTAAAGTGTATATTGTTAAGGCATCAAATGGCTGCCTGGTTGTAAGCTGCCTTGAGACACCTTCAGGATCAAAAAAGGAGGGATAGAAATGTCTCAAATAAACAAATTAATAAATAAGTAAACATTATTTAATTAACCTCTAAAAAGGAAGCTCCCGTTTCAAAGTCTTTTTGTTGTTGGCCTAATCCAGTGTTTTTGAACCTTTTTTGAGCCGCAGCACATTTTTTACATTTACAAAATCCTGGGGCACACCACCAACCAAAATGACACAAAATGACACTCTAATACAGTAATACATGTAGTTAATATGTTTTTAAATGTATTTATACACTCAGTGTGAAACCTGGGCCTGTTTTGATGAACACAACATAGATATCCTGGCAGGAATGGCAGAAAGACACACACAAAGGTCTTGCTCAACAGCTGGTTATAGTTCACCTGCAATCAAAGAGCATTCTGAACTCCACCAATGATGGAATGGAATCAAACTTCCCACACAGAACTACCATAACCAAGAGAAAATACTATAAGAGTTTGGTGGGCATTGACCTTGAGTTTTGGAGTTGTAGTTCACCTATATCCAGAGAGCACTGTGGAGGGGAGGGAGGAAGACGTGGGGCAAGTCTGTGCGGTAGCGCCCGCACGGGTCACATCTTCCTCCCCCCCCTCCTCCCGCAGAAGCGTCGGCGTCAGCAAAGCAAGCAGAGCGAAGCTGGGAAGAAGGGAGCCTGAGTGGAGAAGAAAAAGTGTTCGGCAGGAGGGGAAGAAAGGGTATTGGAAGTTCCAATTTCCCACGGCACACCTGATGATTGCTCACTGCACACTAGTGTGCCAAGGCACACTGGTTGGGAAACACTGGCCTAATCAGCCCCCTTTCCTCTTTGTTATATGTAAAGATGGGGGAATCTTTTATCAGCATTTGCATTTGGAAATGGTGAAGAAGGGCTGGAGAAATGCAGATGTTTGAAATTGGGTTGTAGCAGTATGCCTGCAGTAAACAGTACAATAAAGAATGGAATTCATCTCAGCTAATCCTACTCTAGTGGTGTTTTTTGCCTACAATAGGCAACGTAAACATCTCTTTCCAAAATCCCTCACTGATCACATATGTACAATCGAACAGAGAAAAGAGGAAAGTGGATAATCTATCTTCACCAGCTCTGCCGCCCTATTAAAATGCATAGATCAATAAGTTTGGCTACCAATATCAAGAGAAAAGAGAAAGCTGAAAAATTCATCTCATACTTTTTGAAAGGACCCTTTTAGAGGTCTTGGAATTTTGGAAATAGCAAACTTCTTCAAGTCTCTACTATTTATTTGTTATGTATATAATTCAGATTGTTTACTGTGTGTGTTGGTTTGATGTTTTTCTTTTACTCTTTGTTGTGAGAAGGGCTGCAGACCATGTGATCCGATCTGGGCTTGTTCAGGGCTCAGACTCCATTTTAGATCTCAGACTCCAATTTAGAACATAATGCTTAGAGACTTCAGTAGGAACACATGTATGCTCACACAGTGTCAAGACTCTATTGGACTTTCAGACTAGACAGAGATTCAGTTAGACTCTCAGAGCAGAGAGATGCTTTAGACATAACAACACAAACCAGGGTGTACAAAAAGCACACTGGAAAGGGACACACCTATAAGGTGGGTATTCATGCAACTATATATGGTAACAGGAGATGGTGCTATACTTAGAGACACCCCATACAGTAATATAAGTATGTAAATGGCAATAGTAGGTAGCAATATAAACAAAATGCAGATGAACCTTCAAAGTGTTACAAACTCCAAAGTATAACGAACTGTGGGCTGCTACAGTCAACTATCCCTTTATATATAAAGTCCGCTAAGGCAGTGAATGCAGTGAAAACAGTCTTTTACTCACGCCGCGTATGAATGATTGGGACTACAATACCCAGTTGTCCTTTGTTTTGCTGGCCTATCTCGTTGAGGTATTGCGGTATTTCCCAAAGCTTGCCGAGATCTCGCTATAAATGCCAAAGTAAACTAATAGATCAGATTTTGAGGCATACTGGTCGGTCTTTATTAAATACACTTTAGAGAGTGAAAATGGAATGCAATATAATTTTGGATATGACATTCAATTAACTGTTGATTTATAAATATATGGCGAAGGAAAGGATACCTGTTCAGGCCTTGGTGGTGGGCTATGTGTATGTAAAATGTTCACTGTTTTGTGTTTTATCTACATTGTAAATTGCTATTGTATGTACAGTAAATAAAAAAATAATACTAAAAATAGGAATTATGGAAGCTGCTATCCAAAATATTAACTTTTTCCAAGCTCTGGATAATTTGCATACAGGTTTAACCTGATTCCTCCTTTAGAAAATGTAAATCATGCTAAATGTATAATAGCTTTAAATCTATATACTTCTGGCTGTGCATATAATTCCAGTAACACAAGTAGAGCAAATTACCTTTAATTGGGAATCAGACAAATGTAGTAAGACTGGGGACCCACATTTCAGCAACGGAGGGTGGCAATATGAAGGATAGGGTGGACAGGGCCAAACCCAAGTAGGCTGAACTAGTTGCAGATAATCTGGATATCATATGACAATGTAGAAGGGGCCGTAGGGTCACCATAAGACAAAAGCAACTTGAAGGTACAGGACAAAGCAACTTCCTACCTTGGAAGCTGCGTTTTAATCACTTTGGTTGACCTGATAGCAGTTTGCCTGTAAATAGCTCCAACTAATTTTATTGTGACTTACTTATAGATAAGCATGTATATTATTTCCATTTAAATTCAGTTAAGACAACTTTGTTTTCTCCGCATTTGCCTTCGGGGCACTGTAGCCAGAACTTACTTCAAGGTACAAAATAACAATAGTAGCCTAATTCTTTAAAGTTTGCATACTTCTTTATCTCCAGAGGAAACTTGCAGCTGGATGTAAAAGCCCACACTTAACATCTCTCTCTCTCTCTCTCTCTCTCTCTCTCTCTCTCTCTCTCTCTCTCTCTCTCTCTCTCTCTCTCTGCATTACTTCGCGAACGAAGATTCAAGAAGAACTCATCCCACGCCTTTTACAAGCGCGTTGATGACTAAAAAGACCAATCTAAGATAGGCAAGTTCAGTTGCAGAAAGCACAGCAGAAAGTCTCCTTGGGTGATGTTGTTTCCAGGTTGCGGTTCTTTCTGCGTTGTCGTTTCTCTTCGAGACCCATTTGGCGTGTCTTCTTGAAAGAGGCCGCAGCATTGTGGATAGTGCATCTCCATGCCTCCCGATGTGAGGCCAGGGTGGACCATTGTTGGTGATCGATCTGGCCGAGCCTGAGATGTTGTTTCAGGGAGTCCTTACATCTCTTTTTTGGGGCGCCTCTCTTGCGCTGACCCGTGGCGAGTTCACCGTAGAGTAGTATCTTTGGGAGGCAGTGGTCCTCCATCCTAGAGACATGCCCTGCCCAGCGCAGCTGAGTTCTCAATAGCATGGCCTCAATGCTGGTGATCCCTGCTTGCTCAAAGACAGGAACATTAGTCACATAGTCGGTCCAGTGTATATTTAGGATTGTGCAAAGACAGCGCTGATGAAAGTGTTCGAGGAGTCGTAGGTGTTGGCGATAGGTGACCCATGTTTCAGACCCATAGAGGAGAATAGACAGTACGATGGCTCTGTACACACTGATTTTGGTGCTTTGCCTCAGGTGCTTGTTGCTCCAGACTCTTTTGTGAAGCCTTCCAAATGCACTATATGCCTTTGATAATCTGTGATCTATCTCTTTGTCAATCTTGGCGTCTGAAGAGATGATGCTTCCCATCATCTCTTCAGGTAGGTGAACTGCTGAACGGACTTAAGCACAGATGTGCCTATGCTGACATGGGGATGATGGTGTTCTTCCTATGGTGTGGGCTGGTAGAGGACTTCCGTTTTCTTCAGGCTGAATTCCAGCCCAAACAGCTCTGCAGCTGATGCAAAGCAGGATGTTAGGCGCTGCAGGGCTGCTTCTGAATGGGCGACAAGGGCAGCATCGTCAGCAAAAAGCAGCTCACGGACTAGATAGTTTAGAGTCTTTGTGCGAGCCCTCAGGCGGCTTAAGTTGAACAAGTTACCATCAGTACGATAGCGTATACTGTATATATGCCATCTTCTTCTTCTAGGTCTGCCGTAGCCCTTTGGAGCATCATTCTGAAGAAGATTGTTAATAGAGTTGGTGCAAGAACACAACCGTGTTTCAGCCTGCTGGGAGGAGCGGATTCAAGAAGGAACAAATAAATAAATTGCTGAAGAAGAAAGGGCTTGTTTCACTCCATTCGATTAGAAAGGGCTCGAGCATCGCTGTATCTGACTTGACTGCACTGGCCCTCATGTAACAGGATAATCATTTTGAGGAATTTGGGGGGACATCCTAGATGTTCCAGGATCTGCAACAGACCTTTGTTCTGCTCTCACAGTGCTAGGGCAAAAACCATACTGTGACCTCCCTGTTTCTGTTCAGCCTTGCAGGTTTTTCCAGCAATGGAGAGCAGTTCCAATAGTTTGAGCAATTGATTTTATTCCCGGGTGGTGATAACTGCCTTGCCATTTTTCATCTGCTGGAATTTAGCATGGCCTCAAGCTTCAGGTCTTTTTGCCATTTTTCATCTGCTGTATGGCCTCAAGGGTCTTTTCCAGAGTGGGAGCTGTGTCCAGTTCATTTTTCATTGGTTGTTGTATCATGTGTTGGATAGCTGAACCTTGGACTACTCGATTGGCATTGAAGAGACTCTGAAAGTGTTCAGCCCATCGGTTCAGAATGGAGGCTTTATCAGTAATGAGTGTTTGCCCATCTGTACTGTATAAGGGGCTTTGGACCTGATAAGTAGGTCCAAACATTGCTTTGAGAGCTTCATAAAAACCTCTGTGATCACTCAGATCTGCACAACGTTGTGTCTTTTCTGCTAAATCAATCCACCACTTGTTCTGAATGTCTCAGAGTTTTTGTTGGAGTTTACTACATGCAAGACGAAAGGCTGCTTTTCTTACATGGCAAGATGGCTGGGCCAGGTGTGCCTGGTGAGCAGTTCTCTTCTTTGCCAACAGCTCCTGGATCTCTTGGTTGTTTTCATCAAACCAGTCTTGGTTTTTCTTGAGGGAGAATCCTAGGGATTCTTCAGCAGACTGCAGGATACTGTTTTTGATGTGTTGAAAGCGCTGTAGGAGAAGAATCTGTAGGGTGGTTTTCAAGTTTTGTTTGCAGATTTGCCTGGAAGTTGTCTCTCACAGCAGTCTGTTGAAGATTGCTGACTTGGAGTCTCCTCTTTAAGATGCCACCCCTCTTAGGTTTAAGCTTAAGGTGTAGATTTAATTTACATCTTACAAGGCGATGGTCTGTTTAACATTCTGCACTGGGCATCACTCGAGTATGACGGACATCACAAATGTTTCTCTGGAGCACTAAAACATAGTCAATAAGGTGGCAGTGCTTGGATCGGGGATGCATCCAGTGGTCTTCAAGCTATCTTTCTGCTGAAAGAAGGTGTTTGTAATAGTCAGCTGCTGTTCTGCACAAAACTTTAGCAGGAGGCGTCTATTATCATTACAGTTTCCAACACCAACATATCAATGGTTTGAATAATGCTACATCCTTGAGGTAGAAGGCCCTCTTGCATTAAAGCAGCAGCCTTCTTTTGTATTTTTGGCTTCCTAGGTCAGAGTCAGTTATTGTTTGTTTTTTTTAAATAAAAAAACCCAAGTGACTTCCTGCATTTTCAAACTTTTTATTATAAGTGAATGTTATCGAACAACCGCCAATCCCACAGGCCTGTTGTCTGACAACCGGGCAAGCCCCGTGGACTGACCACGGGGCAGAGACCGCGAGGGTTCAGTTAACCTGGCGAGCCCGGAGCGACTAGGTCCTCGTAGCCTACCCGCCTCCCGTAGATCCAATTATGCTCACCAATGCTTCTAGGTAGATGCCATGAAATTGTTAATTCTGCTCATCTGAGAGGATGCGAACCGCAATACCCTCATTCCCGCAAAAGAACGCATGCATGTACAATCAAAACATTGGTTTTAAAGGTTACAGAACTGTCAACATTTGGATTCCCGCCCCGCTTCCTCCCGGCTGATTGGCTGATGATTGGCCAGCCCAGCTGATAGGCGGGACGCCGGCAACCTATCAGCGCCCTTCTGCATCTGCCTGTCCAGCCAATCAGATGTCTACAACCATATATGGAGTTCCAGGAAGGGGAGCTTAGGTGAAGCTGTCATCAGGAAAGGATTATGAAAGAGGACAAAGAGGCCTTTGGCCAGGTGATAGCCCAAGGCAACAGAATCCGGTTTTGCTATTGTTTTTGATGATGCGATTACTGAGTCTATGTGCTTCCCCTCATATGTGAATGAGGAAGAAGGAGAAGAAAAGGAAGAGATCCAACGAAGATAATTCATTTGGATCCTGGGTGGCAAAAGTGGCGAAACTGCCTCCGGATCCGGTCAGACGTGGAGTTGAAACAAGAGTTCAATTTCCATAACAAGATTCTGACTGGGCAACGCATGCAATATGAAATGGTGGTCAACAAAGAGGTGTGGAAAGGGCTTGGCAACATTTCCTCTTAGCAGATACAGTAACAATCACAAGCAGTCTTTTCTTAACTAACAAAAGGTGAGATTGGGGAAGGGAAGTGTTACAAGGGAACAAGGGAGGCATGGGGCAACATAGTATGCAACACAGAGATCCCCAGCAATTTCCCAGTACATTCCCATACAGTTCTTGCTCCCAGAGTTATGATCTTTAAACCAGGCAACGCAGTGCTGCCTTCCTTCTGGGAGTTGTAGTTCTCCTTGATGTAATTACTGTCCTTGGGAACTGCAGAGTCTTTGGGGCTTGGGGTGCAAAGCAGTGAGAATAGCAGCAAGAGGAGTCCGTGACCAGTGTCCTTGGGTGAACTTCAGGTCCCAGCTGGGAGCCAGGCCGCTGATTGCGAGCGGCCGCTTTTCCGGGCTTTCCCCAGGCATGGGAGGGAGAACGGGGAGAAGAAAAGAGCAGAGACAAGATGGGGGAAGAGGCAGAGTGCCTTGGGGCAACAACGGGGCAAATCGGGGGAACTTCCAACTTGTGGATACTGAATGCATGGGTTCTATTGGCTGTGCAAATGTTGTGTGGATGGGGCAATGGGAGGCAATGGTGGCTGGGTGTACTGGGAGGGACGAAGTTGGTGCAGTGTGATGTATGGAACTGAGTGAGGCAGAAGGGAAGGGGGGAAAAGGGTCTGGTACTGGTGCAACTTAGGCCATGGGCCAAAAGGAATACTGGGGACTCTCTGCGGTTTGACCTTCTGGATTCGGGGCTTCCTGGTTCGACTACATGAAGAGATGAACGAGTTAATGGTACAACATTTTCAATGATCAGCCTGATTATCTAAAGGACTTTGGTGTTGTAACATGCTGCATGATGCCTTTTCTTGGCAAGAAAACAGGCTTAAAAAGTAACTGGATGCATTCTACCGGTCAAAGTTCAGCATTGAGCCGTTATTAGAGGGAATCCAATCATCAAAAGAGCTTGTTAATTTGTTTGCTGTTCATTCATTTTCAAGGATTTCTTTTTACCTGCGGAAATAGTAGCTTTGCAAGTAATTGATGACAAATAAGGCTATGTGATTGACAAGAAGAAAACTGTCTCATTCATGACCTCACAACCTTTGAGGATACCTGCCACAGATATGGGAGAAACGTCAGGAGAGAATGCTTCTGGAACATGGCCATACCGCCCGGAAAACTCACAACAACCCAGTGATTCTGGCCATGGAAGCCTTCGACAACATATCTCATTCATGTCACACCAATTATTGTAGATTTGTTCAGGGAGTAGGGCGGGTTACTCACAGTAAAGTAACAGCATACTATGTGTTCTGTGTATATCTCTAATGGCTTTTTAATATTTCTCCAGAAAAGTAATAGTCTTTTACTCTTCTGCAGATCATGGAAGGACCAGAACTGCCTGGGTTGTTGGTAAATGAAGTAAGTGGCATACTCGGGATCTTGGAAGCACACTTGCCATTTCTGAAGAAGCACTTTCGGCTGATCACCATGGAGGAATTCCTTGAGAGCAAAGAACGTTTCAGTGCCAAAGTCAAGGCTATTTACGTCTGGTGGCATAAGCCAGTCATTGATCGGGAACTTTTGGACAGCCTGCCTCACTTGAAAGTGATTGCAAATTCAGGAGTAGGAATGGATCACTTGGATCTGAAACGGATCTCTGGATATGGAGTGAGAATGGCCAACGCACCTCATGCTGTGTGCAGCAGCACAGCGGATATTGGCATGGCTCTTTTGCTAACAGCCGCTAGAAGAATTATTGAAGGTAACGTTTGAAATAATATGCATGCTTCAACGTATTGTAACAGATGGCCCACTGTTGGAGTGTTGAGATTTATTGTGGTTGAGTTCCCTTTAGGTGAAAAGAGGTCCTTGGAAGGCCATTAAATGTTGATGTTTGCATATCAAATGGGTCAACCTTAGGCATTTCAATAGCTAAGGAAAGTGCCAACTCATCCTATCATGGGATTTTTTTGGCAAGATTTGTTCAGAGTGGGTTTGTTTTTCCCTTCCTATGAGGCTGAGAGAGTGCGATTTCCCCAAGGTCACTCAATAGATTTCCATGTCTGAGCAGGGATCCTTACTCTTACTCTTGTGTACATGTGCTTGTACATGTATGTGTACCTTGATGTTTGTACATCCTGATGTTTGCACATTTCTTATGCTGGTCATTGACTGTAATAAATCTTGATGTTGTTGTTGTTACTCTAGTATCCAGAGCTGAAGGTACAGAATAACAACAACAAATGCACTGAACAGAACGTTATGAGGTTTCCAGTAAGGATAGAAATTGTGCCGCCATCCAGATGCGGTAAATCCCAAAGCAGTCAATAAATCTACACTACAGTTTGACATCACTTTAACTGCCATGGCTCAATGCTATGGAATCCTTGGAGTTACAGTTTACAAGGTCTTTAGCCTCTTTCAAAGTGTCCAGTGTCTCAGCAAACTACAACTCCCATTATTATAGCATTGCTCCATAGCAGGGGTGCCCACACTTTTTCAGCTTGCGAGCTACCTTTATAACAGGGGTGCTCACACATTTTCAGCATGTGAGCTACGCTTAAAGCAACCAAGTCCAAAAGATCTATCCGCCCCCACCGCCGTGTGCTCCCGCGCACTCCCACCGCTGCGCGCTCTTGCCACCGCGCGTGCTGCTGCTGTTTTCCGCCCGCGCAGCACTTCTTCCGCCTGCGGGGTATTGCAGGAAGGAGAAAGCACGAGGCGGGGCATCCAGAGGGAGCGCTCCGCCCTGTCTGTCTCGCTGGCAAAGGAGGCTGCACAGCTGCTTCTGGACGAGAGAGAGGCAGGGTGCCCCCTCCAGAGGCCCCGCCTCGTGCTTCCTTCTTCCTGCAATGCCCTGCAGGCGAAAGAAGCACTGCGAGAGCGGAAGCCAGCAGCAGGGGCGAGTGTGCGCACAGGGTATGCGCACGTATGGCAGGAGCGCCCCATCTGGCTGGTGAGGCCCGAAGATCACCTGGAAGAGGGCCGAAGATCTACTAGTAGCTCCCGAGCTACCTAATGAGCACCCCTGCTTTATAACAACCAAGTCAAAAAGATCTACCTGGCGCACTCTCGGTCCTTCGCCACGCACGTGCGCTCCAACGTGCACTCCCGCCACTGCCTTCTGCCCGTGCGCGGGGCTTCTTTCGCCAAACTGAGGCTTTAGTGGGCGGGCCCTGGCGCTTGTCACTCGACACGGTGTGGTGACATAACCGCCCATTGGTTGCTCCTGGGTGGGCGGGAGCAAGGCGAGGGCGCGCGCAGGGATAGGATGCGAGGCTGTGAGAGGGAGTGAGTTAGTGTGTATGTGTGTGTGTGTGTGAGAGAAGGCCTCGCTGCAGCCCCACCGCAGGGACCATCCTCCTCCAGCGAGGCCTTCTCTCTCTCACACACACACACACACACTCATTCCCTCTGGAGGAGGATGGCCCCGCGGTGGGGCTGCAGCTGAAGAGCGTGCCCTGTTTCTCACTCACCTTGGCCCTTGGGGGCCCAGTGCCGCCGAGGGCCGAGGCGAGTGAGAGACAGGGATTGCTCTTCAGCTGCAGCCCCACCAAGGGGGCCATGCTCCTCTGGCCAGGCCTTCTCTCTCTCTCACACACACACTCACTCACTCCCACAGCCTTGCATCCTATCCCTGCGTGAGCCTTCGCCTTGCTCCCGCCCCTCCCCCCAGGAGCAACCAATGGGCGGTCACGTCACCACACCGTGTCAAGTGACAAGCGCCAGGGCCCGCTCACTAAAGCCTCATTTTGGCGAAAGAAGCCCTGCGCGGGCGGAAGGCAGCGGCCGGAGCGGGCGCGGGGTGCGCGCACGCAGAAGCGCCCCATCTGGCTGTGAGCTACCTCAAATGGACTTGGGATCGACTAGTCGATTGCGATCGACTTCTTGAGCAGCCCTGCTCCATAGCATGCAGCTTGTTTATGGTAAGCTATTATTCTCCAGAATTCTGGCATTGATGTTTTTTGAATGCAGCCATGACTATATACACTTTTTATCAATATTTGCAGAACAACTGTTATGACATCCAGCCAGAATTCTATATTATTAATATTTTGTTGATTACACCTTTCCCAATGCTTTATCTTTTTCTTTGTTTAGGTTATCAAATTGCTGTTTCCCCCGATACAAAATATTTCTGTAGTAATTGGCTAGGAGACGATGTCACTGGTGCGACTCTGGGCATCATTGGAATGGGCAGCATTGGCTACAAAATTGCTCAAAGAGCTAAAGCTTTTGAGATGAACATTCTTTATCACAACAGGAACAGGAGGTACAAATGTGTTTTGATACAGGTTTGAAATAACCTTTATATCACAATAAACTAATGGCTTCAAATAATCTTAACGTGTTGACAAAACTGGACACACCCTTTATATCCAGACTGAGTGAAGTCAAGGGCTATGGGATATGCAGGTATGCTTCCTGTTATGTAGAGGGCTGGGTAACTAACCCTTGAAATTAATGATAACAATAATTCTACAGTCGACATCTGTTGTTAACCCTAAAAAGCATTGCTAATGGTAAAAGATAATGGGAGTTGCACGCCAAGAGCACCTGGAGAACTAGTGTTGATATAAAAAGAATATGTGTGTCTACATATGTGGCTATTTCCAGAAAAGCTCCAAGATCTGTTGAACGAGGCACCTCTGTTATATTTCTATCAGGAAAGAAGTTGAAGAACGGCTTGTGGGTGCCTGCTATTGTCCTAAAATAGAAGACTTGCTCCAGGAGTCGGACTTTGTCATGGTGGTGGTCAGTCTAACACCACAGACGTACAGACTGATTGGGAAGAAGGAGCTGGAGCTGATGAAGCCCACAGCGACTCTCATAAACATATCTAGAGGTAGGCCATAAAGAATACCCTTAAAGAATCTCTTAGAACTACCACTAAATATATAACTTGCAAAGAACAAAAAAAGGACCTCATCACACTAGAGAATGAATCCACTTTAAAGTTGGCAGTTCATCCACTATGACCTGTGTGCAGATTAATGCAACAAAAGGAACCAATTTTTTTCCTTGTGGTTTTTAAATTGTTGAGAAGGCTGAGAGCTAGGAAATTGCATCATAATAATAATAATCATCATCTTTATATTCTGCTTTATCTCCCCAAGGGGACTCAGAGAGGATTACATTTATGGAAAACTTTCAATGCCATTATACAATTAACAAAGACAGACAGAGCTTCCCTCTTTTTCATTTCTGTCATCTGGAGGCTGTGTTTGACTCAGCTATGGGGAAGTGCTGTTGCCCCATTTTTCCTCCAAAGACCCTGTTGTCCATGGATGCCTTGCTGGCATGTCTTCAGGGGCACCTATTGCCTCCTCCACTAAAGCAGTACCCATTTCTGTACTCACATTACTGTTTTTGAACTGCTAGGTAAGCAGAAGAGCTAGGGCTGATGGCGGGAGCTCACCCCAACCCGTGACTTGAACTGCCAAACTTCCGGTCTGCTAGATTTTCTGTAGTTGGGGTTTAACCTGCTGTACTAATCACATCATTAATAAAGAAACAGTATTGTTATTCTTTTTTTAAAAAAAACCTGTTAGGCTTTTGTATTATATTCTGTTTTTATCATAGTTTTAAATGTTGCTTTATTAACTACCCAGAAAGATGCAGCTGATACGTGGTAAATGAATGTAGTAATAAATCCATTGTGTGCTATAAATAAATAACTGGAGGTGGAGAGTAACCATTGCGGTGAATGTAGAGCTTGGAAAAGCCAGGCCAGGATTACCCATAAGGCCAACCTAGGCCATGGCCTAGAGGTGCAAGCCGGGGGGGGGGGGTGCAAATAACAGACCAAAAAAAATGTTGAAACAAATAAAAACGCAACGCATATGGAAATGAGGAAGGAAGGATACCGGAGGTCCTCCTTTTCGGCGCCCCCTGCCCCTTCCTGAATACCAGCTCCTGCCTCTGCTATTGTTGCGCAAACGGCGTATGCGCAGGGGCTCTAGACACTGGCGTTGACGTCGACAGGAGGAACAATTAACTCCCTCGATGCTGACAGCATCCACTTGCTGGCTCCTTCAGTGCAAGTACAGGAAACTCCATTGCGCTGTCTGCGCATGCCCTAACACCATGAAAGCTGGTATTCCTCCTCCAACACAAGGAGAAGACTCCTCCTTACTGGAAAGAGAAGCGCAACTGCCGGCTACGCACATACGCAAACCCCAGTACAGGAGAGAAGCCCAACGTGGCAAGCCCTGGTATCGGGAGAAGCGCGGCATCGGTACAGCTGCTGACTGCAATGTATGCACAATCCTTGATACCGGGTAGAAGCCAAGTGCCTCAAGCCCCGGCATCGGGGAGGAGGTTCCTCCCCCCATGCCTGCATCCATAGTGCCTGCCTGAAGCAGAATTGAGGAGTTATGGAACTCCAAGTACCAATTTAACTTTACCAAAGCTGCTTGTACGCGCGGGTTCTAGGATGAGGGAGAACACACGACAACTGTGAAATAGGTGAAAATCAAAAAGGAATTTATTCTGGCACCAGCTGGTGGGCTTCTGCCAGCAGAACACAGCTGCAGGTAGGGGCAAAAGACCCCGTCACTTCTCATACAAAGACATTTATACCTCAATGGAGTCATTTCAGTAAAGCCCACCCCTTCTTCATGGATAAAAACAATCATAATTGGCTGGTGATTACTGTTGCTTACATGACATTTCATTAAACCAATAAACACTGCATAAATCATTAGCATCATCTCTCTGTCATACCTAAGATTGAGAACAATAGCCATCTATTAGTTATTTCTTTCACACAGTGCAGTATATCAATGCTGAGTCTCTCTGTTCCCTGAGTTGAAACAATATTTCCAGGCTCCGTGCCAGCAGCGGAGAAGGTCAGACTCTTTGCCATGCGCAGTGGTGTTTCTCATTCACATTAAATTTCCATAGCTCCAACTGCACTGCATTCACCCATCTAGCCTATATTAGCTCAAATTGGGCACAGGGTGTATTAAAATGCATTTAATCACAGTGTTAGTCTTTCATTGCAAGTGCCTGTCTGATTTCTGGCACCAAAACCCTCTTTTTCAGAGTTGACACGCAAGTAGCATCACTCTCTGACTGTACTTTTTATGCTCGGAAAAGTACCAAACCTGCTTTATGCCGAGAGGGAAACTCCTGTGGTGGTCCTAGTGGGGCCACACCGGGAGACCCGGATGCAGGGCCCTAGGGGGACGAGCGGATGAAAGGATGGGGGGGGGGTGCGGTAGAGGTTGGCTTAAAGGGGGCGTAATTCAAAAGTGTGGCCTAGGGCGCAAAAAGGTGTTAATCCGGGCCTGGGAAAAGCTATTTTTTAAACTATAGCTCCCAGAATTGTCCATTCAACATGACTAGAGATCATAATAGACTGGGGAATTCAGGGGGTTGTATGCAAAAACTAGTTTTTTCAAGCTCTGTAAATGAACATGATCTATAATTATTTGCACATAGGTCCAGTCATAGACCAGGACATGCTTGTGGAAGCTCTTCAAACTGGTACTATTAAGGGTGCAGCCATGGATGTAACTTATCCTGAACCACTGCCCAGGTAAACAATTTATCATTTGTACGGAAATATGGAAATGTTCACCAGCACATTTAAGATTGCAGAAAAGATGCGGAAGTTCACTCTGAAGTCTTTCCTATTCTGCTACAACAATTCACACTTTCTGATATCTACTGTAAGACAACAGACCGAGGCACATATTAAAAACTAATGTCTTTGCTTCTCCCTCTATAGTCCAAGGACTAGAAGAGATAATTGTTAAAACACTCTACATATACAGTACATGTACTGACATCTATTGGAAAGTGTAGGAGAGCATGAAGTATCGACCCTACTGTATCCTTCAGGTTGAACCCTAAAACTGAGCAGGAAAGAAATCATAAAACAAACAATAACTTTGGGCAAAGGAACTATCAAGCCCAACACAGCTTTCAGTTCAACCTGCTCACAGCACTGGTCAAGATAAACACAGTTTACAGTGTTCCCTCGCTACTTCGCGGTTCACTTATTGCAGACTTGCTGTTTCGCGGATTTCAAAAAAATATTAATTTAAAATATATATATCATGATGTTTTCACTGTTTTGTGGGGTTTTGCCACCGCAGCTCTCCAATGTGCTTTCCCTCCTCAGTCCTCCCTCCCTCCAGCCTTGAAGGACCTTTCCTTCATTTCCTTCATTTTATTTTAAGTTTATAAAGATTTAAAATACTGTATAACTACTAAAATAATGTATAAATATTTAAATAAATAGAGTATCCCTAACCTCAGCAATAAGTGAAGGAACACTGTCTTTCAAGCAGCAGTATTTTATAGAACCTCAAACTCATGACCTACTGGTCAGAGAGATCTTATGCAGCTGACACTTAGCCAGCTGCGCCACATTCCCGGTGTTTACATTTGCCAGTATGCATCTTCGCAATGTTGTATATCTTGCATGCACATACATCAAGTGGTAACAATGTGATTTAAATCAATTCCAGTTCCGAACTGCAAGAAAACAAAATGTAGGCAAGATGAAAAGGAGTAAATAGTTTTGCAGGACACTGTATTATTTGGAATGTGACTTTATTCCACCTTCAGTACCAAAACAAAAAAGTAACTTGTTACAGATAGTTATACTACTTGTATGTATAACTACAAGTTATAAATCTTTAAATGGCTCCAAGTGATTTTTCTTTCACTTATTTGGATGACATTCATTACCTAACTTTATCTTTTTGTATCCTCTTTATTTCAGAGATCATCCGCTGTTAAAATTAAAGAATGTTATCATAACACCTCACCTCGGTGCCAGGACAACGAAAACTGCCTTTATGATAACAGAGGAAGCGGTAGCAAATATACTGGCAGCTCTTAATGGTCTCCCAATGCCCAATGAAGTACTCCCTGGTTAAGCATGCTGGACATCATCAAATGATGTGCAGCACAAATTTATCCCATATTTTTCCTAGTATAATAAAGACATTGATTAAATATTGATCTCACATATATAAATGTGGTTTTAAGTGTATATTGTTAAGGCATTAAATGGCTGCCTGGTTGTAAGCCGCCTTGTGACACCTTCAAAGTCTGTAAGTAAGTGCCTTTATAATAATTTGGAGCCAAACAGAGGCTTGATACTCAAGTGCCATCAATATAAAACATCATTCCAGGCATAAGGGATATCCTGAGAATAGGCTTGCCTGCCATTTCAAAATGACCTGTTTTGGCTGCAGGAATACACACATTTTGACCTTCAGGGTATCATCCAGTATTGCAAATCTGGTATGCTTATATGTGAAAACTGTGCTCACATACTCACACTAAGAGTTACACTAAGAGTTAAAGAACAACATAAACATTAGTACAATATCATTAGTCTTGCAATTGCTGCTGAGTACAAGAATTTTATTGAAGACACATGTGAAGCTATATAACACCCCTCCCATTGCCCATGCACACAACCATATATTTTTCCTCCAAGAATCAGTTTTTTTCCAGGCTCGGAGTGACCTTGGAAGTTAATCTGACTCAGGGGAACTGGGGCATTTTTCAAGCTGTCCTGACTCTGAGTACAAGAATGAAGTCTATATAACACACACACACAAACTCAGTGACAAGAGGGAGGGAGATTAAAACTGTCAGGCAATTAAAAGTTAGAAACCCTGCCGACCTATTTCACAGCACAAAAGTAACCTAGTTGACCCAAACTAATGTATCATCCTAGGATTTTGTTTTGTCCCTGTGTGTGCAAAACAAAACAAAAACAGAAGTGGCTTGTTACTTTCATCATATATTGCACACAGACTTCCTAGAATCATCTGCTTGGTTACTGTGCAATGCCAAGGTGAGGAGACTGACTAAGAAGCAGATGCAGTTTTGCATACTTATGGGACTTCCTGATTAAAGAACCAAAATGCTGTCTGGTGTGGATGCTGCATGTTCCGACTTGGTTGGATGGCAAGGGCAGCTGGGTTACTTCCATGTTGGAGAGGTGCTGAATCCACTCTGCGTTTTAATCTTAACCTTGATGAAGCTGTCTGATGTGATGCACCTTATCTATCCCATTAAAAAGCAAATCGCTCCTTTAAAGTTTACATTAGAATCCAGAGCAGATTCATCACTTTATTACAAAACAAGTATCAGCTACTGTTTCTATCCCGTATGAGGCTGGCTAGGGGTGCATCTACACTGTAGAATTAATGCAGTTTGACATTGCTTTAATGCAATGATACGGAATCCTGGGAGTTGTAGTTTGGTGAGAGACCAGTACTCTTTAGCAGAGAAGTCTAAAAACCTTGTAAGATGACAACTCCCAGGATTCCATAGCACTGAACCTTGGCAGTAAAGTGGTGTCAAACTGCATTAATTTTGCAACGTGTAGATGTACCCAAGAATCAAGGTGAATGTTCTTACAAGCAGCTGGAGCTGGCTGGGAAAAACTAAACCAGTTCCGGGGGTTAAACAGAGTTGTAAATAGAAGCATTTGTTCAGGCATGTTAGAAATCAGTTAATGTGTATGTGTCAGTTGTAAAATAAGATGCACAAAGTTGATTGGTTGGGCTACGCTCAGGGAACTAGCTGAGCCTGAGAGTTTTGGATACTGTTACTTTTTCAGGCGTGAGCTGTGCAGGTGGATCCACCTTCGACTGGTTCCGACCACTGGTCGCAGAGGATGTTGACAAGATTGTCGCAGCCCTTAGACCGACCACCTGCTCCCTCGACCCGTGCCCCTCCACGCTGATTTGAGCTTGCGTGGAGGGGCTCTGGCCCTCTGTTGAATATAGTCAACTGCTCCCTTGAGCAAGGAGTTTTTCAGAGGAGCTTAAAGAGGCGGTGGTCACGTACCTGGGCAAGGTGATTGAGAGGGCAGCAATGGACCAGCTGCAGGCATTCTTGGATGATGCAACCTGGTTAGACCCCTTCCAGTCTGGCTTCCGTTCAGGCCATGGGACGGAGACTGTCCTGGTCTCCATCACAGATCTACTCCGCTGCCACTTGGATCGAGGCGGATCGGCGCTGCTCGTGTTATTGGACCTCACGGCAGCGTTTGATACTGTCGATTACCAACTTTTGACACACCGCCTGGCGGTAGCGGGGGTGAGGGGGACAGCCCTCAACTGGCTGTCCTCCTTCTTCCAAAACTGCCTGCAGCGAGTGAAGTGGGGAGGGGTAGTCTCCGGGGGCTCCCCTCTACTCTGTGGGGTCCCTCAGGGGGCCATTCTCTCCCCGCTGTTATTTAACATCTATATGCGACCACTCGCCCAAGTGGTGCGGAGTTTTGGGCTGGAGTGTCACCAGTACCTGATGACACCCAGCTCATTCTGAGATGGACCCGGGGTGGCCTCCGTACCCTATAATTTCCATCTCTGCCTTGATGCCGTACCTGGTTGGGTGCGAGCCTGTAAGTTGATGGTGAACCCGCGAAGACGGAGATCTTGTGGCTGGGCCGCCACCCGGAGGGGGGTAGGGACCCAGCTGCCAACGTTTGATGGCGTGGCCCTTTGCCCACAACCATCTGTGAAAAGCTTGGGGGTCCAGCTGGACACCCAACTGTCCATGGAGGAGCAGATTGGCTGCACCTGCAGGACAGCTTTCTTCCATCTACGCCTGGCAAAACGTCTGGCTCCTTACCTCTCCCGCTGCGACCTGACCACGGGGATCCAAGCCACGGTCATCTCGAGGCTCGATTACTGTAATGCGCTTTACATTGGCCTTCCCCTGTCGGTGATCCGGAAACTTAAGCTGGTGCAGAACGCTGCAGCCCGCCTGCTCTCAGGAGCTCTAAGATCTGACCACGTGATGCCACTCTTGCGCGAGCTGCACTGGCTCCCAATTGAATTCCGGGTCATCTTCAAGGTGCTAGTTCTAACTTTTAAGGCCTTGTATGGTTTTGGGGCCAGGGTACCGGAGGGAGCGACTTCCCCCGTATGTGCCTGCGCGATCACTGCGCTCTGAGGGGCTCAACTTACTAGAGGTGCCCAGAATCGGAGTCTGCAGACTGGCCACCACACGGCGGAGGGCATTCTCTGCAGCCGCTCCAATTTTGTGGAACGGCCTCCCCGAGGAGATCCGGGCCATTCGGGCCCTCCTGCCATTCCGCAGAGCGCTAAAAACATGGCTTTTTAGAATGGCATTTGGCCCTTAGCCAATTAGCTGCTATGCTGTGTTTAAGGTCCTACTTGGCTTGCCACTATTTTCT
Source organism: Anolis apletophallus (assembly GCA_030556195.1). NCBI lineage: Eukaryota > Metazoa > Chordata > Lepidosauria > Squamata > Anolidae > Anolis > Anolis apletophallus. The sequence goes on along the minus strand of JARBWK010000007.1, from coordinate 61,687,472 downwards.
AAATTGGGCCTGCCGCATGTTTTTAATGTGTTTTAATGTATTTTAATTGTATTTTAAATGAATTTTATGTGCTTGCTTCTCTTCTGTAAACCGCTCTGGGCACCGGAGAGAGCGGTATAGCAAATCGAATGTAATAAATAAAATAAATAAATAATAAATAAGGTGCTTGCAGAGAAACACAGAGAGACAGTTTAGAGCAGTGGTTCTCAACCTGTGGGCTGTGGCCTAGCAGTGGGCCACAATAATGAAAATCTGGTCCATGAACCTCCTTGTTCTTTATTTCATTTACTAGCTGAGGACCCGGCGGTGCCCGGGTTTTTTGCGGAAGGCATTGTGTGCCAAGGTTGGTTCCTATTAGATGTTTATGTGGCTTGCAGTGGTTTCAGGAACTTAGTGAAGGTACTGCGAGGGGACCATGGTGCATCCTCCAAACAGCACCAGGATGTTGAGTGGGTCATGGGGGCTGTGTGTGTCACATTTTGTCTTGATCATTCTCTGGATGAAGGTTGCAGTGGTGTCTGGAAGTGAGGGAAGGTACTGGAAGTCTCAGGATGAGTGTTGCAGCGGTCTCAGATAGTGAGTGAAGGTGCTTCAAATCCCATCATCCGTGGTCTGTCCCACTCAAAACTGCACCAGGATGTAGAGTGGTCATGGGTACTCTGTGTGCCAAGTTTGGGTCTGGTCTGTGATATATAGGGGCTGCAGTGTTGTTTGGGAAGTGAATGAGGTGAAGGTACTGCAAATCCCATCATTCGTGGCCCATCGTGCCCTAAATCACACCAGGTTGTGTAGTGGGCCTGTGGGCCCCTATTTGCTATGTTTGGTCCTGATCCATCATTGCTGTGGGCCGCAGTGGCTGAGTGCCTGAGGCCTTTTGCTTTCCCTCTGAGTCACCATAGAAGTGTATCAGGTGAGGGTACTGAACATTCCATTTTCAACAGAAAAAACTGTCAACTGGCTAACTTCAACTCCAGCCATTTATGCCTGCCTCAGGCCCTTCCCTTTCCTCTCTGTGCTGTGTTGGAATGTTGGGAGGCTGGCCAGTCACAGCCATTTATGCAAATAATCCGACAGTTGAAGCCAATCGAAACGCTGGCACATATTCGCTCGGTCGCACCACCCACCCACCGCCCGCAAACACTGACTTTTATTTATATACATAGATAGATAGATTTTATTTCCGCTCCTTTCCGCAGAGCTAACCAGCCCCATCCCTTTGGGTACTAATGTTGGAGAATGGTCCCTGGTTAAAGTAGTCCCAGGTCAAGAGGGCCTTGGTCAAGTGGGCCCTGGTCAAAAAAAGATTGGGAGCCACTGAATTAGGGTGTGTTCTTGCTTCATGAGCTGCTGGAGCAAGATTTTCCACATTGACAAAGAAAGACCATTTTAAATTTCTCTAAAAGTACATTATTTGAGTTAATACGACGGATCACATGATTGTACATATGTTGTTCTGAATTACAAAGAGTAAACTACATGCTTTTTACTGTTTACATGTGTGGCATATTTTCTTTCTCTGGCAAGGCAGTGTGTGGACTGATCAAACATGGACTACGTGTGATTTTACATTAGGCCACAGCATCCAATCCTAGGTCCAAATAGGTAAAACTAATACTGGCCACAGTCCAAAGGCAAGAAAAGCATGGCCAGAAAAAACGAATTGAGGGTTCATCCTGAATGTTAGAAATCCACAAAGAAATATTGGAGCTGTTTGTCTGCAGCATAAAATCAGTAGTGAACTGGTCAAGTTGGCCTCATTATCTGAACATCTTTTTTCAACGTGCCCTTTGCTTCTGGCATTTTAATTCATGCACTTGCACCCTCCTCCCGATCTGCAATCACTTCTTGGAACAGGGCTGGATGCGGTTATTGTCAAGACAGGATTGCCTCAGAGGCCGGTTGTTGTGACACTCCTCTTCCACCTCTTCAGCCCAATGAGGCCTCCTCTGCGTGACAATCCTGAACGGTTGAGCAGTGACTATGGGTGCACCTGTATACTGTAAAATGAATGCACTCTGACACCATTTTGACTGGTATGGCCCATTGATCCAGTTCTATCGAGATTCTTCGGACACTCTTCTTTATATTCCTGCATGGCAGAGAGTTGGAGTGGATGGCCCTTGTGGTCTCTTCCAACTGTAGGATGCTATGTTTCTATGAAGTCCAAAACACTTCTGATCCCAAGAATTTTGGATTAGGGACATTCAACCTGGATTTAATATTGTTATTGTATTTTATACATTTGTATACAATTGCTGGCTGCCCACACCTCCTCAAATCACCCAAGAAAGGTATTCAGTTATAGCATCTCATTCAGAGCTTTTCAAACTGTGTCATGACATATTAATGTAAGAAGAAACCTCTGAGTCTATGTGAAATAAGCAATAAATTATTTATTTATTTATTTAAAACTTTTGTACCCCTATCTTCTCACCTCAATAGAGGGACTCAGACCTCTTAAAAACATCAATGGGATGTTTTCATGAGCTATGTTGTGTCCCCAACCATTTAGGTATGTGCCTGTATCTCTTATAAGGGGGTTGATTTAACCCAGTGGTTCCCAATCTGTGGTCCATGGACCACCAGTGGTCCGCAAGAACAAAAACATGGTCTGCGGTGTAGGATTATCCCACTGACTACTGGCAAACCATGGTAGTGGGTTTATCCTTAGGATTTGTAGGGGTCCTTGGTTGCTGGCAAACCTGTGACAAGGAATCATAGAAAGTTCTAGGCAATAGGAGAACGCATATGTGAGAAAACTGTGTGCACAGCACAAACCGTGCCAAGTTCAAAGACGCTTGCCACCCATTGTTTTCCAAGGCCTAGATCAGTAGAATATTTCAATTAAATGTTGCACTTTGCATGGTTTTCCCACCACATGCCAATAAAGGAACAGGGACGGGTTCCCTGAATGAGCTTGCATCTCCATCTTGACTCCGTGTGATTTCATCATCTTGGCAATACAACATGTGGTGACCCCGACGTGATCCAAGGCAGAACACGCCACGAGGGTAGCTCAACTTACAGACTGGAACAGTCAGCTAGCACATCGCAACCGCAATCCCGTAAGTATGGGCGGAAACTTATGCACAGAACAAAAACAGCATGCAAGAGAGTTGCATCAGTTAGTGCAAAGATTACACAAAGATAGAACCATTGCCATGGGTGGAAACTTATGCACAGATCAAAAACAGCATGCAAGAGAGTTGCATCAGTTAGTGCAAAGATTACACAAAGATAGAACCATTGCCATGGGTGGAAACTTATGCACAGATCAAAAACAGCATGCAAGAGAGTTGCATCAGTTAGTGCAAAGATTACACAAAGATAGAACCATTGCCATGGGTGGAAACTTATGCACAGATCAAAAACAGCATGCAAGAGAGTTGCATCAGTTAGTGCAAAGATTACACAAAGATAGAACCATTGCCATCACTGAAATTGAGGAGCTTTTGTTGGAGATTTCATACAGGTGTCCCTGGTATCCTAAAAAGGGTAAACTTGACAGAAGGTCATGGGACAAATTAGGTCAACATTTAAGGGTTGAACCTAGGGCCTCTGCTCAGCATCTTGCTGTTTGGAAGGCAGTAATTCATGCAGTGAATGAAGCATCTCCCACTGCACCTCTGGTCTCTCTTATTCAGGATTTAGACATAGATAAGGAGAAGAAAACGTATCCTATTCTATATCCTCCCTCTCCTCTTACAGCATTGCCATATTGCTCTACTGATTCTCAATCCTTGAGAAGATCACAGTCAGTCATGGGGGCAGTGCAGAAAGGAATTCAGAAAGCTAAAGACGAAGTAGAAAATCTTTGGGATAAAGACATTTGGGATGATAGTTGTGCCAATCCTGCAGGACAAAATGAGGTAGATGTCAATCCTACATTGTTGCCAGTCACCTACGCAGCAGGACAAAATGAGGTAGGGGAGCCTACACAATCATTTTCTAACATAGAGCAACAAAACTCTGAGCCATATGCACAGTTCATTGATCGCCTAAAGGAGGCAATAAATAGACAATTTGACAACTCTGATGCACAAAATGAACTCTTGCTGAAACTTGCTTTTGAAAATGCAAATTCTGATTGTAAAAAGAGTCTTCAAGGGACCATTCATAGGGCTGGATACTCATTAGCGGATATGATCCAAGCCTGCGCAGATGTGGGGAGTCCGGAGTACTCCATGACACTGATAGCAGGGACATTCAAAAAAGGAAATAAGCTAACTGGAGGAGGCACATACAAGGGGACAATTCTAAATGTTGCTCCAGCCACCACTCCAAATTCAAGCATTGATTTAGAAGCGATTGAAGATGGTTTTAGTCAATTGCCTGGGGAAGTTATAGTTTCCAACACTCAAATAGGCAAGCCTATTTCCAAGGGTCATCATGTGGGACTAATTCTGCCCAGGTCTTCAACAAGTAAGCATGGGATTCATACCATTCTTGGAGTTGTGGATGCTGATTATTCTGGTGTTATGAAAAAACAGGAATGGAGCCATTTGCCACTACAAATTTTGAAAGGAGATTTTTGGGCACAATTAGTTCCCCCTCGTTTTGATCTGTTTCGCATCATTTTGACTCACACTCAGCATGTGGATCACAAATACAGGAGTGCAGCAGGCTAAAGAAACTTTCACGGCTGCGGCTGCTTGCACTCAGAGTGCATTCAGGAAGATTCCTGAGGTAGGGAAGTTCTTTTGATCTTGTTACTTTACAGTTGCTACTGCTATTCTCTTTTCTCTTCAATTAGTGCTATTTTCTCATGGTTCATTTTCAGAGTTTAAGTATTATAGCCTCATTCCTCTTAAAAGTTTGAAAACATGATGTTTAGATACATTGTCTTGGTTTTCTCTCTCATATTCCTGAAATAGAACTCTTTCAATCTCAATTTTGCTCTTTGTACTTTTTACACTCTACAAAGAAAGCTTACATTCAGGCCTTATTCTCATTGCATTTTTACAAACTTTAACAAAGTTGGCTAGGCTGTTTTATTGGATTTGCTTCATGGCCTAAGATTTATTAATTCTATCTCATCTCTCAGGTTAGTCATTTTATGCAATAGCCAGAAGTCATCCTCTTGGTTGAGGTACTACAATTTATACATTATGATTATATAATCATATCAGTTCACATAGTTTTCAACATTTTGCTGATGGAAATCAACTATACTTTTCATTTCTAGAACTCCTGTCTGACAGCAAACATCATGCAGCTTTTAATTATTTTGGAAAAAAAGTAACATGCCAAAGACAGAACTGCTTATTTTTAGTTCAGAATCTTCTTTTCAGCATAATTCACTCATTGTTTGTATTCATATTTTTTTGTAAGGGAAAAACATTTAGCATTGGCTTTGTTTTCAAGGCTTCTTTCATTCTCATACTAAAGGTATAATAAGGTCATATGCTTTATAATGTTGCCAAAATCAGACTTGTTAGTTCTGATTCCTTTGCACACAAAAAAACCTGACTGTATGCCTTGGGTTTTGTCCTTGATTGTTACTTTCATTACTTCATCTTATGTTCTCTGATTCCTATTAAATGTTTTGCTACTTTTTTGCCCATTGCTTTGTCCTACATGACTTCTGATACATCTTCCTTGCTTACAAGCATCTTATTTTAAGTCTTGCACAGTCTAGATTTCCTTTTCTCTATTGGACCATAGGCTTACTCAAAGTCTATACTTTAAGCACTAAAGAGACATCCAGAAAAATAATTCAATTAACAGGGGAACTATTACAATATCTTAAAGCTTCCATTACTACTTTACACCAGCAAATGACTGAGATTGGCTATCTGAATGTATGACCACGTTTACAGGTTGAGTGGAATTGTTTTAATGGAGATGTGGTTTTATGCTGGATTTTTAATATATTTTAATATGTTGTTCTAGTTATTTTTAAATTGTATAGCATTAAATCTTTACTGTTATGCCAGTCTGAGTCCCCCGATTGAGGTGACAAGGTTGGGGTACAAACGTTTTAAATATATAATTCATTCATAAGCTTGACAAAAGAGCCTTAATGGAAAAATGTTTATCAAAAATTCAGAACAAGTGCAACACAAGATCATACCATTACATTTACATACAATCATTTCACCCATACATAGCCCAAACTGTGTTTAGCTTTAAAAGAAAATGAAATCCATTCTGTTAAAAGGAGAGTTGGATTTTTGTTTCCAGATAGAAATGTAAAATAAAGAAAGAGCTTGGTGTTCTAGATTTGATACATATACGTAGATAAAAAGAACTGGACGTACGCCCCAAAAAAATTTGGCAGGAAAGTGGTCATTTCAGCCTTCTGTGTGAGCCTACATGTTTGAGTTTAAAAGAAAGAATTGCCTGGGTTTCATATTAATGCTAAATATATTTTAACTTGCTTTTTTATTTTAACTTTTCAAATATTGTTAAAGCAGTGATCTTTTTAGATTTTTGTAACACACATAGTCACCAGTCTTTTACAGGATTTTTTTACAAAAGAAAATGCAAACACAGATGATGCCATAAAAAACATTGCACAGAAACTACAACTCCCATTTCTAGACATGATTTACACATTAAAATGCAAGAGCTTTATAGAAATAGTTCTCCATTTCCATAGATAAAGTTAAGACAATTATACAACAATGCTACAATCATTCAACATCATACTATGCTTAATTTTAAAGTTAACCCTCAAGGGTTGGGAGCCAATGGCTTATGGCAAATAAATGTCACATTGTTCCAGCCCTGAAAGTCAGCCAATGGCAGAATATGAGCTAAAAAGGAAACAATTCAAGGGAATTTTAGATACGGGAGCTGACATTTCAGTCATTGCTTTGTCAGCCTGGCCTTCATGGTGGCCAATTCAAGCAACAAGAGGGTACAGTTTTGGGGGTTGGGGGACAATCATTAGCACATCAAAGTGCAGAGTGGTTACCAGTTAAACGCACAGGGAATCATAGGATTGTTGGATACACTGGGCCTTCTATTCTTCCCATTGCAGTTAACTTGTGGGAAAGAGACTTGTTGGAACAGGTGGAAGCAACTTTAAATATTCCTGAATAATATTCAGGATATGTGTGGGCCACCCCTCAATGAGGGATAGCCACAAAGAATATATAACTGATAATGCCTCAGCCTGCTATAAGCAGTTGGCAACATTCTTGAAACGATGGAACATTACTCACAACTACAAAAAACAAACTGGACTTTAAAAACGACCTTACAAACACAAAACAGAAAAAGGGAGGAATTATCCCTGGAATCAGTTTAGCAATTTGTGAAGAATGGTTAGTTGATATTCAACACATTCTTAATCATTTTAATATTAATTTAAATTCAAAAACTAACATGTCTGTCTCTAGAGTGGAAAACATTCTTGTTTTGCAGGAACCTTTTGAGTGACCATTGGTGAACTTATGTTCTGCCCAGCAAGGAGTAGAATGGATCTGTGCCATTATACACATGAGGGAAAAGATACGCTGCCATAGCAACACACTGGATACCAGCTTGCTACATTTGCCAGAGATTTGTTGGAGAAACATCAACAAGAAAGACAGATCAAACTTTTTGGCTGCTGTAAATGCTGATTTGAATGCTAACACTTGTATTGTTATTATTATTATGATAATTGTATAATGCTATGTCCTAGAATAATGGGAGAAGTAGACACAGGTTTAACTTTACACATACAATATAATATTTGGGATCATTTAGCTACCATCCTAAATCAATCAGACTTTTGTGTATATCAGGGCTGTCCAACTGGTGGCCCGGGGGCCATACACGGCTCCCCAGCCTGTTGGACACGGCCCCCGCTATTCCCCCTGCCGCCATTTTTAATTTTTTTTGAAAAAATATTTTTTTTAAAAAATGGTGGCCGGGGGGGGGGGGCAGAGCAGGGAGGAGGGAGTGAGCTAGCTCCTCCTCCCTGCACCGCCCCCTCCGTCCCTCTCTCCACGCCGCCGCTGCGAGATCGCAGCAACGGGCGGGAGGGAGGGGAGGAGGAGGAGGCGGGACAGGGAGAAGGAAGGGAGCCAGCTCCCTCCTCCTCCTTGCCTTGCCCCCTCCGTCCCTCTCTCTGCCCTGCCGCTGCAATCTGGTTCGCAGCGGTGGGGGGGGAGGGAGGGGAGGAGGCGGGGCAGGGAGAAGGAAGGGAGCCAGCTCCCTCCTCCTCCTTGCCTTGCCCCTCTGTCCTCTCTCCGCCCTGCCGCTGCGATCCGGTTCGCAGCGGCGGTGGGGAAGGGGGAGGAGGAGGAATCCTCCCTTCCTCCTCCTCCTCCTTCCCGGCGCCGCTGGTGTCCCGATCGCCGTGGCGCCGGGGAAGGAGGAGGAATCTTCCCTCCTTCTCCTTCCCCAGCGCTGCGGCGATTGGGACATCGGCAGCGCCGGGAAGGGCGGGAGGGAGCGAGGGGGCAGGCCTTCCAGGGAGGCCTGCGGGAGAGTTTTCGCCTGGCTCTCGCGTCCCTCTGACCAGAGGGACACAAGAGCCGGGCGAAAAACCTCCCGCAAGCCTGGATGGCTCGCGGGGAAGCGAGAACCGGGCGCCGCTTCCCGCGAGCCATCCAGGCCTGTGGGTGAGGGCGGAGCCACGGAAGCTTCCTCGCGGCTTGCCCTCTCCCCAAAGTGTCACAACAGCTGTTGTGATGCTTTGGGCGAGGGGGCGGAGCCGCGGAAGGCTCCCCGTGGCTCCTCCTTCTCTCCCAAAGCGTCACAACAGCCTCGGAAGTGGGCAAAATCGCCCACTTCCAAGGCTATTGTGACGCTTTGGGAGAGGGGGTGGAGCCGCGTGGCGGGGGGCGTGGCGGGGGCATGGCCAGGGGCATGGCCACTCGGCCCCCAGGTGATCACTCACCAGAAGTCCGGCCCTTGGGTCGGCAGAAGTTGGACAGCACTGGTGTATATGATAGACCAGATTTGCATAATTTGATTGGTACTTGATTTTTGTCTGTAAAACTCCAGGAGACATGGATTCTGGTATGAGCAACTTTCTGAATCAAAGTAACATAAAAATGGGATGCAGTACAGCTTTTCACACTTAAAGTAGTAAATCATGCAAATAACATTTGTCCTATATGGTAAATTGTCATAAGCACAAACCACATAAAGGTTACCTCCAGGTAAGGCCCAGCTACATAGAATCAAACCACAAAGATTCACATTTAATCATATCCCTGCTAATATATATATCTGACTCTCAATACTGTTTGAGTAGATTATATTACCATTCTTGCCCCTTGAAAAAGTACCTTCAAGTCTAGCTGTTGCATCTTCAGCAGCAGAGGAGGGTAAGAACATTTGGCCCACACTGTAATGGGAATGTTTCACTTCTCAACACAAGACAATACATTGCTTTGACAACTTTTCTAGTTGGCATCCCTGCACTCACTATCGCTTATGGGAACTGTTGTTTCAACCTTACTGATAAGAGTCACAAAGTGAAGAAACAGCTTACATTATTAAAGACAAGAATATTAAGCAAAATATTATTGGGCCTGGTTTTCATCTAGATGGATTAGAAAATTAGTACAAATGGATTTTTAACTTAGCATTTTGATTTCATGTTTGACAACTACAGGCACCTTTGCTGAACACATATGTTTTCCCACACATGATTAAAAAACAAAAAGGGAGCAGATGTAGGATTATCCCACTGACTACTGGCAAACCATGGTAGTGGGTTTATCCTTAGGATTTGTAGGGGTCCTTGGTTGCTGGCAAACCTGTGACAAGGAATCATAGAAAGTTCTAGGCAATAGGAGAATGCATATGTGAGAAAACTGTGTGCGCAGCACAAACCGTGCCAAGTTCAAAGACGCTTGCCAGCCATTGTTTTCCAAGGCCTAGATCAGTAGAATGTTTCAATTAAATGTTGCACTTTGCATGATTTTCCCACCACATGCCAATAAAGGAACAGGGACAGGTTCCCTGAATGAGCTTGCATCTCCATCTTGTCTCCGTGTGATTTCATCCTCCTGGCAATACAACACTGCGGCCTCACCATTACTACACCATTGCAACGAGAAGAACTGGTCTTGCAAACCTCCCTTATAGTACCAAGCCTTATTAAATATGGTTTTCTGTGGGCGAGCAGATGGTGACTACTGGATGGCACATGTTCTGTATCAGAAACTAGAGTTGATGGGGTTTATCCAATGCAATTTTCTGAGTCAGCACCCCAAATAAACAAACCAAATCTACAGTACACCAAAAACTGATTTGTAATGGATTCCTTTCCTGGAAACATACTGCAAGCTGGGAACTAATGGTGAAGGGACCAAGACCAGTCCATGTACCACCACTTTAAACAACACTGCTCTAGAATAGTGATTCCCAACTTGTGGTCCGCAAGAAGAAAAATATGGTCTGCAGCCTCACCATTACTACACCATTGCAACAAGAGCGACTGGTCTCGTAAACCCCCCTTATAGTGCCGAGGCTCATTAAATATGGGTTTCTTTGGGCGGGCAGATGGTGACTACTGGATGGCATGCGTTCTGTATCAGAAACTAGAGCTGATGTGGTCTATCCCAGTGTTTTTCAACCTTTTTTGAACTGCGGCACATTTTTTACATTTACAAAATCCTGGGGCACACCACCAACCAAAATGACACAAAATGACACTCTAACACAGTAATACATATAGTTAATATGTTTTAGAATGTATTTATACACTCAGTGTGAAACCTGGACCTGTTTCGATGAACACAACATATATATGACTTCCTCTCACATATTTATACATGGCTATCATGTCTTCTCTCAGCCTTCTCTTCTTCAGGCTAAACATGCCCAGCTCTTCAAGCCGTTCCTCATAGAGCTTGTTCTCCAGACCTTTGTGAAATTTCACTGTGACTGAAACTTGCTTCCAGTTAACTATGGATGTCATGAAGCTGTTATAAACAGTTCCTTGGGGGGGGTGGGGGAGGCAACTCTCAAAAAATCCAGTAAAATAGTAAAAAAAACCCAACAATTTCCAAGCGGAGAGGCTTAATTTGTTTCTTGGAAACCTGTGAGGGGGCTGCTAGGAGGGGGGAGAGTGCCAATTTCCCACGGCACACCTGATGATCGCTCACAGCACACTGGTTGGGAAACACTGCATTCTATCCAATGAATCAACACCCCAAATAACCAAACCGAATCTAAAGTTGACCAAAAACTGATTCGTAACCCTGTTGATACTAATGTTGGAGAGCGGTTCCTGGTAAAAAAAAAAAAGGTTGGGAGCCATTGGTTTAACCTTTGGTTTGCCAGTAAACCTGAATTACTGTGTTGCAAAAGAATGAATGTCTCAAGACTGTGTTTGGAAATCCCTGGACTATAATGACTGTTTGGCTGCAAGCTCAGCCTTCTGTCTCAATACATAAAATCTCCTCCTTTAGCTCCTCCCACTTTATAACTTCTCAGTTTAGGTGTAAAGTTCTCTCTGTGTACTCACTCCTTCCGGGGCTTCAAAAACCCAGGAATTAAAAATCCCTCTGAACACAGATTCCAGGAATCTGGGCTAAAAGGGCCTGTCAGGACAAGAAATTCATTCTTTTCTGCAAAGCCCAGCTGGAAAAGGTAAGTTTTATGGCTAGCTGACACAAAGGAAAGGAAAATGTAATCTTCTCCTTGGTGATCATGCTTTCCCTCTGTCTCCTGTTGCTTCTTTGTCAAAGGAATTCTTGATCAACTCTCTTAAAACCTCAGTTTCCCAAAAGTAACTGGATTCTCTCTCTTGAGAAATGGGGCTTTCTGAGCTCCAGACCCAATTGGGGTAGGAAGCTATTTCCAACCAATAGGAATGCTTTATGCAAATTTCAGCAGAGAGATGAGGAGGGGGATTAGAACGCGGAGGGACTTTTTGTGTTTTGAGGCCCATGGGTGTCTCTCCACTGTGCAATTAATGCAGTTTGATACCGCTTTAACTGCCCAGGCTCAAAGGTGTGGAATCATGGGAGCTGTAGTCCTGCATGGCCTTTTGCCTTCTCTGACAAACATCAGACTACAACTCGAAGGATTCCATAGCATTAAACATATAAGCAATTAAAGGGATGCCAGACTGCATTAATACAGGTTGCATATCCCTTATTATGCTTTGTATTTTGGAATATTTGTATTTCAATATATCTCCAATAATGGGAGATCTTACAAGATGAGACCCCAGCCTAAACATGACATTTATTTATGCTTCTAAAACATCCTAAGACAACATAACACCGGGAATGTGGCGCAGCTGGCTGGGTGTCAGTTGCATAAGATCTCTACTGACCAGAAGGTCATGAGTTCGAGGCCTGCCCGGGTCGAGGTGGGCTTTCGACCTATTGTGTAGCCTGTTGTCGACCTTTGCAACCCGAAAGACAGTTGTATCTATCAAGTAGGAAATTAAGGTACCACTTAGTGGGCAGGCTAAATGTAACTGATTTACGAGGCCATAAAAAAAGATCTCCAGGAAACACGCTGAGGAATGAAGGAGTGCGACAGCTCCCACTGGTGGCCAGATGTTAAATTGCCTCTGTTTGTCTTGTGTGTTTGTGTGTCTAAATGTAATGTGTACATTGTAATCCGCCCTGAGTTCCCTGCGGGGTGAGAAGGGCGGAATAGAAATAAAGTAAATAAATAGATAAATAAATAACATGAAGGTAATTTTATACAATAGTTCAACATAATTTTGTGTATAAAGATTGGGTGCATTGAACCACTAGAAAGCAAAGGTATCACTATCTCAGCCACTTACGCAGACACTTCTGGAATTTGGAGGATTTCAGATTTTGAAATTCTGGATAAAGGATGCTCAGCCTGTACTCGGATGGGAGGCTGACAGCAAATACCAGGCAGTGCAGTATAGGCTACATGGCAGAGCAAGGAACTGGCAAAACCACCCTTGAATCTACCTTGCGTAAGAAAACCCTATGAAAATAATTTTGGAGAGTGTTCAAAGTATGGTGAAACCATTGAAAATAAATCAAAGCAAAATTGTTCCTAATATCAAGGGGACAAATTAGGCTTTCACAGCCAGCAAACCATTATTATTATTATTATTATATCCATTATAATAATAATACTACATCTAATTATGGGAAGACAGCAGGGAATTTTTACTGTTATTGTAAAGTTGAAGGCTTTCATGGCCGGCAAACCATTATGGCAAACCTTGTATGGTCTAGGGCCAGTGTACTTGAGGGCCCACCTTTCCCCATATGTTCCCCAGAGATTACTTAGGTCGGAAGAACAAAATTTCCTTGAAGTCCCTACTGTCCGATCTTACAATTTGTCATCTACCAGACAAAGAGCCTTCTCGGTGGTGGTACCGACGCTCTGGAATACTTTGCCTGCTGAAGTTCGACCGATTACAGAGCTGTCCTCGTTCCGGAGGACATGCAAAACAACACTCTTTTGGCAAGCATTCAGTCTTAGTGGTCCTATATAATACTGTTAACGTTAAAAAAATTAACATCCTATATCTGTTGATATTTTGCTGATTTTATGTTTTATGATTACATGTTGTTGTAACTTGTGTAAACCGCCCCGAGCCTGTGGGAAGGAGCGGTATAGAAATTGGAATAATAATAAATAATAAATTATTATTATTATTATACCTAGCTTTATTTATTTATTTATTATTCGATCTTATATTCCGCTCCTCCCTGCAGGCTCGGGGCACATTACATACAATAAAAACATGCTGCGCATACAACCAGCAGCCATACAGTAAACATAAAACCTAAAAACATAAAGCCAATATACAGTAAAATCTCTTTGTTGATATATACAATATAATAATATATACCGGTAGATATAACATTGTAATGTAATAGTGCTAGTATATTATATATAATATTAATAATGTTGTAATATAATATATTGTATATATTACAACTTAGGATATAGTAAGGTAAAGGTTTCCGCTGACATTAAGTCTAGTCGTGCCCGACTCTGGGGGTGGTGCTCATCTCAATTTCTAAGCCGAAGAGCCGGCTTGTCTGTAGACACCTCCAAGATCATGTGGCCAGCATGACTTCATGGACTGCTGTTACCTTCCCGCAGAAGCAGTACCTATTGCTCTACTCACATTTGCATGTTTTTTGAACTGCTAGGTTCACAGAAGCTGGGCCTAACAGTGGGAGCTTATCCTGCTCTCTGGATTTGAGCAGGGTGAGCCTCCGCTGTTAGGCCCAGCTTCTGCCAACCTAGCAGTTCGAAACCATGTAAATGATTTAGTACAATATATTATATAATACTAATAGTATAATATGCTGGTAGTGTGTTATATATATTGTTTTATAATAATATAGTAAAATATAATAATATAATTGTATTATATTACATATAATATTACTGGTAATATTGCAGTATAATGTGCTATTATTTTCAATGTAGACGTGGATTTGTTTTTGGGATTGGGGGGGGGGGGATTGATATTTTTGACTTTGTTCAGCTTCTCATGGCATTGAATATTTGCCGATATCTGTTGTAAACCGCCCTAAGTCCCCTCAAGGAGATAGGGCAGGATAGAAATAAAGTTTTATTATTTATGATTTATTTATTGCAGACCAAGTTTAGCTTCATATAAAGGCATATTTGCAGCCGGTTTCTGAGTCAAAGCAGAAAATGTGGGATTTTACTCAGTGGTGTGGAAGGGGCCTTAGAAATTTTAAATAACCACCCTGATAAGACCTTTCTTAACTTATATTATGATTAAACCACTATGAATGAGACAAAATGTTATTGAAAGTACAACATTACTAACTTCACATTCATTAAGAAGATTTTTTTGTATGATGGTGTATATGTATATTACAGAGAATGGAAGAACAGGAGCTTCCTTATACATTGATAAATGTTATAGGAGGTCTCGATGGGGTATATGAAGACCACGTGGCGTTTCTGGAGAAACATCTGAAGCTCATCACTATGAAGGAATTTCTTGAAAACAAGGAAACTCTTCGTCATAAAATCCAAGCCGTGTTCCTATGGTTCCACAAGCCTGTGATTAACAGGGAGCTTCTACAGATTTTGCCTAATTTAAAGGTGATTGTAAACTCTGGTGCTGGAATAGATCACCTGGACCTAAAGCTGATTTTCAGCTTTGGTGTGAAACTAGCTAACACCCCATTAGCAGTCACCAACGCTACAGCAGACCTTGGGATGGCTTTGATGCTAGCTTCTGCTAGGAGAATTGTGGAAGGTACAATTCATAATTACTTTTGGATAAATATCTTGCTTTTGAGTTTGCTAGATCGTGTATGGCTTTAATATATGGTTAAAGGCTGCACAATAATCAGCAGACTTTAGACAGCTAATTTGTATGAAACGTTTCCTATTAGAACTAGCTTAAAATACATTCCCAGTCTTGAAAAGTCGTTGCAGCATTAGTATTGTCTTTGGTTTGTTTGTATACTACAAGTACCTAATTACACAGACCTACTACTAAAAATGGTCATGTGTAGAAAATCTTACATAAAACATGTGTAGGTTGTAGGCCTGGATAGTTTCGTCGGATCGCTCCAAAAGTTGGATTAAAGTCAGAAATATTTAACATTTGAAGCATTTCCAACGCAACTTCAGCAACCAGGAAGTGGATTTGCCATTCCGAAGCCGCCGCCACCATCTTCGTTATGGGCTCGGATGTTACTTCCACCCATCTCTAGCTGCTTCCCCTCATTGGCTGATGGCAAGCAGGTGATTTTAACCAGCCAATGAGGGGAAGGCAGCTAGAGAAGGGCGGGGTTAGGGCCATTCAGAAGCGGTTTGAAAGCCCAGGCTTTCCCTCTGAAGCGGAGGGAAGACCTGGGTTTTCGAACGGGACCGCTCAGAAGTGGAGGGAAGGCCTGGGCTTTCGAACGGGACCATTCAGAAATAGAGGGAAGGCCTGGGCTTTTGAACGGGACCATTCAGAAGTGGAGGGAAGGCCTGGGTTTTCAAACAGGACAGTTCAGAAGCGGAGGGAAGGCCTGGGCTTTCGAACGGGACTGTTCAGAAGCGGAGAGAAGACCTGGGCTTTCGAACGGGACCGTTCAGAAGCGGAGGGAAGACCTGGGTTTTCGAACAGGACAGTTCAGAAGCGGAGGGAAGGCCTGGGCTTTCGAACGGGATCGTTCAGAAGCGGAGGGAAGACCTGGGCTTTCGAACAGCACAGTTCAGAAGCGGAGGGAAGGCCTGGGCTTTTGAACGGGATCATTCAGAAGCAGAGGGAAGACCTGAGTTTTCCAACGGGATCGTTCAGAAGCGGAGGGAAGACCTGGGTTATCGAACAGGACAGTTCAGAAGCGGAGGGAAGGCCTGGGCTTTCGAACGGGATCGTTCAGAAGCGGAGGGAAGGCCTGGGCTTTTGAACGGGATCATTCAGAAGCAGAGGGAAGACCTGAGTTTTCCAACGGGATCGTTCAGAAGCGGAGGGAAGACCTGGGTTATCGAACAGGACAATTCAGAAGCGGAGGGAAGGCCTGGGATTTCGAACGGGATCGTTCAGAAGCGGAGGGAAGACCTGGGTTTTCGAACAGGACAGTTCAGAAGTGGAGGGAAGGCCTGGGCTTTTGAACGGGATCATTCAGAAGCAGAGGGAAGACCTGAGTTTTCCAACGGGATCATTCAGAAGCGGAGGGAAGACCTGGGTTATCGAACAGGACAGTTCAGAAGCGGAGGTGGCGTGGGCTTTCGAACAGGATCGTTCAGAAGCGGAGGGAAGACCTGGGTTTTCGAATAGCATAGTTCAGAAGCGGAGGGAAGGCCTGGGCTTTCGAACGGGACCATTCAGAAGCGGAGGGAAGGCCTGGGCTTTCGAACGGGACCGTTCAGAAGCAGAGGGAAGACCTGGGTTTTCGAACAGGACAGTTCAGAAGCGGATGGAAGGCCTGGGCTTTCGAACAGGACAGTTCAGAAGTGGAGGGAAGGCCTGGGCTTTTGAACGGGATTTCAGAAGCAGAGGGAAGACCTGAGTTTTCCAACGGGATCATTCAGAAGCGGAGGGAAGACCTGGGTTATCGAACAGGACAGTTCAGAAGCGGAGGTGGCGTGGGCTTTCGAACAGGATCGTTCAGAAGCGGAGGGAAGACCTGGGTTTTCGAATAGCATAGTTCAGAAGCGGAGGAAAGGCCTGGGCTTTCGAACGGGACCATTCAGAAGCGGAGGGAAGGCCTGGGCTTTCGAACGGGACCGTTCAGAAGCGGAGGGAAGACCTGGGTTTTCGAACAGGACAGTTCAGAAGCGGAGGGAAGGCCTGGGCTTTCGAACGGCACAGTTCAGAAGCGGAGAGAAGGCCTGGGCTTTCGAACGGGACCGTTCAGAAGCGGAGGGAAGACCTGGTTTTCGAACAGGACAGTTCAGAAGCGGAGGGAAAGCCTGGGCTTTCGAACGGGATCGTTCAGAAGCGGAGGGAAGACCTGGTTTTCGAACAGGACAGTTCAGAAGTGGAGGGAAGGCCTGGGCTTTTGAACGGGATCATTCAGAAGCAGAGGGAAGACCTGAGTTTTCCAACGGGATCGTTCAGAAGCGGAGGGAAGACCTGAGTTTTCCAACGGGATCGTTCAGAAGCAGAGGGAAGACCTGAGTTTTCCAACGGGATCGTTCAGAAGCGGAGGGAAGACCTGGGTTTTCGAACAGGACAGTTCAGAAGCGGAGGTGGCGTGGGCTTTCGAACGGGATCGTTGAGAAGCGGAGGGAAGACCTGGGTTTTCGAACAGGACAGTTCAGAAGCGGAGGGAAGGCCTGGCCTTTCGAACGGGATCGTTCAGAAGCGGAGGGAAGACCTGGGATTTCGAACAGGACAGTTCAGAAGCGGAGGTGGCGTGGGCTTTCGAACGGGACCATTCAGAAGTGGAGGGAAGGCCTGGGCTTTCGAACGGGACCGTTCAGAAGCGGAGGGAAGACCTGGTTTTCGAACAGGACAGTTCAGAAGCGGAGGGAAGCCTGGGCTTTCGAACGGGATCGCTTCAGAAGCGGAGGGAAGACCTGGTTTTCGAACAGGACAGGTCTGAAGTGGAGGGAAGTCCTGTGCTTTTGAACGGGATCTTTCAGAAGCAGAGGGAAGACCTGAGTTTTCCAACGGGATCGTTCAGAAGCGGAGGGAAGACCTGAGTTTTCCAACGGGATCGCTCAGAAGCAGAGGGAAGACCTGAGTTTTCCAACGGATCGTTCAGAAGCGGAGGGAAGACCTGGGTTTTCGAACAGGACAGTTCAGAAGCGGAGGTGGCGGGGCTTCGAACGGGATCATTGAGAAGCGGAGGGAAGACCTGGGTTTTCGAATAGCATAGTTCAGAAGGCGGAGGAAAGGCCTGGGCTTTCAAACGGGAACAGGAGGGAAGGCCATTCAGGGAAGACCTGGGCTTTAGAAGAAGGGAAGACCTGGGTTTTCGAACGGGACCATTCAGAAGTGGAGGGAAGGCCTGGGCTTTGGAGGGACCATTCAGAAGGGAAGGCCTGGGCTTTCGAACATTCAGAAGCGGAGGAAGACCTGGGCGAGCGGGAGGGAAGAAGACCTGGGCTTTTCAGGGGAGTGGAGGGAAGGCCTGGGCTTTCAAACGGACCATTCAGAAGCGGAGGGGAAGGCCTGGAGGGAAGGCCATTCAGGAACCCATTCAGAAGTGGAGGGAAGGCCTGGGCTTTCTTATGGGACCATTCAGAACGGAGGGACCTGGGCTTCGAAGGACCATTCAGAAGTGGAGGGAAGACGGGACCATTCAGAAGCCATTCAAGTAAAGGGAAGGCCTGGGCTTTCAACCCATTCAGCGGAGGGAAGACGGAGGGAAGGCCTGGGCTTTTTCAGAAGTGGAACCTGGGACCATTCAGAAGTGGAGGGAAGGCTTTCTTATGGGACCATTCAGAAGCGGAGGAAGGCCTGCTTCAGAAGTGGAGGGAGACCTGGGCTCGAACGGGAGGAAGGCCATTGGGCTTTGAACGGGACCATTCAGGTGGAGAGGAAGGCCTGGGCTTTCGACGGGACCATTCAGAAGTGGAGGGAAGGCAGAAGTGGAGGGAAGGCCTGGGCTTCGAACGGGACTGTTCAGAAGCGGAGGGAAGACCTGGGCTTTCGAATGGGACCAACGGGACCATTCAGAAGTGGAGGGAAGGCCTGGGCCGGGACCATTCAGAAGTGGAGGAAGGCCTGGGCTTTAACGACCATTCAGAAGCGGAGGGGCCTGGGCTTTCGAGGCCATTCAGAAGTGGAGGGAAGGCCTGGGCTTTCGAACGGACCATTCAGAAGTGGGGACCATTCAGAAGTGGAGGGAAGGCCTGGGCTTTCGAACCTGGGACCATTCAGAAGTGGAGGGAAGGCCTGGGGAAGGCCTGGGCTTTGGGCCATTCAGAAGTGGAGGGAAGGCCTGGGCTTTGAACGGGGACCTGGGCTTCAGAAGTGGAGGGAAGACTTTTGAACGCCATTCAAACGGGACCATTCAGAAGCGGAGGGAAGACCTGGCTTTCGATCGGGACCGTTCAGAAGTGGGAGGAAGACCTGGGTTTTCGAACGGGACCGTTCAGAAGTGGAGGGAAGACCTGGGCTTTCGAACGGGACCATTCAGAAGTGGAGGGAAGGCCTGGGCTTTCGAACGGGACCGTTCAGAAGCGGAGGGAAGACCTGGCCTTTCGAACGGGACCGTTCAGAAGCTGAGGGAAGACCTGGGTTTTCGAACAGGACAGTTCAGAAGCGGAGGGAAGTCCTGGGCTTTCGAACGGGACCATTCAGAAGTGGAGGGAAGGCCTGGGCTTTCAAACGGGACCGTTCAGAAGCGGAGGGAAGACCTGGCCTTTCGAACGGGACCATTCAGAAGCGGAGGGAAGACCTGGGCTTTCGAACGGGACCATTCAGAAGCGGAGGGAAGGCCTGGGCTTTCGAACGGGACCATTCAGAAGTGGAGGGAAGGCCTGGGCTTTCGAACGGGACCATTCAGAAGCGGAGGGAAGGCCTGGGCTTTCGAACGGGACCATTGCCAGGCATGCGCGGCACCCAGGAACGTGGCAGAGGAGGCAGAGGCCCTCGCGCCCTCCTGTTGCGCATGCCCGGCAGCGGCCCTGGGGGCAGGGCTTCTCTCCGCCTCCTCCTCCTCGCGCCCTCCTTCCTTAAGTCAAGGGAAGACGCGAGGAGGAGGAGGCGGAGGAAGCCCCGCCCCTGGGGCCGCTGCCGGGCATGCGCAGCAGGAGGGTGCGAGCGCCTTTGCCTCCTCTGCTATGTTCCTGGGTGCCACACATGCTCGGCAGTGGCCCCGGAGGCTTCCCTCCGCCTCCTCCTCCTCGCGCCCTCCTTCCTTGACAGCAGGGTGGTGGTGATGGTGAGGGGGGCACCATTCCCTCCTCCCCCGCCCCCTCGCAGCGCTCTCCCCCCCCACCCTACCCCGAGAGAGAGAGAGAGAGAATCTCCATGCCGCGCGTTGCAGTTTTGTTTCAGCATTTTTTTGGTCCGTGTGAACTGCGCCCCCCCTTGGCTTGCGCCCCTAGACCATGGCCTAGGGTGGCCTTATGGGTAATCTGGGCCTGGTAGTATCCTACTTCTGAGCACTTAAAGCTTCTATCATTCAAGTTGTCTTAGTGCAAGAATAATATATTTGTTTATTTTAGGTTATCAGATTTCAGTTTCTCCTGACACTAAACATTTTAAGGCCGACTGGCTGGGAGTAGAAGTAACTGGTGCAACTCTGGGGATCATTGGAATGGGCACCATCGGTTATAAGGTAGCCCAGAGAGCCAAAGCCTTTGAAATGAAAATCCTTTATCATAACAGGAACCGGAGGTAAAATTCATCTCTGATCAGCTTGATCTTGCATTGAACTTTGTTTTACAGTGGCTGTTTCTAAACTTTTCTTCCACTTTCAACATTAACTGTTTCTCTTCCATTGATTCAGGCCCATTTCAGGTAAATATTACTGACTTTGTTTGATCTGTCAGAAATGTGAGCCTGACTTCCATGAGCATGTTTAAGGGTATTTACTATATTACCCGAAAAAGTCCTGTAATATTTGGGTTTGGGAATATACAATATAAGCATATGTCAAAGTATAGGAGACACAAATCTCAAATAATGTCGTCACCTGCACCCTCAAAGGACTCAGAGTCAGTAGGAGACATAAGTATTTGCCGAATTTTCTTTCACTTAAGTCCTCTTTCTGCCTGCTCCAGCGTATAGGCTACTCTCAGCCCCACCCAGTTCCATACTACACTCAGCCGCTGATGACGCAGCGTCCTCCTCAGCCCTATTAGCAGGCAGAGCCGAGGGCTCAATTACAACAATTTTAATGTGCAATAAATGTGTAATACAATATGCCCTGGAGGATCATGGTTTAACCATCGCACAACCTGCAAAATATGTATTTATTTACAGTATTTATACCCCATTCTTCTCACCCCAAAGGGGACTCAGGGCGGCTTTACAGAACACATATACGGCAAACATTCAGTGCTGATTGTACAATTAACAAGGACACACAACACAATGGACACACAACACAAACAGAGGTAAAGACAAATTTTCCCATCTTATTTCTGGCATCTTGGAGGTGCTCGACTCCCACAACGGGGGTGCTGTCACTTCATCTTCCATGCCAAGGAGCTTTCCTCTGATTGATGTCCTTAAGGGTGCCTTTATTACCTTCCCAGCTAAATATGGTACCTATTTTATCTACTCACATTTCTGCTTCCGACCTGCTAGGTGGCCAGGTGAGCTGGGGCTAACGGCGGGTGCTCACTCCAACCTGGGCTCCAACTGCTGACTTTCTGATCCGCAGGATTTTTCTGCAGCACAGCAGTTTAGCCTGCTGTGCTAAGCCTGGCCCCATTATATCCTCCTTAGGTCTTCCAAACAATTATATGGTTTGCCACTGGCTCATTTCAATAGAATTTGGTATTATCCATAATTTTCTGATTCCATTGCATATCCAAGGACCCCATGAATACTGGGGTCATAGTGTAAGGCTAAATTTGAAAATTAACATAATTTAAACAAAGCAAATGTGTAGGCATTTTAACAGGCATTTTTAAAGTTTAAATACCTTTTATTAAAAATGTTAATAAAAGAATTCTAGAGGATTAATGAGTAGCACAATATGTTATTCCCGCTCCACACTGCAGTGGCATATGGTGCGACTGATATGCAGATGATATTTCTTTGTCCTTTTAGTCCACGTCCTTTTGAAATCCTGAATCTCATTGATTGGTTTCACACAGATAATAAGCCGCAACTGAGATATTCTTTATGTTGAAACTTTAACTTGGGCTAAACATTTGCCTCTTGCAGAAAAGAAGCAGACGAACAAGCGGTTGGGGCTCATTATTGTCCCAAGATAGAAGAGTTACTCCAACACTCTGATTTTGTGATGTTGGTTGTCAGCTTAACACCTCAAACACACAAGCTGATTGGGGGAAAGGAGTTCAAGCTAATGAAACCCACTGCTACTCTGATCAACATCTGTAGAGGTAGGATACAATATTGCTGTGGCACTCATTATAATCACACATTCATTCATGGTGAGAAACCTATCGCAGCTGTGAACAGATCAGTAAAATCTGCTTGGAAAGGTAACCTAAAATGAAGCACACTTGATTCTGAACACACTTAGGGTACTGTACTAAAGATCTGCCATTTGAAGGGTTTTAACAGGGAAAATAATTATATGGCCTTATTATTTATTTATTTATTTAATTCACCATTTCTACCCCGCATCTTCTCAACCCCCGAGGGGGGACTCAGAGCAGCCTCACAATGGCAACAATTCAATGCCCAAAACCCAGTAAACATATAATAGAAACCACAACAGTCAAAATTTAAAATACATTGAATACAGTTAACATTAAAATACATTAAAATATAATTAGCATTAAATATATCAAATACATTCACATAGGTTAAAAACAGTATTCCGTCCATAACAGAGGCCTTATGTCATGTCCACCAGTTTGCCATTTCAATCCCATCTAAAGTGCTGTATTGTGCTAATGTGCAAACGCCTGGTCCCATAACCAGGATTTCACTTTTTTCCTGAATTCTTCCCAATTTGCTCCAGATTGGCTGCCATGACTTCACTCCCTCTGTTAATGGATAGTCCCAGGCTCTCTCCTCCAGCACTTTCTGGGAGTGGCTGAGCATCTGAAAGGTCATTAAAAAATTGTGCTGTCTTTCCTCCACTTCTTGAGTATGTGTTGGAGCCGTGGTGGCACAGTGGGTTAAACCCTTGTGCTGCTGAACGGATGACCTGAAGTTTGGCAGTTCGAATCCACAAGATATGGTGAGCTCTCATATCTCAGCTCCAGTTCCTGCAAACCTAGCAATTCAAAAACATGCAAATGTGAATAGATAAAAAGGTACTAGACAGATTCATGGATACCAAGTGTATCGGTAGTTACTGAAAAGGACATTCAAGTGCCACCTCGGAGTTGGTTGAGGTAGGCAGGATTTCCCTGGGTACTGGTTGTGGGGGGTCGGGAGCAGGTCAGGGTTTTGCCCTCCCTTCTGCTCGAGATCCCCGTGTACAACTGGGGGCCACTGTGTGATACAGAATGCTGGACTAGATGGGCCGAGGATTCAGCATGGCTCTTCTTATGTTCTTATGTACTGCTTCAGCGGGAAAAGGCAAAGAGCAATCTAAGCAATCTTACCAGTCACGCAACCAGGAGGTGACAATACAGGGTCCTTGAATTGTAAATGGAGAAAACACCTCCCCAGAGCCAGAGATGAGCACTGCCTCCAGAAATGAAAGAAGCCTCTGCCTTTGTTTGTGTTTGTGTGTCTCACTGTATATGATTGTAAAGGCATTGAATGTTTGCCTATGTATGCAAATGTTGTAATCTGTTCTTAGTCCTCTAGGGGAGAAGGGCAGAATATAAATAAAGTATATTAGTAGTAGTAGTGGCTATGGTAGCAATTCTGCTGGTATGTTATCCCTGATTGGGATATTTATTTATTATTATAAAACTTTTATACCCCAGCCTTCTCACCTCCGAAGAGGGACTCAGACCGGCAAACAGCAAATATTCAATGCTAACATTTAAAATCTAAACATCATAAATTTACAATAAAAATTATCCACTACAAATACAATAAATATATTTAAAAAGCCTTTCGCCAAAGTAAAATCAAGTCCAGCTCAATCCGTATATTCGGTCCATATCTAGTGGTTAACGGCTTAAGTCAATTCACGATCTCTTCCTTCATTCTGCGAAGGCCTCATTGCACAGCCACGTTTTCACCCGCTTCCTAAAAGTCAGGAGGGAGGGGGCGGATCTGATCTGAACTCATTTGGGAGGGAATTCCACAGCCCGGGGGGGGGCGGCACCGGAAGTCATTATATTGCAGTAACAGCTGTTTTGTTACCACTGTTTTGTTCATGTGTTTGTGTGCGTGCATGTCTATAAACACTTACTGTAGTCATTTGCAGAGTTGAGAAATATTATCTTGTGCTTTGAAGCATGTCTGATAAGACCTGTAGGAAGATGTTAAATAATTGAAGACTGCAATTAAATCAACAGCTGTGTTGTCGAAGGCATTCATGGCCGGAATAGCTGGGTTGTTGTGAGTTTTCCAGGCTGTGTGGCCATGTTCCAGAAGCATTATCTCCTGGCCTTTCAACTGCATCCATGGCTTGGGATTCCCCCAGGCAGTAGGAAGCCAGACCTTGAAACTGCTAGGCCATTAAATGCCAATCAAGGTGGCCAATTACAACAGTCACACCTACCTCAAACAGACAAGAATTCTTTCTCCCACCCTGGACATTCCACAGATATATAAACCCCATTTTCCTTGTTTCCAACAGACCTCACAATCTCTGAGGATGCCTGACATAGATGTGGGTGAAACATCAGGAGAGATTACTTCTGGAACATAACCACACAGCCCAGAAAACTCACAACAACCCAAATCAACAGCTGTCACTTTCCAAATCAATACAAATAACACAAATTTTCGGCCTCTTATGCTGCCATATAAAATCCGAATTATCTTAATTTGAACAGGATTATATGGCAGTGTGGACTCCTATAATCCAGTTCAAAGCAAATAATGTGGATTATCTGCTTTGATAATCAGGATTATATGGCAGTATAGAAGGGGCCCATGATTCACAAAAGTCTTTTGTCAGAAGAACCCTGACACTTGATGAATCTTGAGAACCTTCTGTGATGTGATGGCTCCACTTGATTAGGAAGATAATTTAACACATAGTGATGAAACTAGAGGGGCTAAATATTGCAAGATAAGGGAATTTGTGATTATCCAGATGTAATTGGCCTATATAGGTCTCAGCATCCCTAGCTGGTATAGGTAGTGGTGAGCAAAGATGTGACATGAGTACAATCATGCATCCCCACCCCAAGATATTGGACATCAGTTATGGTTTGGTGAAAATCTGTTAGTAGAATCTTAAAGTCTTTATTTTATATTTTGTAATTAAACAAAACTGATTCAGGAAAATTATTTTGTTTTGTTTTTTTAAATTTAGGCCAAGTGGTTGATCAAGATGCCCTGGTGAATGCGCTCCAGAATGGAGTTATTAAGGCTGCAGCTTTGGATGTGACCTATCCTGAGCCATTGCCAAGGTAAAAAATGGTCCAGGGTGAAAAGCTTAAGTAGCAGTGCAATCAATTTTGATCTACGAATATGCTACTATGTCTGTGGCTTAAGCTGTACCAAAATATGTTCAGACACACTAATACATCAATATCATCTCAGCCCAGAGTTATTTCAAGTTGAGATAGCTGTCCATTTACTGCAAAACAATTCAGATGTGTTTTATTGACCTGGAATTACTTTGGGCTAAACTGCATAAAGTATTTACTACAGTGAGGTATGTGCTTAACTTTCCTCATTTAGATCAACTGATGTTTCAGAGTTTTTATATTGCCAATATCTTTTAATTTTTGTCAGTAGCATTGCATAAATAAGTATAAAACTGATAAAATAGAGGAACAAAAGTGACTAAAACATTTTTGACCAAAAATGGCCAACAGCATTGTCTGTAGCTTTAAACCAGTGGTTCACAAACTTTTTTGGCCTACTGCCCCCTTTTCAGAAAAAAATTTACTCAGCGCCCCCCTATAAATTATTTTTTTAATTTTTAATAGCAATTAAACAGAATGATATATGTATTAATATTTCTACCTTTTTCATAAAATATAGTAAAGAAAGGTGTAAATTACAAACATTGAAGAAATAATCACAAAAACAATATGTTTGGGGGAGTATGAGCAACGGATGATGGGATTTGCAGTACCTTCAGCCAATTCAGCTCTGACTTCCACAGACCACTAAGATCCCCATGAATGATAGATCTGGATCAAACGGCAACGTCTGCCTGAGGATCGCGCGCTTGAGACGGTGTCCCTGCGAGTTGGAATCCCCGGGCAGGCATTGCCGTGGAAACCACAGTGCGTGCCTCCTTCCTCTCGTCAACCCCGCCCATGGCACAGTCCTGTGTATCGGCCTCTTTCTTCCAACGGGGAGACCCTCACCACCGCGTGACCCTGCAAGTGGCAAGCCTGGCTCATGCCACCGCCCCCTTACAGGGGTTCAGCGCCCCCCCCATTCTTCTAAGCCTCCCAGCGCCCCCTTGGATCGCTCCATCGCCCACCAGGGGGCGGTACCGCCCACTTTGAGAACCACTGCTGTAAACAATCCTTCCTTTGTGCATGAGGCAAGGCATTGTGGGCAAGCATACAGATGCAGAGCTGTTTGTTCTGCTCTACAGTCGCACAAGGTGAAGGGTTCTTCTAGGTTGTTGTCTTTTGATCTGCCCACAACTCAACCGAGTCTGTTTAGGGACTTCCAAGTTGACCATTCTTGGTTTGGGTTGGGAAGATTAGCCGTTTACAAGAAACTTTGCCCAGGGGACACCCAACTGTATTTACTCAGTCTTCAAGAAGGCTCTTTCCATGTCCTCCACTAATATCTATGATACACAGACGATATCTATGTACTTAATTAACTTAGTGAACTCTGAATTCAGAGTTTCAAGATCTCACAAATTCTTCTATGAACTTATATCTTTGGTCTTCAGCATGCTAAGTATCATAACACGTTGAACACATACTTCAAAAAAAATCCCCCAGTAAGAAAAAAAAATCAATTTAATTCACAAAATTGTTATTGGATTTATTTTTTTAAAAAAAACATTCATTCATTCTATTTATGTCTTGCTTTTCTCTCAGCACGGGATCAAAAAATAATTCCCCCAGTGAGAAGAAAAACTTTCAATTTAATATACAAAGCTTTTATTGGAATGTATTTATTTATTCATCCATTCAATGAGGTCTTGCCTTTCTCCCAGCATGGGATCCAAAGTGTCGTACAATATGGATTAAAACAATTTACAGCTAAATAAATAACAAATAAGAGTTTAAAACCAGGTCTACGATATGATGTGAAACAGTGTCTATTATTGTTGGACTGGAGGAAATGTTATTATAGTAGAGTCTCGCCTATCCAACCTTCGCTCATCCAATGTTGTGTATTATCCAAAGCAGTCTACCTCCCACCTGGATCCACAGTTGTTTCAATACATTACAATATTTTGCTGCTAAATTCGTAAATATTTTATTTATTTATTTATTATTTATTATTCGGGCTTTTATGCCGCCGACTCCCTGAGGCTCGCGGCGGCTTACAGGAGCCGAAGGGCACAGTAAAATACAGGCAATAAGCAGTTAAAAACAATTAAAAACAACAGCAGTACAGTAATTAATAACACAGTTAAAACAATGAACAGCACATCATCCTCAGAAGAACGAATAGATGGCGGGGCATGGGCAGGACTTACTCACCAAAGGCCTGCTTAAACAGGTATGTTTTACAGGTCCGTCTAAACGGGAGCAAGTCCTTCATAGCCCGAGTTCCGGCCGGGAGGGCGTTCCACGGCGTAGGTGCTATGACAGAGAACGCCCTCCGGCGGGTAGCAGTCAGCCTTGCGAGTTTAGCTGAAGGTATCTCCAGGAGATTGGAGTCCTCAGACCGAAGTGATCTCGGAGGGCAATATGGGGTGAGACGGTCCCTCAAATACGCTGGCCATGTAAGGCCTTAAAGGTGAGGACCAACACTTTGAAGGTGATCCGTGCTCAATTGGCAGCCAGTGCAGATCCTGCAAAACAGGTGTTATGTGGGCGCCAGCTGGCGTGCCAGACAGGAGCCGGGCGGCAGTGTTCTGCACTAGCCTGAGCTTCCGGGTCACCGACAGAGGAAGGCCAACGTAGAGCGCGTTGCAGTAATCCAGCCTTGAGATGACTGTGGCTTTGATCACCGTGGCCAGATCGTTCCGGGAGAGATAGGGGGCCAGCCTCCTTGCCTGTCGCAGATTAAAAAAAGCGATCTTGCTGACCGCAGAGACCTGGGCCTCCATGGTCAGCTGGGAGTCCAAATGGACCCCTAGGCTCTTTACGGAAGGCGATGGGCATAACACCGCACCGTCCAGGCTCGGAAGCTGGACATTAACATCACCCGGGCGACCCAGCCACAAGATCTCCGTCTTCGCCGGATTCACCCTCAACCTACTGGCTCGCAGCCATCCAGTAACGGCTTCGAGGCAGTGTTGGAAATTATCGGGGACAGAACCCGGCCTGCCCTCCATCTCAGAATGAGCTGGGTGTCGTCAGCGTACTGGTGACACTCCAGCCCATAACTCCGCACCAGCTGTGCAAGCGGCTGCATGTAGATGTTAAATAACAGAGGGGAGAGAATGGCCCTCTGGGGGACCCCACAGAGTAGTGGGGAGCCCTCGGAGACCACCTCGCCCCTCCTCACACGCTGAGACCGCTGGTGGAGGAAGGAGGTCAGCCATTTAAGTGCTATCCCCCTCACTCCAGCCACGGCCAGGCGGTGGATCAATAGATTGTGGTCGACCGTGTCAAACGCTGCCGTGAGGTCCAATAACACGAGCAGCGCAGACCCGCCTTGGTCGAGCTGGCAGCGGAGTTGGTCTGTGATGGAGACCAGAACCGTCTCCGTCCCGTGCCCCGAACGGAAGCCGGACTGGAAGGGGTCTAGCCATGTTGCATCATCTAAGAAGGACTGCAACTGCTCCGTTACTGCCCTCTCAACTACCTTCCCAGGTACGTAAGGTTCGACGCTGGTCGGTCGTTGGAAGGAACCGCCAGGTCTAACGAGGGTTTCTTCAGTAATGGAGCTACCACCGCCTCTTTTAAGCACTCTGGAAAGACTCCTTGCTCAAGGGAGCTGTTTACGATGTTCAACAGAGGCCCACGTAACCCCTCCAGGCACGATCTAACAAGCCAGGAGGGGCACGGGTCGAGGGAGCAGGTGGTAGGCCTAGTTCCAGCCACTATCTTATCAACAGTAATTACTACATAACATTACCATTTATGGAACTGCTTTTTCTGTCAATTGGTTGTAAACCATGATGTTTTGGTGCTTAATTTGTAAAATCATACATAATTTGACGTTAATAGGCTTTTCCTTAATCCCTCCTTATTATCCAACATTTTCATATTATGCAACGTTCTGCTGGCCTGTTTATGTTGGATAAGCAAGACTCTACTGTATTCCCAGAAAGATGTTTGTAAATAAAGTAGCATAATATTTAGCATAGATTGCAATGCTGAACTTATTTTGTATAAGAGCAAAGTAGAGAATTATATTTGACTTTTAAGTTGCTCCCATGCATTTTCAGAATTGAAATAGTGTGTTAAGCTTCACTGAGAGCTTATATAGATCCCTGGTTTCCTTTCCTTCCAGAGACCATCCATTGCTGCAGTTAAAGAACGTGATAATAACACCTCACATTGGAAGTGCAACTTCACAAACCCGCTTCCTTATGATGAGAAACATGGTTGAGAGCATCTTAACCGCTGTGAAAGGTCTCCCTGTCCTGAATGAAGTCCAAGGGTGACATGTTGCAGATGTGTTCTGTGTACAGTCATCTGTATCTGCATGAAATTTTACATTGAAAAAATGATACGCTGATTTTTCTTTTCATTGGGCAACAGAATCTTCTCAACTACGTTCCTCCGATGTGTAAAAAATAGCATGAATAAACAGTCCTTTTTTGCTTGGTCCTTTTACTGCATTCTTCAATTACGTTTCGTGTTTTGTATTCTTCGGTTATTCCATAGAAGGCTATTAAACAAGATAGTAAGTAAATATGGAAATTTAAAAATATTTTTTATGTATCATATCTGAAGCAAATTGAGAATACAGTTATAATTTACAGAAAAACCACAAAGTTAAAAACTTGGCATTCTACAAAATTTCCTTTGACCAGAAGATGGCCACTTCGAGTGCCCTTGCTGTGGCTGTAAGGAGGTCCTCCATTGTGCATGTGGCAGGACTCCGACTGTATTGTAGTAAATGCTCTGTGGTTTGCTCTTCTCCACATTCACATGTCATGGATTCCACTTGGAAGCCCCATTTCCTAAGATTGGCTTTGCATCTCGTGGTGCCAGAGCGCAGTCTGTTCAGCGCCTTCCAGCTTTCCAGGTTGTTTACTCTTCTGTGTGCCTAGGAGGGAGTTTCTCATCTGGTCTCAGCCACTGATTGTGGTTCTGGGCTTTAGCCTGCCAGTTTTGGACTCTCGCTTGCTGAGGTGTTCCTGTGAGTATCTCTGTAGATCTTAGAAAGCTATTTCTTGATTTAAGGGATCGGCTTGCTAGCTGATATCCAAACAGAGGATGGGCCAGAGATGTCAATGCTTCGGTCCTTTCTTTACTGGCTGCTACTTCCCGACTGATGTTAAAGGTAAAAGTTTCCCCTTGACATTAAGTCTAGTTGTGTCCAACTCTGAGGGGTAGTGCTCATCTCCATTTCTTAGCTGAAGAGCCAGCATTGTCCGTAAACACCTCCAAGGTCATAAGGCCTGCATGGCATACTGTTACCTTCCCGCCGGAGCTGTACCTAATGATCTACTCACATCTGCTAGATTGGCAGAAGCTGGGGCTAACAGCGGGAACTCGTGTCGCTCTCTGGATTCAAACCTGCAACCTTTTGATCAACAAGCTCTGCAGTTTAACCCACTGCACCACTGGGACTCTTTAAAAACTAAAAATCAGTACAGTAAATAGAGAGCAATACTCAGAAAACAGGGGGATTCCAGACAGGAAACAATCAGGGCCAGCTCAAACCTCCCAACAAAGGATTCCCACCCAGGCAGGAAGCAGCCAGGCTTTGAAGCTGCAAGGCCATTCAATGCTAATAAAGGCGGCCAATTGCAACATTCACAATTGCCTCAAACAGACCAGAATTATTTCTCCCACCCTGGACATTCTACAGATTTATATATACAGGTGTGTGTGTGTGTGTGTGTGTATATATATATATATACACACACACACACAGTATATATATAGCCAGAATCATTCACTAGGTTGCTGTGAGTTTTCCGGCTGCGTAGCCATATTCCAGAAACATTCTCTCCTGACGTTTCGCCTGCCACATCTAGGGCAGGCATCCTCAGAGATTGTGAGGTCTGTTGGAAACCAGACAGGTGGGGTTTTTATATAGATAACCAGGCAAATGGGGTGTGTGTATATATACACACACACTCAAGGCAAGTGGTGTGTGTGTGTATATATATATACACACACATACACCCCCCCCCAACTATTTATATATACACGCACACCCCACTTGCCTGTTTTAATATATAGACACACACACAGAGGCAAGTAGGGTGTATATATATATATATATATATACGTGCACCCTCCCTCCCCACTATATATATATACATACACACACACACACATATACCAGGCAAGTGGGATATATATATATATACAGACACAAACATACACCCCACTATATATATATATACACACACACACACACACACACACTCCACTGTTTTTATATATAAACACACACAGAGGCAAGTGGGGTATATATATGTATATACATACACACACGCACCCCACTATATATATACACGCACCCCACTTGCCTGGTGTGTGTGTGTAAGTGTATAAACAAACCCCACTTGCCTGGTTTCCAACAGACCTCACAACCTCTGAGGATGCCTGCCCTAGATGTGGGCGAAACGTCAGGAGAGAATGCTTCTGGGACATGGCTATACATCCTGGGAAACTCACAGCAACCTAGTGAATGATTCCGGCCCTGAAAGCCTTGGACAACACAAGCGATGCGAATGATTGGGAAGGGTCGCTGTGCAGGGCGGCCACTAGGGGCGCTGTGCCGGCTGCCTCGCCAAGGAGGCCGAGTGGAATTGGCTTCCCGGGAGGAAGAAGGCAGCGCCTAGAAGGGGATCCGTCCATGTGGGCCCTCCGCATCGCCCTGGGGGCTGAAGCCGCCTTTTCCTCCTCGAGCCCGTTTCTCCGGGCCGCAGGCGCCGCAACCTGGTCTGGCGCCTTTCCCCGTGGCTTGGGCGGCGGAGGAGGCCTTTCCCGGGCCCAGCGCCCCGGCTGGAGGGCCCTGCATTGCTCCGAGGGCGCCTTGGGAGGCTCCAGGAACCCGCTCATGAAGTTCCTCTCGAAGAAACAGTAAGCAAGCGCCTTGGCTCTCCTCCCTTCTCTTTCAGGACCCAAGGCAACAGCCCCAAGGTCTGTCTACACTGGTCAGTTCATGCACTTCGATGCCTATATATATATATATATATATAGGACCTCATCACACTAGAGCAGGCATGGGCCAACTTGGGCCCTCCCTCCAGGGGTTTTGGACTCCAACTCCCACAATTCCTGCAGGCTCAGGCTAGGAATTGTGGGAGTTGGAGTCCAAAACCCCTGGAGGGAGGGCCCAAGTTGGCCCATGCCTGCAGTAGAGCATGGATCCACATAAAAAACAGTTTCCTGCCTGCTGCAGACTCCTGGGGCTTGTAGTTTAAGGTCAGGCAGGTCCCTGGCCTCAGTAAACTACAAACCCCAGAATCCTGCAGGAGGCAGAAACCGGATTTAAATGCTCTGGTGTGATGAGGCTGTGCAGTCTACCACTCTTCATAGATGCTGCTTAACTGAGGCCCCAGCATGGGCCCTTCCACACAACCCTATATCCCAGAATACCAAGGCAGAAAACCCCACATTATCAGCTTTGAACTGGGTTATCTTGAGTCCATACTCAGATAATGTGGGATTTTCTGCCTTGGTATTCTGGGATATATCTATCTATCTATCTATATATATAAAGGAACAGTCGTCATGGGAAGACTACCTCAAACAGAGAAACCTTACAATGCAGAAACACAAAACTTGCAAACAGAAAGAGGCCTCAAGCAAGGTACGTTTGTAGCAAAGAAACTTTTCTCACCAAAACCTAAAAGGCCCCCAAAACAACGAGTAAAAATAAAACTACATTTCCCAGCATCCTCCGTGGCTGCCAGCAACGCCCTTGGCCGACATCGGCCCACACAAAATGCAGAGAGGAAGAGTAACCATAGCAACACTGGCAGGAGCCATCCAAGGCTAGGATAGAATGCTGAGAGATTTCAGTTGTCAGTTGGTGTTTGAGGGTTAAACTGTCAAAACCAAACTCTATGAGGGAGCAATTCTCCAGCAATTCCTACCCACACAACACAACACAACTTCCAATCACAACCCATCCCACCAACCTTACGGGACCCCGTACACACAACACCTACCACCACCACAAACAAAAACCATTCCTTCCTTCCACACAGACAGAAACTGACCCAAAAGACAAGCCATGCCTTCTAAAAATAACAGCACGACACACTCACAACGCTACATACATCAAACAAAAAAGGGCAGAACAAATGCCAGAACAGAAACACACTGCGCAGCAGAGACACAGACAACAGGTCACTGCACGACGCACAGCTGAGAACCAAATGCAAAGAACTGCACGACAAGAAGAAGCGCGCAGCCAGGAACAACAAAGACGCAGAAATGCAACACCACAGCAGCGCAAGGAGCGCAGAAACACGACGTCGCAACACAGAAAACAAACTTCAAAAACACCACAACCAATTCCACCGCCCTAGCCTTCAGATGCAATGCTGCAGAAGACTACAGCATGGTGCCAGAGGCCGACATTGGCACCCTAACGCACATCTGCACACACTGCAAAGCCCTGAAATACCCAGCAGAAACAACAGGAATGTGCTGCCTAGCCGGTAAAGTCTCTCTACCACCACTTGCCACTCCTCCACAACCACTACAGACTTTGCTGAGTGGACACACTCCAGAATCAAAACACTTCCTCCGCTATATAAGACAATACAACTCATGCTTCCAGATGACATCATTTGGAGCACACATAGAAAGTGCGCAATTCATGCCTACATGACCCCACCAAGACCGTAAGTAACATCATTTCCAACCCTTACATACTCAGACTTTCTCGCATCTCCTAAATAGGGCACAGCAACGCGTGCCGGGTACAGCTAGTGTATACAATATTTATATGCCGCCCTTCTCAACCCCAAAGGGGACTCAGAGCGGCTCACAAACAAAATGCAAATGCACTAAACTATGTTTGTTATTGTCACAGTACAACATCAGTATTACATATCACATTCTACCATAACAATATCACATTGAACTATACAAATACAATAAACTATATTATTGCCACAGCACAACATCAATATTATATATCACATTGTACTATAACAGTTATATCACAATATTACTAGTAATATTGCATGCAACACAAAATATATAGTTATAGTATCATAGTAGTAGTAGTATTATATTGCATTACATTACAACATTATCAATATTATTAGTAATATTGCATGCAGCACAAAATATATAGTTATAGTATCATATTATTAGTAGTATTATTATATTGCATTACATTACGACATTATCAATATTATTAGTAATATTGCATGTAACACAAAATATACAGTTATAGTATCATATTATGAGTAGTAGTACCAGGAATGTGGCGCAGCTGGCTAAGTGTCAGCTGCATAAGATCTCTCTGACCAATAGGTCATGAGTTCGAGGCTTGCCCGGGTCGAGGTGGGTGATCGACCTTAAGTGTAGCCTGCTGTCGACCTTTGCAGCACGAAAGACAGTTGCATCTGTCAAGTAGGTGATAAAGGTACCACATTAAGTGGGGAGGCAAATTTTGAATGAATTATGAGGCCATTAAAAGAACTCCAGGAAACGCTAAGGAATGTGGAAGGAACAACAAAGGACGCTGAGAGATGAGGAGTGCGTCAGCTCCCCTGGTGGCCAGAGTTTGCCTCTGTTCGTTTATATGTGTGTACTGTGTATAGTGTGTACTGTGTATGTGGAAAATGGCAGGGATTGTCTGCTAAGTATGTGTACCTGTAATCCGCTCTGGGTCCCCTTCGGGGTGAGAAGAGCGGAATATAAAGTAAATAAATAATAATATTATATTGCCTTCTATTACAACATTATCAATATTATTAGTAATATTGCATGCAGCTCAAAATATATAGTTATAGTATCATATTATTATTAGTATTATTTTGCATTACATTACAACATTATCAATATTATTAGTAATATTGCATGCAGCACAAAATATATAGTTATAGTATCATATTATTAGTAGTAGTATTATATTGCCTTCCATTACAACATTATCAATATTATTAGTAATATTGCATGCAGCACAAAATATATAGTTATAGTATCATATTATTAGTAGTAGTATTATATTGCCTTCCAATACAACATTATCAATATTATTAGTAATATTGCATGCAGCACAAAATATATAGTTATAGTATCATATTATTATTAGTATTATTTTGCATTACATTACAACATTATCAATATTATTAGTAATATTGCATGCAGCACAAAATATATAGTTATAGTATCATATTATTATTATTAGTATTATATTGCATTACATTACAACATTATCAATATTATTAGTAATATTGCATGCAGCACAAAATATATAGTTATAGTATCATATTATTAGTAGTAGTATTATATTGCCTTCCATTACAACATTATCAATATTATTAGTAATATTGCATGCAGCACAAAATATATAGTTATAGTATCATATTATTATTATTAGTATTATTTTGCATTACATTACAACATTATCAATATTATTAGTAATATTGCATGCAGCACAAAATATATAGTTATAGTATCATATTATTAGTAGTAGTATTATATTGCCTTCCATTACAACATTATCAATATTATTAGTAATATTGCATGCAGCACAAAATATATAGTTATAGTATCATATTATTAGTAGTAGTATTATATTGCATTACATTACAACATTATCAATATTATTAGTAATATTGCATGTAACACAAAATATATAGTTATAGTATCATATTATTATTAGTAGTATTATATTGCATTACATTACAACATTATCAATATTATTAGTAATATTGCATGCAACACTAAATATATAGTTATAGTATCATATTAGTAGTAGTTGTATTTTATTGCATTACATTCCAACATTATCAATATTCTATGTATACACAATATATTATACCATACTATATTATACTATAATATATCATTATAATATATTACATTATATTATAAATAATAAATAAAATTATTATATAGGGCTCAACCTTCTCTTCTTCAGGTGCAAACCACAACAAAGTTGATTCCACCTGAACATTAGGAATAACTCACTGACTGTAAGAGCTGTTCAGCAGTGGAACTCTCTGCCTCGGACTGTGGTGGACGGTCCATCCCTGGAGGCTTTTAAACAGAGGCTGGATGGCCATCTGTCGGGAGTGCTCTGAATGCGATTTTCCAGCTTCTTGGCAGGGGGTTGCACTGGATGGCCCACCAAGTCTCTTCCAACTCTATGATTCTATGAGAACTGGGGATGTTTAGCCTGCAAAAGAGAAAGTTGAGAGGAGACATGATAGCCATGTATAAATACGTGAAAGGTTATCATAAGGAAGAGGGAACAGGTTTGTTTTCTGCTGCTCTTGAAACTATGACACAGAGCAATGGGTTCAAATTACAAGAAAGGAGATTCCACTTGAACATTAGGAAGAACTTCGTGACTGTAAGAGATGTTCAGCAGTGGAACTCTCTGCCTTGGAGTGTGGTGGAAGCTCCTTCTTTGGAGGCTTTTAAACAGGCTGGATGGCCATCTGTCAGGGGTGCTTTGATTATCCTTTTCCTGCATAGCAGAGCGTTGGACTAGATGGCCCATGTGGTTTCTTCCAACTCTATGATTCTATGATCTATACTGCCATATGATGCAACTTGAAACTGCAGTATATGGCCAGTGTAGACTCATATGATGCAGTTCAATGCGGTTAGGAATTGTGGAAGTTGAAGTCCAAAACACTTGGAGGGCCAAAGTTTGCCCATGTCTGGTCTATACTGACCATATAATACAGTTTCAAGCTGCACCATATGGCAGTGTAGATGGGATCTGAGAGTCTATATATAGAGAGAGACAGAGCAAATGAGATCCCGTAGAGATGGGACCCAAGTCAAAACATAGAATATGTTTATATAATGGACTCTTTCTATATAGTGGACTCTCAGATCCCATCTTTTTGTATCTTATATACCTCATAGCCCGAAGGTAAAATTATACACAATATTTGTCATAATTTTGTGCATGAAGCAAAGTATGGGTGCATTGGACCATTAAAAGGCAAAGTTGTCAATATCTCAGGCGCCCAGATGGATAATTTTGCAAGTATTTCCATTTTTAGGATCCCAGATAAGGGCTACTCTACTCATACTTTGGATTTATGATTTCCAAAGAAGGCAGGCTCAGACGATTTACATCGTTTTTACCCTGCCCATATCAGCCCGAAGGTGAGTCAGGGCGGTGAACAATTGGCACAATTCAATGCCATATAAAACACACATCAATAGAATAAAAACATCTCATTACAATATATCTAAACACATCACAAATATCAAAACAATGAACAATAAAAATATTTTAAAACTATGTCATCATATTCAGTCCATATCCGTTCCGTCGTTATAATAGTTCCTGGATCATTTATGATCCAAGATTGTCTGATTAAGCTAAATTTTTAATTAAAAATACCTAGTTAATTTTTAATTTTTCTGACAGAAACACCACATCCAAATCACAGGAGGTAATAATTCTCCATTGATGTGTTTGGATTCGATATTCTGTGGCATTGTATTTTGAGGAAGAAGCTTGAAAGACTTGAGCATATTAAGACCTCAAAATGCAATATTTAAGGAGAGACATCATAGTTGGTTTTAATGAATATGAGAGTCCTTCCACACAACTAATATAACCCAGAATATCAAGGCAGAAAATCCCACAATATCTGCTTTGAACTGAGTTATCTGAGTCCACACTGCCATATATTTCAGTCCAAAGCAGATAATGTGGGATTTTATTCAGCTTTTGTGGAAGGGGCGAGCATAGCTTTTATGAAAAAGATGCTACTTCAAGAGGGGGTGGGCTCTCTTTCATTAGAAATATTTAAGCAAATGCTAAATCGTTCTCAAATAATATTTAATATTGATTTTATGGAGCAAAAGCATACACACATAGGACACTGTTTATTATTTCAACTGCTAAATAAATACCAAGAGTGGGTCCTTGGTATCCACTGGGGTTTGGTTCAGAAATGCCAAAATCCATAGGTGCAATGGCATATTAAAATAGGGCACATATTAGTGTACATATTTTCAAGCCATGGATGATTGGATCAATGGGTGCCAAATTCATAGCTACAAAAGACCAACTGCAATGTAATGTTTTCTTTTTTTCCCTAAAGGGGAAAGAAGAAGTTTTGGTATGAAAGTCCTGCTCTAAGCTCTCACCTGGTAAGCCTTTTCAATTTGAAACATTCCTCTTATTCTGTCAGTGTGCTGTTGTTGATGGCTGCAGTGTTTGTGGTTCCTTTGTGTTGACAATTTGCACTTGTGTATTTTCTAGTGCTTTATTGAGATCCCTAAACAGAAGAATCATCATAGAAAGTGGAAAACTTACGATCGCCATAGTCGAAAAAACTATGACTAAAGGAGATTTACAAATTAAAATAATTGAAGGAGGAATTAATAGAATGTTAAATTTACAAATAGTAATAGTTGATAGAAATGTATTACATGCATGGATAATAGGAGTGAAGAATATGCAAAAAGAAAAATCGATTGACAAATTAATAGCGTGTGCACAAATTGTTTTAGTGAGGGGTTGGAAGGATAAAGCAAAATGGACATTGATTAGCTGGTATAACTATATAGTTAATATGCTAAATGTGGAAATAACAAACTGTAAATGGAATAATATAGATAAAATTGAAAAGATAATAATAACAAAGAGGAAGTGGGAACCAGTTAGAAATTATTTAGAAAATGTGTCAAGAGGTGGAGTAGAAAAATTAAGACTGAGACTGATATTTCAAATGTAACCTCTGTAGTTTGATGTATAAACTGTATGTACAAGGAGGGGAGGGTGGGAGAGGGGAAAAATGAATAAAACAGTTAAAAAATACAACATAGTCACAAAATAAAAAATATATCAACATTAAAATATAATTATTATTTTATTATTTATTTACAGTATAGTATATACTCAAGTATAAACTGAGTTTTTCAGCCCTTTATTTGACTCAAGTATAAGCCTCCCCTTGGCTTATACTTGAGTCAAATTTATTATTTTGCTTAGTTATTATTATTATTATTTTACTATATTTACATTATTTTACTCTTATTATTACATTTATTATTTTATTCTATTTATCGTTATTACATTTATTATTTTACTATATTATTACTATTACATTTCCATTATTTTACTCTATTAT
This sequence comes from Anolis apletophallus, assembly GCA_030556195.1. Taxonomy (NCBI): domain Eukaryota; kingdom Metazoa; phylum Chordata; class Lepidosauria; order Squamata; family Anolidae; genus Anolis; species Anolis apletophallus. The sequence continues at coordinate 61,647,876 of JARBWK010000007.1, read as the reverse complement.
TACTATTATATTTCAGTTATTTTACTCTTATTATTGGAAGGATACGTAAGCACATTTACATTGAAGGTTAGAATAACGGTTTAAACAGAGTTGGGCAGTCTTATCTTTAATTACAGTTTTATGTAAATATTCAAAAACATTTAACTTACTGATGCCTCAATTAATTGATGTAATGTTATTGATATCTATTTTTATTTTGAAATTTACCAGTAGCTGCTGTATTTCCCATCCTCAGCTTATACTCGAGTCAATATGTTCACCCAGGTTTATTGTGGTAAAATTAAGTGCCTTGGCTTATATTTGGGTCGGCTTATACTTGAGTATATACGAGTATTTAACTTTAACCCACTTTTCTCCCATGGGTGGGACTCAAAGCAGATTAGAGCCATCCTTCCGTATAGTATGTAGGAGATTTCTTTATTCATGGATATATTTTTTTTGGCAGTTTTCCACTTTTAGAGGGGTCCTTAGCCCCTAACCCCAATTAAAACATTACTAATTCTGAAATGCAGTTCAGATGTTAAAAAGCCATTTTTAAAACACTGTAATTTAAACTCTTAAAAGTCATTCCCTTAAAATGTTCAATTCTCAAAAGCCTATTGGATTTTTCAATTTTTTGTCATCAGATTAAGATGTTATTTTTCCTCCATGGGAAGGGAGTCCTATGGCATTGAGAAGGCCCTCTCAGACATTCAAGGTTGAGCGTCTTTTATCTGAAATTCAAAAATTCAAAAATACTCCAAAATTGTGGACATTTTTGTGTGTGATAAGTCAGGAATGTTCCACCTAATTTGAGCTGTAGTTTATATTTTTGCTGAAGCCTTTCAAGACATAAGGCTCAAGCTAGTTGGGCCAAATAATGTATGTATGATGTTTGAGAGGAGATTAATTCCATTATGTAACAAAATTTGAAAAAAAAAATCTGTTCCTAGCTTGAAAGTGTTATTTTCTGTTTAATTGTGCAGTACTTACTTTGAAAGTCGTTGTTATACTCCAGAAACTTTGTTTATGTGGCTGTCACAAACTGTTGAATTGCCTGAGACTCTGTGAGATATTCATGGAAAAACTACAGCAAAATGTGCTGCAGGATGTCCCTCAAAAACAAATATTTGGCAGTTTAATAAACTTTTTCTATGTTTATAATAAAAGGAATTAGGAAGTAACATTTATAACCAAAGAAGAAAAATCATGTTACATAGTGTTCTTATTTTCTTATTTCAGGGTCTCCTCATTTTCTTTTATCCCTTTATTTATGGGAGATCTCAGGGGAAGGACACTTGCCACTGGCAATTTTGTGAGCTTTTCAGAATATTTCCCAGCACTGAAACATTTCCTAACACTTATGTTGATGCCAGTAGATGCTTCACGTTCATTATTATATAGTGGGAATAATAATAATAATAATATCTCTACTTGGATCTGCATGCTTTACTCGCCTAGACACTTGGGAAGTGTCCTAGACACTTGGGAAGTGTCCAACGTGTGATGCAATACAACAGCCAGCATAGTGATCTTGTTTGCTATGTACTAATCTTGTTGTGTTTCAAATAACAACAACAACAATGATAATATTTATAACCTGCCCAGTCTTCCCGAGGGGACACTCAGGGTGGTTTCCAGTAAAAGTAACAAAGTGGCAAACATCCAATGCCGAAAAGAAAACAAATAATAAATCAAAACAGTAGATAAAGCAATCTCAGTATAAAATTATAAAGCTAATTTTAAAAAATAACCAAGAATTAAGCTTAAATAAACATAGTATAACACATCACACCCATTTACCACATGGTAAACTCTTAAAAATTAGACCAGTGGTTCTCAACCTGTGGGTCCCCAGGTGTTTTGGCTTACAACTCCCAGAAATCCCTGCCAGTTTACCAGGATTTAGGATTTCTGCGAATTGAAGGCCAAAACATCTGGGGACCCACAGGTTGAGAACCACTGAATTAGACTAAAAAGGCATTAAAAGCTGAGATGAGTCAAACTTGACTTCAAAACATCCTTTCTCCTTGTCATGAGGTTGGGTTAGTCCTGCTTGTGGTGCAATCTTCTTTTCTACTTTTTGTTTTAAAGACACCGAAGCCATCTAGTTTGGCAAACACGTTAAAGCTTGTTCCACCAAAGTTTAAGAAAGAAGACAGCACACGGAAAAAGATGCTGAACGTCTTGTTATTTAAAGCTGTGAGAGATGTGCTGAGTACTTGTGATGCCGGCCAGGAAGTGTATGACCTCTGTGTGGAACTTTCCAAGGCAAGTATGAATTTTTCATATTGGAATGTTAGAGAAATCTCATCTCATTTCTGCAAGCTGCCTTGCAAATAACCAGCCGTTTGTTATAGTTTGCCTCCGTACAGTATTGTGGATTTATATAGTATTTTTAGGCCAATTACTGAAGTGTTTAACTTTTAGTCCCTTAGTGGAAAAGGAGGAAAGGTTGTCGTTCATATCTACATGTACTGTACTATTATTTCTCAATTTTTAGAATCTGGATAAATGTAATATATAAGTTCAGAAATCTGTACTGGATTTACAATGCAATTTTTGTGACTTTTGTGTAAAGGTAGAAGCTACCTTTAAGTTTTGAATATCTCCCAACATTTTTAGGTGTTTTTATGTTGTGCTGAGATCTGGATCACTTTTACAAATAGTTAAATGATGAATTTCCACTTACTGATTCCAGTGTGATCAAGGCAAGAGTTGTGTGGCATCTTAAAGGCTAAAGCAGGCATCCTCAAACTGTGGCCTTCCAGCTGTTTGGGCCTCCAACTCCCAGAAGCCCTAACGGGCTTGTTCAATTGTCAGGAATTCTGGGAGTTGAAGGCCCAGACAACTGGAGGGCTGCAGTTTGAGGATGCCTGGGCTAAATAATTGTATTTGTCATAAGCATTCATGGGCTAGCTTTGCAGTGTAAACTGCGTAGCATACTATATATCCGAGGAGTTAAAGCGGGATTATAATGCTCTGATTCCAACCTTCCCCACTAGTTATTATTTTTCTTACATTTGTTTGTATTCAAGTTTTTAAATTCAGCAATGTCAGAGCATTCTTACCATTTGTAATCAAATTGATCTGTCTAGATCAGTGGTTTTCAACCTGTGGGTCCCCAGGTATTTTGGCCTGCAACTCCCAGATTTCCCAGTTAGGATTTCTAGGAATTGAAGGCCAAAACACCTGGGGACCCACAGGTTGAGCACCACTGGTCTAGATAGTAATGGTCTTGTTTTCCTCATCTGTGTTTGTCATAAGATTTTCAAAAATTCCTTCAAAGCACTTTTACCCTGTAGAATGTGCATTTTATACCTGGTTATATTTTGGAATTTTTTAGGCATCCCTCACATCAGATTTTTCAACATGCCAAATATATTGGAAGACTACTGGCAACACAGAGCAGGATGATCGTATTGAGAAGGTTCTGCAGAAGAGTGCTCCATGTATAAGGTAATACCATGATGTATCTAGAGGAGGACAAATACTGTAATCACAGGACCAGTAGCTTCAGTTTTATCTGACAAAATATGCCATGTCTTGCTCCTCTGAGGACGTATCATTTGTTTTCTACAGATGTTACAATAGAATTGCCCCAGAAAACCTAGAAAATGCCTAGAGAATGGTTCTGTGTCACACTTAAATTGTTTGACATACTATTTAGATGTTGTAGTTCAGGTGTGCCCACACTTTTTCAGCACGCGAGCTACATATAATAAAACCAAGTCAGAAAGATCTACCTACCTCCTCAAGGCTGGAGAGGGGAGGGGCTTGGCGCAGCCTGGCTCCGCCCCCCTCTGGCTTCGGCTCTACCAGCAGCTTCTCCAGGCTTGAGGATGGCAATGCCAAGCCAGCCTTGTGCTAGCTATGCCACCACTGGCTTGGCATTGTCATCCTCAAACCTGGAGAAGCTGCTGGTAGAGCGGAAGCCAGGGGGGGTGGAGCCAGGCCGCGCCAAGCCCTGCCCCCTCCCCTCTGGCTTTGGAGCTCCGAGCAGCTTCTCCAGGCTTGAGGATGGCAATGCCAAGCCAGTGGTGACATAGCTAGCACAAGGCTGGCTTGGCACTGCTATCCTCAAGCCTGTAGAAGCTGCTGGGAGTGCCGAAGCCGGGAAGGGGCCGGGGCTTGGCACAGCCTGGCTCCGCCCCCTCTGAGAAACGCCCCATTTGGCTGGGAGCGACCTCCTTTGGTCCCGGGATCGACTGGTCGATCGCAATCGACTTCCTGGGCAGCCCTGTTGTAGTTGTTGGAGATATCAACCTTCTCAAGCCTTTTCTATTTAATGTTTGGTCTGTTTATAATGTGTCGTGTATTTCCTGAAGTGTGTGTCTTCTTTGGTTTACAGTTTTCTTAGCTCTATGTACTTGAGGCAGTGGGAGGGGCTGCAGACCATGTGACTGGTTCAGTGACTGTTTGGAATGCAGTTTAAAAGGATGACCATTGAGGAATGACAGTTGAGGCTTGAGTCAGTTTGAGTACTGAAGCCAGTGTAGGAATTTTAAAAACTGTTGAGGCTTGAGCCAGTTTGAGTACAGACGTCAGGGTGGGAAGATAGAAAAAGTTACAAAAGTTAGATATTTACGTACCCAGTGATCCTCCATTATCCAGGGCCTCCCGGTGGTGCAATGGGTGAAACCCTTGTGCTGGCAGGACCGAAAACTGACAGGTCAGAGGTTCAAATCTGGGGAGAGCATGTATGAGCTACCTCTGTCAGCTCCAGCTCCCCACGCAGGGACATGAGAGAAGCCTCCCACAAGGATGGTAAAACATCAAAATATCAGTGTGTCCCCTGGGCAAGGTTCTTGCAGACAGCCAGTTCTCTCACACCAAAAGCAAATTGTAGTTTCTCAAATTGCTCCTGACACGGACCCCCGCCCCCCACCCAAAAAAACTAAAGGAAAACTTCTGAAACTCTACTACCTAATAGGTTATGATCCTTATCTACCTTCATAGATGATAACATTGCCAGTCATGTGTAACATGGTAGCTGATTTAAAATGTGGACATTTTGGTGATGATTATATTTTTTTACAGGCACATTCTGATCACACATCAAGTCATGGGAAATGTTCCTTCAATAGTCTTTGTTAGAGATAAGGCAGATGCTGTTGTAAGAGAGGTAAGGAAGAAAGTAAATAAACATTATCTTTAAAAAAAATTAATTGTGGATCCAGCTGCAGTTTCTCTCCTTCTCCAGTTTTGCATTCCAGTCTCCCAGCAAATACCATTGCAGGATGTATTCACTAGTTGTTAAAACAAAGCCATGAAGCCATGCACGGTTCCGGCCCAGTTTACTTGTCTGAACGAATTCTCCCCTATGAACCATCAAGGACATTAAGATTCCCCGGAGTGGCCCTGCTCTCAATCCCGCCATCTTCGCAAGCGCCTCTGGTAGGGACGAGAGACAGGGCCTTCTCTGTTGTGGCCCCTCGGCTGTGGAACTCCCTCCCAAGCGATGTTAGATCTGCCCCCTCCCTGTTTTCCTTCAGGAGGCGAGTGAAGACTTGGATGTGGAACAAGGCCTTCCCAGAATAAACTGAGATTGATTTCAATCTGAAATGAGTGACCACTTTTATAGACCGAGTTGAATGTGGTTTTAATGGCAATGTGGTTTTTATGTATTTCTGTTTTTATGTATTTTAATATGCTGTTTTAAGATGTTTTAAATTTGTATAGCATTGAATTTTGCTGTAAGCCGGTTTGAGTCCCTCCATGGAGGTGAGAAGATCGGGGTACAAAAATGTCAAATAAATAAATAATAAATAAATGCATATTGGGCCTTGTGGAACAAAGTATTTTGAAGGTGTTCTGCTCATGCATTTAAGTCTGTCCTTTCACCAAGTATTATCCAAGAATCTTTTGGATTAGGAAGCTATAGGAAATGTTGCATCTCATATGGAATTGTGTTTTGCCCAATTTGGACCTGATCCTGGTCAAAATGCAATCTTAAAAAAAAAAACAGATGAAAGTTTAAATCTGCAAAAGGTGTACAAGAATACAATGGCAAAGGCAGTTTTTTAAAAAGTTTTAGTATTCTGTAACATCTATTCCAACATTGGGTTCAGTGGAATTTATTACCAGATAACATTGCAACATGTTTATATTTTGTGTGATTTTGTTTTGCTTTTCCAAGCAATGTATTTTCAATATTTTTATCCTGATTGCTGTGAAAACAAATATCCCTTACTTAACAGGAGGGTGGTATTGGGGGAGCCTCCAGAACTATCTGTTGCTAGATAATAGAACAGTGGTGTAGTGAGGTGAATGTATGTGTTGTGAGATTTGTGGGTTTTGTGTTTATTTGTATTTATTGGTGTTTATTTGTGTTAAATCCTGGACAGTCCCCAGGATTATGGAAGTGCACAGCCCTCGGAATGTTCGAGTGAGCCTAATACTGGCTTGTGCAGGTGCACATATTAAAAATTCTGACAGTTAGCCAGCAGCAGTTGGAGAATGTCAGTTGGCCAGAAGCTGCGACCAAAGTCAGTTGGTTGGCAGGGCAGCTGAGAGAAGCTGGTAGCAACTAGGTAGAGTTGCTAAATATTCCTGAAGGAATTAGATTGTAAAGTGTTGAGTGTTTCAGACAAGCAGTAAAGCTTGAGAAATAGGAATAGGAAGCCTAGTGGCTTAGTAACTCAAGGTTAGAGTTACTTTGTGTTGGAAACCAAATGTTTTAAGTATATACCTCTCCGGACGTGTAACCAACTAAGCACTGTGCACAATAAACTGTTTAGGTTCTGGTTTAAAAATCTCTCCGTGACTTCATTTAAATCACAAGTCTCCTCACCACTCTTTACCAGTCAAGCATAAATAAATGGTGGCAGCGAAATTCTTTACGGCTTAAAGAAAAAAATCCTTGTTACACCACACAGATCGACGCTAGCTTGTAGGCGGCGTTTCGAATCTCCACGATTGGTTACCAACCTTTGGTCTTCTGGGTGTTTGGACTTCCACTCCCAGAAGCCCTAGCCAGCTTGGCCAAATGTCAGGAATTCTGGGAGCTGAAGTCCAAAACATCTGAAGGACCTAAGGTTGGGAAACACTGGAATAGAGGAAAGAAGGGGCAAAACCATCTTTGAAACCTTGAGAAATTTATGGGCCATAAGCCAAGAGGCGACTTGAAGGCACATTTATGCACACACAATAACATATTGTAAAAAAAATGGAACATATATGGAAGAATATTCTATTGCTCGGAAATACGTTTTGCTCACAATCTATGGAACAGCATTCTATTGCTACATAATGCACACTCAAAAGTAGAACATGCACAGTAGTTGAGACATAAAAGTGATGTGCTTGCAGAATGGGTTTGAAGTCAGATTTACTTACTTTGAGGTTTCTTAATGATATTTTAAATATACTTTCTTACAGATTGAGCGGTTGTTGGCAACTGCTGATATGGGTCCAGAAGAAGGAGGTGTTGAATTGGTTCTTAATGATCCCAGGTAAATGATCAGCGTCCAGCATCGCACTGGTACAAGTGTGAGTGCAACAGAGCTTCTGTCCCCACTTGTCCCTCGGACACTATTTGAAGTGGGGAGAGGGAGTTACACTGTTGGGTGAGTGGCTTATTAACAAATGACCCTCCTCATAAATGTACAGCAGAGTAACTTCCTAACAGCGGTGTGTCCCAGTAGCAGTAGCCAAAAGTGATAAAAAGAACAAAAGCACACAGACCAATGTTATTTCTTCCGTATGGGGTTTTTCTTTAGCAAAATAACATGGTTGCACTATTTACAAAAACATGGTTTCCATGACAACCTTCACACTGGAGCTTCACACAGTAGCTTTATACAGGAGACCTTCAACCTGAGGCTTCTTCTCATCGCAGCTTCTCACACCAGGCCTACTCACACTGAGGCCTTCTCATACTGAGGTCTACTAACACACTGAGGCCTACCTCACACTGAGACTTTTCTCCCACTGAGGGTTCTCTCAAACTGATACCTCTCTCACACTGAGGCCTACTAAGCTACAGGCACAGCTGCTTACTACAGTTTTTGTTGAGTCATTGCATCCATTTAATCCTTTCACTGCTTGACTTTTCTAATTAAAAATACCTGCTTAAAATTTCAAATTTCTGACATACACTCCCCCCAGCAGTTTCCCCATGCCCTCCTTCTAACAAATGAGACTTGGCAGTTGCAGCATCCACAGCAAGAGGAAGAGCATACTTGACCCTACTTGTGCCTCAGAAAGAAAAGAAGTGAGGATGCCTGTGTCCCCCTTTTCCCATCTGGCTCTCTATAGAGCTGGACATTTCAGGAAATGGTTAGCCAAGTGTAAGATTAGGGCTAGCCTTTGGTGCAGCAGAGGTGTGGGGATGTGTGGCTACATCAGCCACATGCTTGGGGCTTCATTGCTTTTCCTTCTGAAGAGAGTGAGGCAGTGGCAGTGTGATCCTCTTCCTGGGGCAGCTGAGAAGAGTGGGCATTGCCAAATGCTACCAGTGTAGCAGGCATGAGTAGCAAAAGAATGAATTTCAGGGTTCAGGGGGGTGCATTCACTACTCTGGGTACCCTATCATCTGAGGCAGTTGCCTCACCCAACATAAAGATAGTTCCATTCTTGTTTCTTTGGCCTCCAAAATGACTGGAGTCCTTGCAGTCTGTGAAATCAAGTTTATGGGTTGGTTGGGAACTGTAGTCATCCATCCGTTTCTACTGTTCCATCAGTGGAAGTCCAGCATTGGATATTGTTAACAAAGGTGACATACAGTGAATTAATAATGCTTTAGAAATGTAATCTGCTTTCATGCTACCTTGGGCTAGTTAGTATCTCAATTGTCTTGGGGTAAAAATATAATGAAATATATGAAAATATAACAAAAATAGATAACATTTGGGGACAATGTTTTGACCTAGAGGCCCCTGCAGACCATAAAGGCCTCAGGGACTTCATGTGGCTCATAGACAGTACTTGGCTTCTTTTTGAATAGGTCCAGAATGCGACACAGGCTGCTCACACAATGGGATTTTCCTTCTTTCCAGTGTAGTCCTCCGTGTTTCTTGGAAGACCATAGGAAAAGAGCATGAGCTTCCCTTGGAGATAGGAGTTGGCAAAAACCAGGTGGAGATTAGGTTATGGTGATACTTCTTGCTTATTTTCTCCCTTTCTTGCAGTGAACAAAGCTCCACTGCGAGTGACATGTCCTTGGACTCCTTGGCATCTTCTGTCCATGCTAATCTGTTTGGAATTGATCATGAAGCATTAAATAAGCAAATACTTGAATATAAAACAATGAAAAAGGACAAAGAAATAGAAGGGATTGGACTGTCAGAACAGCAGCAGCAGCAGCTGGCTGAGATACGAAAGCAAAAGAAAATGAGATGGAAAAAAACCAAGAAACCCTTTGACGATGATATTACTCCTCAGAAATATCTAATGGACAAATACAGTGAAGCTTATTGGGATCATGAAGTTGCATCCTCACAGGAAAATCAACTGGGACATGAATCAGATGAAACTGATAATGAAGTGGAGATAGATAGAAGAACCACTAAGGTTAAGTAAGGATGAACACAACAATGGCTTAGTTCGTTGTCATTGTTCAGGTTAAGATTTGGAGGTCTTGAAGTATACTGGGAAATTAGTCTTATTTCTGTTCCTCTTATCCATTTACTTTTCTTCTTGTATGCATTGCAATAGTTTGCAGTGATGTCCAAATAAGGCAAACAACCACCAAAGCAAAATACGATTTACCTGCAAACTAGGAGCAGACAACCTATGGTTCTGCAGATGTTGTGGACTGCAATTCTCATTACCCCTTACAAGCAATGCTGGTGGTTTCAGTCCCAACAATATTTGAAAGGTTGTACTTTCCCAGCCATACTCTAAGCATGATTTGAAGATAATTCCTGATTGTGTCAAATAAAAGTTTGCTTTGGGATGCCATAGTGAATTATCTATGTATATAATAAAAGTCTGTTTGCGGCGGGCGGGAGGGGCGGAAGGCGGAAGGTGCGGAGGAATATGTGCCAGCTTTTCGATTGGTTGCCACTGTGGGATTATTTGCATAAAGGACTCTGATTGGCCAGCAAAATAGAATGCAACTGAATGCTTGAGTTAGCCAAATGACATTTTTTTTCCGTTAGACCATGTTCTAGGAGGTGCAGAAGTGCCAATGAATATGTGACAGTGTTTCGATAGGTTGCCATTATGGGATTATTTGCATAAAGGACTCTAGATTGGCCAACCCTCAGAACTCCAACATTCTACGGCCCCAGACAGAGGGGATTGGTTGCCAATTAAATGGTATTTGCATAAAGGACTCCGACTGGCCATCCACATTCCAACATTCTAAGGTGACGCAGATGGAAAAGGAAAGGCCTCACGCAGTCAGACACTGTGGCCCACAGCAATGACGGATCAGGACCAAACTTGGCACACAGGGCCACTTCACAACGCGACCCTCACCCACTGACCAATACAGACCAAAATTAGCACACAGAGCCGCCTTGACGCACTCAACACCTTGGTGCTGTTTCAAGGATAGACCACAGATAATGGGACTTGAAATACCTTCACTCACCTTCCGAGACCACTGCAACCCTCATCCAAAGAATGATCAAGACCAAATGTGACACACAGAGCCCCCATGATCCACTCTACATCCTGGTGCTGCTTGGAGGGGGATGGACCATGGCCAATGGGACTTGCAGTACCTTCACTAAGTTCCTGAGACCACTGCAAGCCACATAAACATCTAATAGGAACCAACCTTGGCACACAATGCCTTCCTCAAATAACCCAGGCACTGCCGGGTCCCCAAGCTAGTTTATTTATAAACTAAAGGAGAAAAAAGCTGAGATTCATCCTGAGTTTACTGTGATTATTATGAACACTATTTTTCTTTCCACCTGTTTAGTCAGTTTTAAGAATGTATTAGTTAGAAAAATGGCAACATACTGTACATCATGATTTGGGAATGATGTTTTTCTAGTTTTTGCAGAAATTAATACTGAAATTGTATATTTTGAAATTTAGAGATACCTGAGCTAAAGCACAGAGCCAGTGTGTTGTGGTGGCACAAGTGTTGAACTGGGAATGTATGACACCAAGGCTTAAATCCCAAGTTAGCCTAAGAACAAAATAAATCTTGCCAAGAAAGCCTTAGAATAGGGTTGCCATAAATTGGGAGTGGCCTTGAAGGTATATACTGTAGTAACAGCAAAGCAAAAGCTCACATCCTTGAATTAGTTATTCTGCGTTCTTCAGTATTTACTATTATTTATTTGCGGTATTTGTATACCGCCCTTCTCAACTCCGAAGGGCACTCGGCGATTCATAGTGTTGGCAAAAATTCAATGCCATCTATAAAAGCAGTATAAAACATCAAAATTGATCGTCCCCTGATAAAACATTATTAAACACAGCACATACAATCACATCGCACAAAGACTTATCACACAAATACAGTACTTTTGCTCTACATTTGTGACTCTGAATTTCACAGCACTGTTGGTCACAGCTGACCTTCAGTTAGAGCACTCAAGGGCCAGGGCTTCCCAGTTCTCTGTGTCTATGCCAGGGCTGTCCAACTGGCGGCCCGGGGGGTGGGGATGGTATACGGCCCCCCAGCCCCTTCCCTACGGCCCCCTAAGCTTTTAAATAAAAAATAAAAATTGAAAAATAAAATAATAATAAAAATAAAATAATAAGTATCGCGAGAATATGCAATCCACACGGGATTTCGCTGTTGACAGCAAAATCCCGTGTGGATTGTGTATTCTCGCGATACTCTTTGGCTACTCAACTACTGGATCGCTGATGCCCACAGACGCGATTAGGACCTTCTTCGACTCAGTCGGTCGTTGCCTCTCTCGTCGTCCGGGTATTCCTGGATCCTGCGCGTTTGGAAAAGGTAGGCCAAAGCAGGGGGCTCCTCAGGGGGGTCCTCATTCCCTCCCCCCATCTCCCCATGTATTAAATATATAATTAAATATATTTAAAGATGAAATAAGGGGAGATGGGATACATAAAAATAAGGGGAGAGGGGAGGATGGAATTAAATATATTTAATATCAAATAAAAATAAGGGGAGAGGGGAGGATGGAATTAAATATATTTAATATTAAATTAAAACAGTTTAATATTTTATCCCTAAATTTTATCTCAGTAAAAGATTATATTTGATTGTATGGATGCCCCTTTTGAATTCTCACCCTGCATTTAATGTTAGTAAAAGATTATATTTGACTGTATGCATGCCCCTTTTGAATGCCCACCCTGCATTTTATCTCAGTAAATATGAGATAAAATGGGGGGGGGTGGGGAGGGGGCGGAGCTGGGGAGGGGCAGAGCCGAGGGCGGGGGCAGACCCTACGGCCCCCCAGGTCATCAGTGACCGGAATTCAGGCCCCTGGGCCGGTAGAAGTTGGACAGCCCTGGTCTATGCCACAGTTTTTAAGGTTGGCTTCAAACCCATCTTTAAATCTCTTTTCTTTTCCCCCAACATTCAATTTTCCATTATTGGGTTGAACGTATATAGTAACAGCTTTGGGAGGTGGTGATCCAGCATTCGAGCAATGTGGCCAGTCCAGTGAAGTTGATGACGAAGGATCATTGCTTCAGTGCTGATGGTCTTTGCTTCTTCCAGAACACTAACATTTGTCTGCTGTCTTCCCAAGAGATTTGCAGGATTTTTCAGAAGCAATGGTGATGGAGTCATTCCAGGAGTTGAGTGTGATGTCTGTACACGGTCCACACTTCACAGGCATATAACAGGGTTGGGAGGACAGCAAGCATCTTGCTCTCCCTACGGAGGTCCCAATAATCAAATACTCTGCTTCATTTGAAAAAAAGCTACACTCTCAGAGCTCAGGCAGTGTTGTATTTCAGTGTCAGTGTTGACTTTTGTGGAGAGGTGGCTGCCAAGGTAGCGGAAAGGGTCAACATTTTCTAACGTTACACCATTAAGCTGTATTTCTGGCATTGCAGCCGGTTTGGCTGGTGCCTGTTGAAAAGGCACTTTGATTTTCTCAATGTTCAGTGAGAGGTCAAGCTTTTTGTATGCTTCTGCAAAGGTGTTTAGAGTGCCATGTAGGTCTGAATGTGTATAAACGGTGCTGTCATCAGCATATTGGGAGTTCTATAACAAATGTTGTAACCTTGGTTTTGGCTTTCAATCTGCTGAGGTTAAGTAGCTTGCCATCTGTCCAATCAATGATTTCCACTCCAGTGTATATCTGTATGTGTGCGTGTGTGTGTGTATAGTGTTCTCTCACTTATTGCTGGGGTTAGATTCCAGGACCTCCCACAATAATAATAATCATTATCATTATCTTTATTTATACCCCCGCCACCAAGTGAAAAACCACGATGTAGGGATGCTCTATTTATTTTAATATTTATATGTTATTTTAGTAGTTATACATTATTTTAAGTCTTTATAAACTTAAAATAAAGTGAAGGAAAGGCCCTTCAAGGCGGGAGGGAGGGAGGACTGAGGAGGGAAAGAACCTTGGAGAGCGGTGGCACCGGGAATGTGGCGCAGCTGGCTGGGTGTCAGCTGCATAAGATCTCTACTGACCAGAAGGTCATGAGTTTGAGGCCTGGCTGGGTCGGTGTGAGCTCTCTACCAATTTGTGTAGCTCATTGTTGACCTTTGCAACCCGAAAGACAGTTGCATCTGTCAAGTAGGAAATTTAGGTACCACTTTGTGGGGAGGCTAAATTTAACTGATTTCTGGAATGTTAAATTGCCTCTATGTCTGTCTATATACTGTATGTTGTATGTCAATGGCATTGAATATTTATTTATTTGTCACGTTTCTATACCGCCCCTCTCAGCCCGAAGGCGACTCGGGACGGTTTACACAGGCAGTCTCTGCCCTCAATACAACACAGCAACAAGTCAATCCCCCCCCCACAGAAAAAAACATATAATAACAATTTAACAATTAAAAACATACAATTGCAGCCTCAGCGTCATGTTGAAATCAGTTTCCATCACATCGTCGTCATTCCTTATATCCAATTAAGCCTTATATTTCATCAACAAATGCCTGCTCAAATAACCAGGTCTTGACTTTCTTGCAAAACGTCAGGAGGGAGGGGGCCGATCTGATGTCTTTAGGGAGGGTGTTCCAAAGCCGAGGAGCCACCACTGAAAAGGCCCTGTCTCTCGTCCCCGCCAGTCGTGCCTGCGAAGAAGGCGGGACCGAGAGCAGGGCCTCCAGATGATCTTAAACATCTCGATGGTTCATAGGGAGATGCGTTTACTAGCTCGACAGGTAAGTTGGACGCAAACCATTTAGGGCTTTAAAGGCTAAAGCCAGCACTTTGAATTGTGCCCGGTAGCAAACTGGCAGCCAGTGGAGTTGGCACAACAGAGGAGTTGTACACTCTGAATGCCGCTCCTGTTATCAACCTGGCTGCTGTCCGTTGGGACTAGTTGCAGCTTCCGAACAGTCTTCAAAGGCAACCCCCTGGCGGGGGGGCCAGGCCAGGAGGGGCGGGACACTCAGCCCCTCCCCCTCCTCCCCGGGCTCCCCCTCCCGCCCAGTTCCAAAGCTAAGCGGGGGGGGGGCCAGACACCCCCCTGAGAGCATTGCAGTAATCTATACGGGATGTAACCAGAGCATGGACCACCGTGTTTGCCTGTATATGTGCATTGTGATCCGCCCTGAATCACCTGCGGGGTGAGAAGGGTGGAATATAAATGACGTAAATAATAAACCCCACAAAACAGTGAAAATACCATGATATATATTTTAAATTAATATTTTTTGAAATCCACAAAACAGTGAGTCCGCAATAAGCAAACCGCGAAGTAGCGGAGGAACAGTGTGTGTGTGTATATATATATCTGTGTGTGTGTGTGTATATATATATCTGTATATATCTATATATATATCTGTGCATGATTATACTGCATTGACCTACTGAATACTGTTGGGGTGCCTTAGACTGCAAAATGAATGCAACTGGGCAACTTCCCTGGCTCCCTGCAATGCAATCATGGTGTCTGCAGTTCCACAAGGTCTTGCAGCCCTAGCTAATCTAAAGAGTTCAAGCGACAGCTTCCAGGATCCCATGAATAGCCCTGAATAGTTCAAGCTGCCTTCATTCTGGAGGCGCCCCTGGGCCGCCTGGGACCTGAGGAGAAGAGCTGTCCCCCAACCTTCAGAACCTGAGAGCGGAAGTCCTTTGCGCGGCGGCTCCCATTGGCCGAGGGAGACGTGACGTGCGTGGCTAGCCACACAGCGCCCCCTGCAGGCCGGCCCCGGCGCGCCCGCCCGCCCACGTGTTGCGGAACAGCGCCGAGGGGGGCGTGGAAAAGTTTGTAGCCCTGGCGCCAAATCCCCAGGAACAAGGCACTGTCTTTGCGGGACGCCTCTTCCTCAAGGTGGGTTGCGATCCCGCGTGTTTCCCGGCAGCCTTCCTCTCCCTCCTCACTTTACAATTGCCTCTGAACTCCAGCAATCGGGGTTGCAGTTACACTGGAGAATGAATGCACTTTGGCACCACTTTAACTGCCATGGCTTAGTTAATGCAGTTCCTCATGTTGTGGTGACCCCTCCCCCCCCCCCCCCAAATCCATCCATAACATTTTCGTTGCTGTTTCCTAATTGTAGTTTTGTTACTGTTATGAATTGTCATGTAAATATCTGATTTGCAGGATGTATTTTCATTCACTGGACCAAATTGGGCCCTAATACCCAATATGCCCAAATTTATTTGGGGGGATTGATTTTGTCATTTGGGAGTTGTAGTTCCAGGGATTTATAGTTCACCTACAATCAAAGAGCATTCTGAACTCCACCGACGATGGAATTGAATCAGTCTTGGCACACAGAACTCCCACAACAAACACTAGAAAGGTTCGGTGGGCATTGACCTTGAATTTGGGAGTTGTAGTTCACCTGCATCCAGAGAGCACTGTGGACTCAAACCATGTTAGATCTGGACCAAACTTGACACTGATACTCAATAGGGCCAAATGTAAACACTGGCGGAGTTTGGGGGGAAATAGACTTTGACATTTGGGAGTTGTAGTTGCTGGGATTTATAATTCACCTACAATCAAAGAGCTTTCTGAACCCCACCAATGATAGAATTGGGTCAAACTCAGAACGCACGTGACCAACAGAAAATGCTGTGTTTTCTGATGGTCTTTGGTGACCCCTCTGACACCCCCTGTTAACACCCCCCCCCCTCCCGGGGTCCTGACCCCCAGGTTGAGAAACGCTGGCTTAGATGCTATGGAATTTTGGAAGTTGTGTCTTTGCAAAGACTTTTCTGCAAAATCAAGAGTGCTGGGGCCTCCCCAAACAAACACCCCTAGGATCCCAAAGCAGTGAGGCATGATGGTTAAAGTGGGGTCAGACTGCATTAATAACACAGTCCAGATGCACCCTGAGTCCGAATTCTCCTTGACAATGGATCCCAGGGACTCTCACTATCCTGGGAGAAGGCTAATCATAATGATGGGCTGGAAATAAAAGCAAGTTACGGTGGGATGTGTTTGGGATCCCTGTGCCAGGTTTCCCTCAGTAGATATCTCTTTCCTTTCGCTTCTTTATGTCTGCCTTCCAAAGTCCTTTCCTCTAAGGAGGGGGCTATTACGGGGTTTTCTCAATATGATTGATTCAAAGGGGGTTTCTGTCAAAGTTGGGGTGAGCTCTCGTTTTTAGCCCTAGCTTCTGCCAACCTAGCAGTTCGAAAGCATGCAATGTGGGTAGATCAATAGATACTGCCTCGACAGGAAGAGAAAAGGCCGCCCCATGCAGACATTCCGGCAACACATTTGGAAATGTCTATGGACAGTAGGTTCCCCGGCATGGAAAAATGGAACAAGAGCACCTCCCCATGGCCGGAGTTGAACATCGCCTCCAGACGCCGGAGATGGAAGGGGAAGGCCTTTAAGTTTGTCTGCGTATTGTTTGTCATTGTAAAAAACATTGAAAATTTGCCTTGTATGTGTATATTGCAATCCACTCTGAGTGCCTCCGGAGAGATAAAGTGGAATATAAATAAAATGTATTATTATTATTTATTCTTATTATTCTAGGACAGTGATTTTCAACCTTTTTTGAGCTGCAGCACATTTTTTACATTTACAAAATCCTGGGGCACACCACCAACCAAAATGACACTCTAACACAGTAATACATATAGTTAATATGATTTTAAATGTATTTATACACTCACTTAGTGTGAAACCTGGGCCTGTTTCGATAAACACAAAGTAGATATCCTGGCAGGAATGGTAGAAAGACACACACGAAGCTCTTGCTCAACAGCTGTCAGTCTCTCTCTGTTTGTTTACTTTGTTTACTTAGCCGCGTCTGAGCAAATCCAAGATGGCGTGACCATAGCACTCTCGCGTCACTTCTTAGGTGATGCGAGAGTGCTATGGTTCCATTTCTTAAAGGGACAGATGCGCCTTATAGTTTATATATGAACGAAGTTCGAAAATAATTTCCCACGGCACACCTGATGATCTCTCACGGCACACTAGTGTTCCATGGCACACTGGTTGAAAATCACTGTTCTAGGAGACCGAGGTCCCTTCCACACAGTTGAATAAAATCCCTCATTATCTGCTTTGAACTGGAATATATGGCAGCGTGGACTCAGATATCCCAGTTCAAAGCAGATAATGTGGGACCTTCTGCCTTGATATTCTGCCTTGAGAGAATATTGCTTGCCCAGAGTCACCCAGTGGGTTTTCATGATCAAGGATACCAATCCTGTTCAAAATCTTCGGCTGCATTTACATTGTATGAGAATTAATACAGTTTGATGCCTCTTTAAATGACATGGCTCACAATGCTATAGAATCCTATGTTTCGTAGTTCAGTGAGGTAGCATCACTCTGGCAGAGATGGCTGAAGATCTCGTAAAGCTGCAACTCCCGGGATTCCATAGCATTGAGCTGCGGCAGTCAAAGTGGGGTCAAACTGCATTAATTCTACAATGTGTATACTCCAGGCATGGGCAAACTTTGGCCCTCCAGATGTTTTGGACTACAACTCCCACAATTTCTAACAGCCAGTAGGAACAGTAACAGGCTGTTAGGAATTGTGGGAGTTGTAGTCCAAAACAGCTGGAGGGCCAAAGTTTGCCCGTGCCTGGTATACACTTCACCATATACATTTACAATATTTTTCTGGGATATACTGTTGGATCTATGGCAGTGAAATTGGTATCAAACTACATTAATTCCATAGGGTTTTTTTTTATTGTGTAAGAAGTGACTTGAGAACATACTGCAAGTTGCTAATGGTGTGAGAGAATTGGCTGTCTACAGAGACATTGCCCAGGGGATGTCTAGATGTGTTACCATCATGCTGGGAGGCATCTCTCATGTCCCCGCATGCTAGAGCTGGCAGACGGGAGCTCACTCCATCTCATTGATTCAAACTGGCAACCTTCAAGTCAGCAACCCAATCTTTAGGTCAGCAGTTCCATAGTATAGATGCGCGCCTCAGTTCTCTTCAATACTGTATGTTCAGTTGTCCACCTTTACTTTATAAGAATTTATACACTTTATGTGACTTGATTCTTGCTTATCTTTCAATAGTCCTGAATTCCTTCACATTTACATTCAGTATAACAATAAATCATTATTCCGAGAATGCTTAATTCCATAGCCAAGTAAAGGTTTTCACTTAGCCTCCTGAACGACAGGAGGGAGGGGGCAGATCTAATCTCAATCAGGAGAGAGTTTCATAGCCAAGGGGCCACCATCGAAAAGGCCCTGTCTCTCGGTCCCGCCAGACACGATTGTGAAAGTGGCGGGACTGAGAACAGGGTCCCAAAGGAAGATCTTAATAGCCTTGATGGTTCATAGGGGAGAATACGTTCGGATAGGTAAACTGGGCCGGAACCATATAGGGTTTTGTAGGTTAAAACCAGCACTTTGAATTGTGCTCAGAATCTAATTGGCAGGCAGTGGAGCTGGCACAACAAGGGAGTTGTGCGCTCCCTGTATCCCGCTCATGTTAGTAGCCAAGCGTTGGACTGATTGCAGCTTCCGAGCAGTCTTCAGAGGCAACCCCACGTAGAGAGCGTTGCAGAAGTCTATACGGGATGTAATCAGGGCGTGGACCACAGTGGCCAAGTCAGACTTCCCAAGGTACGGGTGCAGCTGGCGCACAAGCTTTATTTGTAATCCAAAACACCTGGAGGGCCGAGGTTTGCCCGTGCCTGGTATACACTTCACCATATACATTTTCAATATTTTTCTAATAGGTTCTCTCTTTACAGGTGTGTAAAATGGCAGAGAGACCCGTCTGGGAGCAAATTGGAACCAGTTTTATACAGCTGTATTATCAACAGTTTGATACCAACAGGGAACAATTGGGAGCCCTTTATGTACGTATTAGCACTGTTTTCCTGTTCGTGTATTGCAGGGCTGGGCAAACTAGGACAGTGTTTCTCAACCCGTGAGTCCCCAGATGTTTGAGAAACACTGCTCTAGAAGTTGTTGAACTAGAGTGTCCAGCATTCTGCAACATTGGTCTATATTGGATAGGAGTTACAGGCAGTCCCTGGGTTACAAACGTCCAATTTACAAATGACTAGTAGTTAAGAAAGGAGGTGAGACAACAGGAAATGAGGGAAATCTACCCTCGGATCCTGAAAGAATTAACATGGGGGAAAGTTGTCTCCACTGAAGCTTTCTCACCAATCCTTGTTTCCACAACAACTCAAATTTGTCAAAATCCAGTTGTCACAGAGACAGAAATTGAGGCGAAATCTTCTGAACAGGGGCACAGATAGCAAAACAAACACCATGGGGGTGTTAAACCTTCCCTTTGCTATCAAAAGCTAATATATGTGTATATCTATCTATCTGGCTGGAATTACACTTAAAATGCACCTGTTCTGACTTACAAACAAATTCAGCTTAAGAACAAACTCACAGAACTTACTTTGTTCGTAACTTGGGGACTGTTTTTATTTATTATTTATTTATTAACTTCATTTTTTCCCTGCACCCATCTCCCCAAGGGGACTCGGGCAGCTTACATGGGGCCAAGCCCAATAACACACAATAACAAAACAATAGCAATTATAAAAACAATACAATGAATTAAAAAATCGGACACAAGCAGTAACAGACAATTTAAAACCATTGGTTGTTAAAATTTTAAAATAAATAAACACTGGGTGTAGACAGAGGTAATTTGCATATAGCAGGGAGGACAATAAGGGGCAGACAGTCCAATACCATCCGAAAGGGATACAGTTTGTCCTTTCTCATGTAATGCAGGAGTTATTTATTTATTTATTTATTTATTTCAGGATTTTACCCCGCTCTTCTCAACCCCCGAGGGGGGACTCAGAGCGATTACAGTTTGCCCACATCACAACAGCATAAAACCCCAAAACCCCACAACAATTAAAATACATTAAGATACATTAAAATACAGTTTCAACAGCATCATACACAGTCATTGGTCATGTCTGTCATGTTGATGGATCCATATTTGTCCTGCCTAGGTGTGAACAAAGTGGCTCCATTTTAGAGGTTGCCACCTGGTTTTGCCAGCAATAGAGTCAACAGCTACAATGTACCATCCACCTGGGTATAGTGAAATCCTCTGTGATGGCTTGTCCCTCCGTGTCCCTATATCAGAGGGTAGTAAGAAGGTCTCCATCCCAATATGCTATTTTAATCAGATTGTAAAAAAGGAGTTGTTGGTTTGTTTGGTTTGTTTGTGTTTTGAACTAAATCTGGGCCTCTCCATTTGCGAGTTTAACTTTTTCAAATTTGATTGTTCATGGATTTGATTAAAATGTCCTCTCTGGCAATTCCTAGGTCCTCCAGTGCAATGCTATGTTCAGGATCCACCAGAAGTTGATAATAGAATCATCATAAGGAATCCCAGAGATAACACTTCAATAGGAATCTCTAAATTTTCCTGTGTGGAAGTTGACCATAGTGTCATGCTGGAGAACCTAAAGATCCAGGAGAGCCGCTCTTTCATGTAAAAAAAGAAAATGGCAATTTCATTATTTTTAGCCAGAATTTGAAGCTGCAAGGCCATTCAGTGTTAATCAAGGTGGTCAACTACAACATTCACACTTGCCTCAAACAGACAAATCCACAGATATATATATATATAAACAAACCCACTTGCCTAGTTTCCAAAACACCTTATAACCCAGGTGTAGGGAACCTACGGCTCAGGAGCCAAATGTGGCTCTTTTCATGATTGCACCTGGCTCTCCAGAGCAGCCCGGGCCTCAGTTTCCCAGCATGCAGTGGGAGGAGTGACGCAAATGCGCTGCGACTGCCGCTTCCGTGCCACCATCGCTGCCTCTTCCTCATCCCTCGCTGCTCTCGGGGCCCTGCACCCTCTTTGCCAGGGATGGCGGAGTTCGGCGGCAGCACCTCATCCTCCTCTTCTTTCTTCCATTTTCCCTCTTCCTTCCTTTCTCTCCCTTCACCCTTTCCTTCTCTTCCTTTTCCCTCCTTCTTTCCCCTTCCTTATTTCCTCCATTCTCCTTCCTTCCTTCCTTCCTTCCTTCCTTCCTTCCTTCCTTCCTTCCTTCCTTCCTTCCTTTCTCTCCTATTCTTTTTCCCAAGTCTTTCTTTCTTTCCTTCTCCTTTCTTTTCACTTCCCTCTCTATCCCCTTCTTTCTTTTCTTCTTTTCCCTTCATTATTTTACTTTTTCCTCATTCCCTTTCCTTTCTTTTCCCCACCCTTTCCTTTCCTCCCCTTCCCATTTCCTTCTTTCTTTTCCCCTCCTTGTCTCTCTCCTGTAGCTATCAGGAGATTTTGGAGCACTTTACGCTTCCATCGGCTGAAAAGCTTTATGGAGATGAAGATTTCATTTTTCAGCACCACCTGGCACCTGCTCACAGTGCCAAAACCACTGGTCAATGGTTTACTGACCATGGTTTTATTGTGCTCAATTGGCCTGCCAACTCTCCTGACCTGAACCCCATAGAGAATCTGTGGGATATTGTGAAGAGAAAGTTGAAAGACGCAAGACCCAACACTCTGGGTGAGCTTAAGGCCGCTATCGAAGCATCCTGGGCCTCCATAACACTTCAGCACTGCCACAGGCTGATTGCCTCCATGCCACGCCGCACTGAAGCAGTCATTTCTGCAAAAGGATTCCCGGCCAAGTATTGATTGCATAACTGAACATCATTATTTGAAGGTTGACTTTGTTTTTTGAAAAACACTTTTATTTTATTGGTCGGATGAAATATGCTAATTTTTTGAGATAGGATTTTTGGGTTTTCAGGAGGTGTATGCCACAATCATCAGTATTAAAACAAAAAAAGACCTGAAATATTTTGGTTGGTGTGCAATGAATCTAAAATATATGAAAGTTTAATTTTTATCATTACATTATGGAAAATAATGAACTTTAGCACTATATGCTAATTTTTTGAGAAGGACCTGTATTATATGGCTCTCACTGAAATAAATTTCCAAATATTTTGCTTTCATGGCTCTCTGAGTCAAAAAGGTTCCCGACCCCTGTCATAACCTCTGAGGATGCCTGCCATAGATGTGGGCGAAACGTCAGGAGAGAATGCTTCTGGAACATGGCCATACAGCCCAGAAAAATCAAAGCAACCCAAAGATAAAACTCTTGAAGTGTAGGCAGTCTGGACATTCAGCTGGGAATGATGTGCACTTTTATCTGCTATACAGATAAGATGTGCAGTGCTTTGGATTAAACACTCACAAAATATTGTCAGTGGCTTTGCAAATGTTCTGGGGTGTAATTGGTTGTGGGAAAACGGGGGTTTGGATAGGACTTATGATTATTCATTTATATGTTTTGTTTTAATCATTTAACACATGTATTACTGACATTTAAAAAAAACCTTTTTGCAGACAGATGCTTCATGTTTGTCATGGGAAGGACAACAGTTCCAGGGGAAAACGGCAATTATGGAAAAATTGATGGTATGTTATCACTTAAAAGTGGTAGTTAAACTGTTCTATTTAACAAGTCTTCCTTGCACTGGTTTTCAATAATTAAGCTTTGATTGGGAAAGCTAAAGAAGAATGTAAACTGAATTGTATCATGTTTGTATGATAGTTATTGAAAGTCTTAATATGATTTTTTCTTTCTTGGAAATAGAGACTCCCTTTCCAAAAAATTCAACACAACATCACATCCCAAGATCATCAACCAACTCCTGACAATTGTATTCTTAGTATGGTAGTGGGTCAGCTGAAGGTGAGTTTGGAAATCAATGGCCTTTCAGTTACTATGGCCCCTTCTACACAGTTGTATAAAATCCACATTATCTGCTTTGAATTGGATTATAGGGCAGTGTAGATTAAGGTAATCCAGATCAAATCAGATAATGTGGATTTTATGCTTTGATAACCTGGATTATCTGACAGTATGGAAAGATCCTATATCTATAAAGTATTTGCATCAGCAATTAATCATCGTGTAAATTGGATTTTAGAAGCACCCATACAAAACTGTGTAATTAATTTTAAAAATCAACCAAACAATAAAGTATAAAGCAGCTGCATGTTACTTTTATCCATCCCAATGTGGCACAATTCTTTAGACAACTAGCTCTGTGTTGATTGAAGATTATAGGATTTTTAATCCAGTTATATCTGGAGAAGAAATTACTGGGGAAATTGATGTACATGTTATTTAGGCCATTTAAAATTAATCTAAAATGTGACATGACATACAATATAATAGGAGGCTGATATTGTAAAACCCCACTGTGTTGAAATTATTGAAGATTACAAGTGCATAGATTCAGTTGGGGGTTGGCTGTAGCATTTAAACCACTGTGGAGACTTTATTTATGTAACTAGCTTGGGGACCCAACAATGTCCGGATTACTTGAGAAAAGCATTGTTTATTTTTGGGAAGTTTGGTAATATCTCCGAATGGAGGGTGAACTACAAATCCTGCGTGGGCGGGTCATTCTTCTCCCAAACCCCTTCAGTATGTGATGTTTGTACTGCAAATCCAAACATCTGTGGCAAGTGTGGTCCAGATCCATCGTTAGTTGGGTTCACAGTTCTTTCTGGATGTAGGTGAACTACAACTCTTCTAAATCATGGTGCATTCTTCCCAAACCTGTTGTTCAGTTGCTGATCAATTCCTATTTGCTGTGTGCGATAGGAATTGATAGGAAAGGGTTAATGAGAGGCAGTGGGCGGGGTCATGCAAATTTATAAAGAGAAAGGAACCATTCTGGAGGAAAAAACAACATTTAGGATGAAATGGTCCCCAAATGAAAACATTCCTTGGGTGGTTGGTGTTTGGGGAGGACATTGGCAGAGATTGGGCTACATGTTCACAGCGTTCACTATAACAATGTTTCCTAACCGTTGTGACGCGGCACAGTAGTATGCCGTGACGGACCTCCTGCTGTGCCATGAGAAAAGCTCTCTGCCCCCCTTCCTTCCCCTCTCCCTTTGCCAAACTCCTGCTGCTTGGGGGAAGAGGAGGAAGGGCCGGGCGGGGGCGAAGAAAAAAGAAGAAGGGGCCAGGGCGCCGCCTCCTTTGGCTGTTTCCCCAGCCAGCCTCCAATCCGCCATGACCCCTGCCATGACTCTCGCCCCTCGCTCGCTGAAGCCGCGCGGAAGAGGAGCCCCGCCCACCCACCGCTCATCCTCCGTGCGGCTTCAGCGAGCGAGGGGCGGGAGTCATGGCCCCGTCTCCACTATGACTCCCGCCCCTCGCTCGCTGAAGCCGCCAGCACGGAGGATGAGCGGTGGGTGGGCGGCTCCTCTCCGCGCGGCTTCAGCGAGCGAGGGGCGAGAGTCATGGCAGGGGTCATGGCGGATTGGAGGCTGGCTGGGGAAACAGCCAAAGGAGGCGGCGCCCTGGCCCCTTCTTTTTTCTCATGGCCCCCGTCTCCACTATGACTCCCGCCCCTTGCTCGCACTGCCCCCTCAAGGCTGGAGAAGCTGTGGGAGAGCTGAAGCCGGGGGAGGGGCGGGGCATGGCACGGCCTGGCTCCGCCCCCTCTCCCCGGCTTCAGCTCTCCCACAGCAGCTCTCCAGCCTTGAGGGACAGTGCCAAGCCAGCATTGTGCTGGTTCTGCCACCGCTGGCTTGGCACTGCCCCCTCAAGGCTAGAGAAGCTGTGGGAGAGCTGAAGCCAGGGGTAGGGGGTGGGGCATGGCCTGGCCTGGCTCCTCCCCCTCCCTTGGCTTCGGCACTCCCAGCAGCTGCTCCCAGCAGGCCACCATCCCCCAGCCGTTCTTTACTGTGTTAGAGTGTCATTTTGTGTCATTTTGGTTGGTGGTGTGCCCCTGGATTTTTTTTAATGTTAAAAGTGCCGCGGCTCAAAAAAGGTTGGGAAACACTGCTCTACACTATAACCTGCAATGTCAGTTGAGGGAGTGCCTTTGGAGGCTTTTCAGCACTTGGAATTATAGCCTGTTTGTGGAGACAGGAGGCTGTCTGTGTAAGTGGACATCTCCACCACATACATACATTTTCACACATTCCCACATTTTCACTTTTATTATGTGTATACAAGATATATAGATATAGATAGATAGATGTATAGAATAGTTAGAAGATAGGCACATTAACATGAAATTGAAACTTGTCTTCTTTTTGTAAAGGTGGATGACGATCCAGTGATGGGATTTCACCAGTTGTTTGTCCTCAAGAACATTAATGATAAATGGGTTTGTTCCAATGACATCTTTCGACTGGCTCTGTACAACTTCGCTTAAAACCTGTTTTCAAGTGCACTTTCCCTTTTCTCCAATTTCTAACTAAACAAAACCTCGTTTGAAGTTATTTTTTTGTGAGGTTTCATGTTTGAAAGAACATGTGCTCCTGTCCTGTTGTGTTAATTGAAATAGCTAGTATGTTTATTTTGTAGATATACCTATATTCCTCTCATGTACATCCGTCACATAAAACATCTCACAAATTCTGTCTTGGAAGAACACTGCTTGGCTTTTAAAAATTGTATTACATTTTCTGAAACCTATGAAATTAATTTCTTATTGTTCTAAAAAAAATAGCATATTTTACAACAAAATAACCACTACCAAAACCAGTTGGTAGACCTGAGCTAAATCTTTGCTATTCTTTAATGTTTTTCTTTGTACAACTTGAAACCACATTTTCACATTATTTGTCAATACAATGATGTTGACTCAGGATACAATTTGCTTGTCAATTCTGCATGAGAAATATGTTGTTTTAATAAATCCTGACAAGGATGCCTGACTTTTCACTGGGCAAAACATTGAAAAACAGCATGCCCTTGCGGGAAACAAAAGCCGTCGCTTCAGGCACATGGAAATCAAGAACTCTGCAATGTGAAGCTGATGTTGTAAAACCACTTAATGATGGGTTCACCGCATCAGAAGAAAACCTAATAATTGGATCTTAGCCTCTGCATGTTGTACGTAGCAGCCAGCTGAAATGCTCTGCAGTGAGGTGTAAAATACTCCTCAAAAATGAGCTGTATATGAACAATCCTGGCAGAGAAGAAGAAAAAAAATGCTGTCTTGGCTGTAAATAAGTTTCTTAACTATGCATTTTTGCCTAAGACCTTTACAGTGATGTGACTGCTTTTCAAAGTAAAAGCAACAGAGTGAGGGCATTCATCATTCTTAAACAGTAAATGTTGACATAGTAGTTTGTGATGGGTAGGACTCTGCAGGCCTAGGGCCCCATCTGCACTGCCATATTGAAGGGGTAAAGAACCAAAATACTCCTTAAATCCAAATCTGAAAAGCAGGAGCTCCCTTTCCTGTGTGGAGGGCGAGGAAGGACATCACAAAAGTTGAATCTTCAAACTGCAAAAAGGTATTTTATTGCGTGGCTATAGCAAGAGAACAAACATGCATATAGGAATACAATAAAATATTTTGTTTCACCCTCCCCCCCAAAATGGGGCTGCAGATCTTTTATCACTTTGGCAGTAAATTGAATACACATTCTCAATGGTGTTCAAAGATCAATCATTTCATTGGTCTAAGCTGGCTGTACAGATTCTCATTGGTTCTTTATGATTTTGACAGGCATGAAAGCACACGTGGGACCCCAACAATGGCACAACTATATTGCTTTCTGACCATGACTGTCTTAATGAATCAGTCTTATCAGTCCTTCTGTTGCAAGCATAACTCCAAAATGACTGGGAAACTTGGGGAGTACTAACTAGCCAGTCTTGTCCTGATGTGTTTTTATGTTGCACTCCAGAACTGGGAAAGCCCTCTGATCTAAACACACCACACGATGAGTGTAAAATCCAATCTCTTTTATTGAAGCAAAATAAAGTTCCAATGGAGATAGTTGATATAGAAAGTGAGAAAGTTCCAATAAAACAAAGTCAGTAAAAATACAAGATTTTGAAGCAATGTCCATAAAGAGTAAAAAGCATTTCAAGGCAAAATAAATCCAAAACAGGAATCCACAGTTTACAAGGCAATCCAAACAGTGACAGACAATCCACAAGGCTAGAAATCCATGAAACAAAACCCTATGAAGAAACTAGAAATCGCTTTCAGGGTCTGCAGGAAAATCATTGACCAAAGCATCCCCATTTTGCACATCAGAAACATCAGCATTTTGCACCCCAGAAGCATCATTTCCCACATCTGAAACATGATTTTGACTGGCATGAAAGCACACATGGGACTTCAACAATGGCACATCTATAGTCTGTTTTCTGACCATGACTGTCTTGATGAATTGGCCTTCTGTTGCAAGCATAACTCCAAAATGACTGGGAAACTTGGGGAGTACTAACTAGCCAGTCTTGTCCTGATGTGCTTTTATCCTTGAAAAGTAATTTCCTCTCTGCAGCGTTTTCTCAAACCATCAGCATTTTCTGTAAATAAAGACTCTCTGTAGAAACAGGCCAATATGGCAGTAAATCAGGACATATGGGCATTGGGAATATCTCTGAAAACTGCCTTTTAAATCTACATCTTCCTCATAAATTCAATGCCACCTTATATGTGGAGTGGATGGGTCAAGTCTCTAAGAAGTCACCTCTCCATTGTGGGGTACCTCAGGGTGCTATTCTTTCCCCTTTACTATTCAACATCTATGTCCAACCACTTGCTAGACTGGTTCGGAGTTTTGGTCTGGAATGTTACCAATACGCTGACGACACCCAGCTCCTACTGCGTCTGGAGCCCGGGGCAACTTCAGTACCTGATAATTTCACCCTGTGCCTTGAGGCTGTGATGACATGGTTGCAGGCTAGCAGACTGAAGGTGAATCCAGCAAAGAACGAGATCCTATGGCCCGATCGCCCGGCAGGAGTGGTGAGTTCACTGCCAACTTTTGATGGTGAACCGTTATCTCCACCTGCCACCGTTAAAAGCCTAGGATGTTTTGGACTCAATGCTGACGATGGAGGCTCAGGTCGCCGCTGTCAGCAAACGGGCCTTTTTCCACCTTTGCCAGGAGAGGCAGCTGGCACCCTACCTCTCGGGAGAGGCCTTGGCAACAATAATTCATGCTACGGTCACCTCCAGGCTGGACTATTGTAACGCACTTTATGTCGGCGTTCCTCTGTCAGCGACCCGGAAGATCCATATTGTCTAAAACGGGGCCGCCAGGCTACTTACGAGAACTTCTATGATATGCCACATAACTCCAATTCTACAGCATCAACATTGGCTGCCAATTGAATACCTGGTTTCTTATAAAGTGTTGGTCCTGACTTTCAAGGCCTTATATGGTCAGGGGCCGTCGTACCTCAGGGATCGCCTTTCTCCCTTTCACCATCAGTGGTCGTCGCGACCCTCCCAA
This sequence comes from Anolis apletophallus, assembly GCA_030556195.1. Classification (NCBI taxonomy): domain Eukaryota; kingdom Metazoa; phylum Chordata; class Lepidosauria; order Squamata; family Anolidae; genus Anolis; species Anolis apletophallus. The sequence goes on along the minus strand of JARBWK010000007.1, from coordinate 61,619,186 downwards.
GAAAACCTCTTTACACCGGGTCCCAGATAAGTATGCCTAGAAACCACAAGGCGTAGGGCTTTCTCAATCTCTGCTCCAGCTCTATGGAATTCGCTGCCACCTTATATGAGAGCCTACGGTCCTTTGTCCAATCACTTAAAACATGGCTCTTTGGTAGAGCATTTAACCTGTAATCTATTTTAAATCGCCACTTGTGTATTTTATCCTGTTTTACCTGTTTATGTAAGTTGCCCAGAGTGAAGCAGATGGTAATGCAGGAAAAATCCTTTTAAAACAATACCCTTTTTCTCTTGGCTGCTTTCATGCAGGCGCAGGAACGAGGAGATGTGACAACTTGGTTACTTTTCAGGAAACACAGTTTATTCCAGAACTACAGCTGTAGGGTCTGCCCTTTTGGCATAACAAGATGCTAGGAACAGAACAGCCCCTCCTTTCAGTCATTCAGTTTTTATACAATCAATGGAGTCAGTTTAAGCAATGCCTCCTTCATTCATTTTTACTGGCTAACACTTATGATGTGCATTAATTCTAACCAATTAACAATGCATTAGGTAATCTAATATTCCATTGGCTAAAGGACACTACGCAGTTTATTTTCTGACCAATTATTAAAGCTATCTCTATGTGCGTAGCTTGTCCCTATATTGTTACTTTCTCTGATAAGCTTTCCCACCGGTCCTGCCAAGTGGGTGTTTTATCAGGCTAACACATGCGATGTCTCCTAAACCAATCTCTGCCTAGTAAACAAAGTGCACATGGAGTTTTCCTAACCAATTGTAATGCATCCAGGACAACCAATGAGGTGGCTTCTCTTCTAAGCCAATCACTGCTGTTTTCTAACGTGCTTGCTAATCTCTGCATTCTTTTCTATGCTTATGCTTGGGTAGCATTTTCTCCTGACGTTTCTTCTGCAACTCAATGAGTCTCCTTCAAGAGCAGTGTTTCCCAACCACTGTTCCGTGGCACGCTCTTTCCCCCTTTCTTTCCCCCTCCTGCCGAACTCCTGCTGCTGCTGCTGCTTGGAGGAGGAGGAAGGGCCGGGAGGCAGTGGCGAAGAAGGGGCCGAGGCGCTGTCTCCTTCAGCCATTTTCCCAGTCAGCCAGCCTCCAATTGAGGGAGGGCGGGGAACGGAAGCGGAAGCGGAAGTGAGGAGCGCAGTCCGAGGCAGGCCCACCGGCTTCTTTCGAACCGCAGGAAAGAAGGAAGGAAGGCAGGCAACTGTGGACCGAGTGAGTGCCTTCCCTTCTGGTGTGGAAGAGGGAGAGAGCCATTCAGGAAGGGAGCCACCTGGGGGTTCTGTGTGAGAAGTTTGGCCCAGTTCTATCATTGGTGGGGCTCAGAATGCTCTTTAATTGTAGGGGAACTATAATTCCCAGCAACTACAACTCCCAAATGGCAAGGTCTATTTCCCCTGAACTCCATCTGCGTTAATATTTGGGCATATTGAGTATTCATTTCAAGTGTGGTCCAGATCCATCATTATTTTAGTCCACAGTGCTCCCTGGGTGTAGGTGAACTACAACTTCCAAACTCAAGGTCAATTCCCAAGCAAACCCTTTCAGTACTTTCTGTTGGTAATGAGAGTTCAATATGTCAAGTTTGGTTCAATTCCATTGTTGCAAGAGTTCAGGATGCTTTTTGTGTGTTAACTATAAATCCCAGAAACTGTAACTCCCAAATTTCAAGGTCTATTTTTCCCAAACTCCACCTGTGTTCACATTTGGGCATATTGAGTATTCATGCCAAGTTTGGTCCTGATCCAACATTGTTTGAGTCCACAGTGCTCTCTTGATATAGATGAACTACAACTCCAAAACTCAAGGTCAATGCCCACCAAACTCTTATAGCATTTTATCTTGGTTATGGGAGTTCTGTGTGGGAAGTTTGTGCCTTTCTGCCATTCCTGCCAGAATATCTATGTTGTGTTCATCGAAACAGGCCCAGGTTTCACACTGAGTGTATAAATACATTAAAAACATATTAACTATATGTATTACTGTGTTAGAGTGTCATTTTGTGTCATTTTGGTTGAAGGGGAAATTGATGCTTTAACAGAAGAAACGCCAGGAGAAAGTGCTGCTTAGCATAGGCTTTGAAATAGTGGGGTCAGTTTGCCAGCAACAGTGACGAGAATAATCTACTCTGATTGGTCAATACAAGCACAGGCTGTGATTAGCCCAGAGAACATCATGTGCCTTAAGATAAGAAACAGTCGTGATTGGCTTATCATCCCCATGTGCGTTTGTTTACAAAGTTAGCAATTGGTTTAGGAAATGCGCATGGCAAATAAGGTTTCCACTTGGCAGGCTTCCAGTGGGAACTTGGTAGTAAAATGTATCGATTCGAGTACAACCTGCACATTAGAGCAGATAATATAGAGGAAAAGATGGAAATTTACACTGCGCAACGTTTGTTAGCAAATAGAATTGAGACGCTAGGAATGCTTTGTTTAATTGGGTAGAGTAATATGGGTTCATGAATGCTAGCCAGTAACAATGCATGAAGAAGGGAGGGACTGGAATATTGCAGCCATTGTTTGTATAAAATCTGTTTACTGGGAAAGATCGGGGTTCTGTCTCCAGCGGCTTGGTTCCGCCAGGGGGGCAGGCCCATCAGCTGATGTCATGCAAATAAAGCTGGTTTCCTGAATCGCAGTAAAATTGTCGTGTCTTTCCGTCCTTGTGCTCGCTAGGAACGGCAGCTTAAGACAAAAGGTATTGCCTTGGGAGTTCTGGGACTCCAGATACTGCTACAGTGTGCCCCAGGATTTTGTAAATGTAAAAAATGCCGCGGCTCAAAAAAGGTTAGGAAACACTGGCCCAGAGCACTTTGGTGAAAAGCGACTAATGAAATAATAAAATGAATGAATTATAATGTAGTTTGAAACTCCTACTGTAGCAGCAAATCTGGAGTCCCTAAACTCCCAGGTGTTACCTTTTTACTTACAGGTTGCGCAAACGTGCAAGCACAGGAACGAGAGAAAACGCAACAACCGTACTGCAGGTACAATGAAGCCAAAGTTTATTTGCACACGTCAGCTGACGGGACCTGCCCACAGAACTAGCTGCCTCAGGGCAAGAGCCCCCAGCAATCTCTAACTATCCCTTATATACACGCTATGGCGGCAGGTCCCGTCTCCTCCTTTCTTCATCATTTTCATTGGTTCATATCATTAACACATTTCTATTATCCAATTACACATCACATTATTTGGCATCATACTCTATTAGCATTCTTATTTGCTAAACAGCACTACGCAGTATTAATTCTTCATTCCCACAGTATGTTATCTGCCAGATGGGCACCATGTACTGAATTTGCAACATTTCTAAGTCGTCCCTCTATGCCAGCAAGGAAGAACGGTTTCATTTGCCCATGCGCGGTTTCTACCAATCAGCAACAATGTAAACAAATACACGCTGGGTACTAGCTAGGCCAATCACGGCCAGTGTTATCAAGGAAAGGCACATGATGTACTCTAACAAATCACAGCTTGTGCCTGACGTACCAATCAGAGTGCATTATTCTCGGAGTGGCTTTTAGCATGATTTCTGGCAAGCTATCTCGCTATACTAAGTTCTGTGCTTGTGCATCACTCTCCTCTGCCTGTACTTCTGCTAAAAGCGCCAATTCTGCTTTACTACACAGAACTTGTTGACATGTCTTGCAGAGCTGCATTATGCCTAACAATATGGCCTCTCTGCACCTTAGTGATATTTCTAGACTCGGCATGGGCAAACTTCAGCCCTCCTGTAGGCTGTTAGGAATAGTGGGAGTTGAAATCCAAAACACCCAGAGACCTGAAGTTTGCCCATGCCTAGCCTAGAAATATCACTAAAGTGCAGAGAAGCCTTATCGTTAAGCTAAAGCAGAATTGGCACTTTTAGCAGAAGTACAGTCAGGAGAGAGTGATGTACAAGCACAGAACTTAGTATAGCGAGATAGCTTGCCAAAACTCATGCTAAATGCCATTACGAGAATAATGCACTTTGATTGGTAGGTCAGGCACAAGCTGTGATTTGTTAGGGTACATCATGTGCCTTTCCTGATAACACTGGCCGTGATTGGTCTAGCTAGCTCCAACGTGCGTTTGTTTACATTGTAGCTGATTGGTAGGAACTGCGCATGGGCAAATGAAACTGTTCCTCCTTGCTGGCATAGAGGGACGGCTTAGAAATGTTGCGAATCAAGTACATGGTGCCCATCCGGCAGATAACATACTGTGGGAATGAAGAATAATAACTGCGTAGTGCTGTTTAGCAAATGAGAATGTTAATAGGATGTGATGCCAAATAATATGATGTTTAATTGGATAATAAAAATGTGTTGATGATGTGAACCAATGAAAATGATGAAGAAAGGAGGAGACGGGACCTGCCGCCATAGCATGTATATAAGGGAAAGTAAGAGAATGTTGAG
>JARBWK010000007.1:61339336-61606293 GCA_030556195.1 Anolis apletophallus | reverse complement strand
TGGTTTTAGCTTGGGAGGTTGAGTCACTTAAATGTATTGCTCTAAACATTGTGATCAGATGATTTTATGGTAAAATTGACCCTGGAAGGATAGATACGGTGATATGATGTTTAAAGTATTATTCATGTTGATGGGGGTAGTATTGTTAAGGTTAAGGTAGATGCTATGCTTACATGTGTTTTGTAGAATGTAATGTGATTGGGGAATGTTTATTTATTTATTTATTTATTTATTAACTTCGATTTAGTATACCGCTCACTCCGGAGCTCAGAGCGGTTTACAAAGAAGCAAAAACACCCAGAAATAAAACAATAAATCATTTAAAAACATATAACACATCACAACAGATAAAAACATATTAAGAGCACAAACCTCAGCAAAGGCTGGGGACGGGATAAAAAACCTGGGGAAACCATAGGCGACAAGCGGGCAATGTGGTTGAATTAAGAGCCGAACGCCTTCCTAAAAAAGCCAAGTCTTCAAGGCCTTGCGAAGGGGGCAGGAGAGCGCTGATGGCGCGGATCTCTCCGGGAGGCCATTCAGAGACTTGGGGCGGCCAGAGAATGCCCTCCGCCCTGTAGTGTGGCTAGTCGGCAGGTTCCGAGGGGAGGCACCACAAGGAGGTTGAGCTCCTCGGAGCGTAGTGATCTCGCAGGCATATAGGGGTAAGTCGCTCCCTCAAGTACACACTGGCCCCAAACCATAGATGGCCTTGAAAGTGAGGACTAACACCTTGAAGAGGACCCGAATTCAATCGAAGCCAGTGCAGCTCTGCGCAAGAGTGGAGTCGCTCGGTCAGATCTTGCAGCACCCAGGAGGAGGCGAGGCTGCGGCGTGCTGCACCAGCTAAGCTTCCGGATCATCGACAAGGGAAGGCCAATGTAGAGCGCATTACAGTAATCAACCTCGAGATGACCGTGGCTTGGATCACCGTAGCCAGGTCGCGTTGGGAGAGGTAGGGAGCCAGGCGTTTAGCCAACCGGAGATGGAAGAATGCTGTCCTGCAGGTGCAGCCGATCTGCTCCTCCATGGACAGGTGGGCGCCCAGTCGGACCCCTAGACTTTTTACCGATGGCTGAGGGCAGAGGGCCACACCATCGAAAGTTGGCAACTGGGTCGCGACCCCCCCCGGGCGGCCCAGCCACAAGATCTCCGTCTTCGCCGGGTTCACCTTCAACTTACTGGCTCGCAGCCATCCAGTGACGGCTTCAAGGCAAAGATGGAAATTATCGGGTACAGAGACTGCCCCCTGGTCCAACCTCAGAATGAGCTGGGTATCATCAGCGTACTGATGACACTCCAGCCCAAAACTCCGCACCAGTTGGGCGCGAGTGGTCGCATAGATGTTGAATAATAGCGGGGAGAGGATAGCCCCTGAGGCACCCCGCAGTTCAGCGGGGAGCCTCGGAGACCACCCCCCACACACACGCTGTTGGCGGCGTTGGAGGAAGGAGGACAGCCAGTTGAGGGCTGTCCCCACTCCCCGCCACCGCCAGGCGGTGTATCAAAAGTTGGTAATCGACGGTATCAAACGCTGCCGTGAGATCAATAACACGAGCAGCGCCGATCCACCTCGGTCCAAATGGCAGCGGAGTAGATCTGTGATGGAGACCAAGACAGTCTCCGTCCCATGGCCTGAACGGAAGCCGGACTGGAAGGGGTCTAGCCAGGTTGCGCTATCCAAGAAGGTCTGCAGCTGGTCCATTGCTGCCCTCTCAATCACCTTGCCCAGGTACGGAAGATTCGACACTGGGCGGTAATTGAGGGAGCCGCGGGTTAATCCGGGCTTCTTCAGCAATGGACTGACCACCGCCTTTAGCTCCTCTGGAAAAGCCCCTTGCTCAAGGGAGCAGTTGACTATCTTCAACAGAGGGCCTCGTAACCCCTCTCCTCCAAGCTCGAATCAGCGTGGAGGGGGCACGGGTCGAGGGAGCAGGTGGTCGGCTTAAGGGCTGCGGCGACAATCTTGTCAACATCCTCTCGTCCAGTGGCCTAAACCGGTCGAAGGTGTACCCGGCGGAGGGCCACGGGGTCTCCAGCTCCTGGACTGTATCAAGTGTGGAGAGAAGGTCCCGGCGAGCAACGCAATCTTGTTCGCGAAGTGATTCTGGAAAGCCTCAGCAGAGAGGGTCGAATTGTCATTGTTTGGGATGGTAGGGACCATCGTCAGCTGCCGAATTATCCTGAACAATTGAGCTGGGCGAATCCGCAGACGCTATCAAGGAGGCATAGTAAACTTTTTCGCCTCCTGACAGCATGCTCATAAGCATCCATAAAAAGCTTATAAGCTGATGTCGATGGCCCGTCACGGAGTTTCTTCCACCTGCGCTCTAGCCGTCTCTTCTCCCGCTCATAGATCTTAGTGCATCTGTGTACCAGGGGGAACAGGATGCGCGGGGTTGAGAGGGCGTTTAGGGGCGTCTCGTCGAGAGCGGAGGACAGCGCGTGGTTCCAGGTGGTAACCAGCTCACCGAGCGAGTCGCTGGCAGGCTCCAAATCCCTCAAGGCATTCAGGAACCTAGTTGGTTCCATAGGTCCCTTCGGGCGAACCCAAATTGGTTCGGCACCTTTGCCGGGAGGGCGCGGTTGCTCGACCCGGACTCCCAGAGCACAGTGGTCCGACCATGGCACCTCTGTGACAGAGGTGACGGACACTTGGACACCTGCGTGGAAAATCAGATCGAGGTGTGACCGGCCCGATGTGTGGGGCCTGACTCGCAGAGGGAGAGGCCGAGTGCCGCCATGGTCGACACAAGGTCCCCCGCTGCCGATGGTGAGGAGGCTGTGGCGGAGTGGGCGTTGAAGTCCCCAGCACAACCAGGTTAGGGAACCTCAACGCCCACTCCGCCACAGTCTCCAGCAGCAGGGACAGGCTCCCGCTGGTGCGCTAGGTGCACGGTACACCAGCAGGAAGGCTGTACTCTCCGGGGCACCCCACATCAGGCCGACACTTTCAATCCCATCTGCCTCCAACGCAGGGACCGCTCTGAGGTGTAATAGGTCACGGGAGAGAATCGCCACGCCCCCCGCTCCCAGTCCTATTCTGGTGAGTAAGCGAAGCCGGGAGGTGTCAATTCCTGGAGGCAGGTGATATCACTGTCCTGGAGCCAGGTCTCCGTAATGCAGCAAATATCGACCCGACTGTCTTGAATAAAGTCCCGGATCGTTGCCGTTTTATTCCGGACTGAGCGCGCATTTACTAACACCAGGGAGGAGGGGGAGGAAGTTGGAGACCTGACAACAGTGTCCCTCGGGATAGGTCGCAGGTCAGAGGCAGGCCGGGTCTTGACACGACTCAGAGAGCCTCTCGCACTCGGCCTGTGCCTATTGCGACAATACCCCATGCCGGAGATCACTGAAATCGGGGCCCCCCTAGTAGAAGAGTTTAGACATGCATTCATTATTAGAAATGTTAGATGGGGTGAGATTTAGAATGTGTATTCTGCTGTTGTATTAGGGATTTTGGTCCCAGTGTTTAGAGGAATAGGTACAGCCTTGTTGGGATCTGCAATGAGGTTAATTGCGGCAGGAAGGTTGTTTGGTGGAGGATAGGTTTTGGAGTTGATTTGGTAATGGTATTGCCTCCTGTTGAATTGGCCAGGAGGAGGGTTATTCGGAGTTGTGGTAGTTATGGTGTGAATGTGTTGTTTATGCGCAGATGGACATGCCTGCGTTCGAGGGTTGGAGTTCTCCTTTGGGAGGATAGATTTGAGAATCAGAGTGGAAGTTTGTGTTGCCTTCCTGGAGAGGAGGGGTTAGCTGGACCCAGATGGTTGTTCCTGGGTAAGGATTATATTGGGTTATAGATGTGTGCGATAGTTAAGATGAGCTAGAGTGGGAATTGTAGTTTTCCTAGGTGCTTTTCCCCAGGTGAGGGGGAGTTATAGTTTGTTCAGAGTAATAAAGTGCTAGGATTGTGTGTTTGGTCCCTGTGTCAGGGGTTTTTGAGGATGTGAGTGATTTATGGTTTCCTTGGACTTTATGGCTGGATGCCAAGCGGAATTAGGTTCCGGGGAGTTAGTAGCCTTTGTATTGCCTGCTGATTATGGATTACAGACCTCCTGCTTATGCAGTGGAGAGAGTTGCAGTTTTCCCAAGTGCCTTCTGCCAGGGCAGTAAGGATAGTGGGTTTCGGTGGTGTATTGGCTGAACACAGTTGAATTGGTCCTGTGTTGCGTGTGAGAGTTGAAGGTTGTAGTTTTCCCAAGTGCCTTCTGCCAGGGCAGTAAGGATAGTGGGATTCTTTTGTGTATTTGTTGGACACAGTGGAGTTGATCCTGTGTCGTATGTAGGGGTGTAGTTTGTTAGAGTTTTTGGGTTTTGTGAAAGAATGGTTTTGGTTGGTTGTTTGCCAGTGAAGTTGTGTGGTCACTTTAGGTTCCCCGTGGAGTGACTTGGTTAGAGGTTTAGTTTTAAGAGTGGTTTAGAGGGGAATGATGTTGTCTCCTGTTGAGCCTGCCAGGAGGGAGTTGGTTCAGGAGTTAAGGTGTGAGGAATGTTTGGACGCAGATGCTTATGCCTGCGTTTTGGTGGCAGTCAGTGTTTATTGGGAGTTATGGGGCTTAGAATCCTGATTGTGTGTTACAGATATGGTTGTGTAGTTTTGTCCCTGGGGCCTCCTGCTTTGGGCAGTGGATGGTTTTGGGAGTTGTGGGGCTTAGAATCCTGGTCGTGTGGTAACAGATGCGCAGTTGATTTGTTCCTGTGCAATGGACTGTTGGGATTTGTAGTGATGAATAGTTGCATGGGAAGTGTGATTCGGTAGGTTGGTCCCTTTTTGCCATGGCAGTGAAGGGATGGAGTTGTTTTAGATTTGAGCAGGAAGAGATAGGATTTAGCCTTGAACAACCTGAGCATTTTGTGTGAGAAATGTCTGGTTATCTGAGTGTGGGAGTTCCGGGTTAGTATGAGGAATGTATAGCAAGGCTTTGTCCCAGAGTGTGTTTAGCTGGAGAAAGGCTGAGGTTGGCTCATTTTGCCTTGTTTCGTAGAGGGGTTTTGACTTTTGTTTGGTATTAGAGTAGGATTTGGATAGTTGAGTTAAATGATATTTTCAGATCCTTTTCTCCCCCGGGGAGGGAAGAGGGTATTTTGTAAGGTTCTGTCAATTAGAGCGAAGAGTGCTCTAATCTTAGACCCTTCCAACACTGGTAATCCCTGCCAGGTGCGACCTTGGAGGCAATAGCAATGCAATGCAAGGAGTGAGCCTTGAGCCACACCACACCAACATGAGAAGCACTGCCTTGTAATATGCTGGCTCAGGGAGGATATGACTGAATATCCATTGGACAATTGGACTCATGACACTAACTCTGTGACCCCTGGGGTCATGCCCCAATGGACTACTGGGATTGCTGAATCATTTGGATCTGATGCAACCTCTGTTAAGCATTGCATGCTAGGGGGGTTGGGTCTTTGGGATGATGGACAGATGGTGGAGGCGGAGACTGTATATAAACTGTGTTGGGTTCTGGGAAAGGCAGATCTGGCTTCACAGGTTTTGATACCTGGAAATAAACCCTGGTAGGACCGAGTCGCTGTGTGCTGTCGTCTTTGCAGGAATATTCCCAGCGTTCATTACAAATAAATTAAAAAGTAACGGACCCAAAACTGAACCTTGGGGTACGCCACTTCTCACCTCTTTCCACCCAGAGAAATGTCCGTTTATTACCACCCTTTGTTTCCTACAGTTTAGCCAGGTTCCAATCCAGGACAAGACCTGTCCCCTGATTCCATGGCTGAAGAGCTTATTTAGGAGCCTTTGGTGAGGGACTTTGTCAAAAGCCTTTTGAAAGTCAAGGTAAACAATATCAATTGGGTCCCCTTTATCTATGTGTTTATTTACACCCTCAAAGAATTCTAACAAGTTAGTAAGACATGATTTGCCTTTGCAGAAACCATGTTGATTTTCCTTCAGCAATGCCTGTTCTTCTATGTGCTTAGTAATTTTTTCTTTAATAATGGTTTCCATCACTTTGCCTGGACTGAGGTTAGACTAACTGGCCTATAATTTCCTGGATCACCCCTGGATCCTTTCTTGAAGATCGGAGTTACATTTGCCTCCCTCCAGTCCTCGGGTACAGTGCCTGATCTTAGAGAAAGGTTATATATTTTGGCTAGAATTTCAGCAATTTCACACTTGAGTTCCTTAAGAACTCTGGGGTGGATGCCATCTGGCCCTGGTGATTTGTTGACATTTAGTTTAGTAAGGCATGTGAGAACATCTTCCTTGTTTATCTCTATCTGGTTTAATTCATTTAATTCCCTCCCTGAAAAAACTGACTCAGCTGCAGGCATATGTTGTCTGTCCTCCTGTGTGAAAACGGAGGCAAAGAAGTCATTTAGCCGCTCAGCAATCTCCTTGTCTTCGCTGATTTTCCCTTTCTGACCATTGTCGTCGAGTGGCCCAACTGCTTTTCTAGTTGGGTTCCTGCTTCTGATGTACTTAAAGAAGTTTTTGTTGCTACAAGGACATCTTGAATGAGATCTTGTTCATTAGTTAGCACCTTCTTGCTTCTTCTAGCGGATAATGGATGTCATCTGACTGGGGGCCTTGATATGCGGGTGGTCTTCCGGAGAAGGGATTGTGTTCTGAATATGACATGGGGCAAACCGATGAGGCTTGTGGTGACATAAATGGAGCCGTCGCGCCTGGCGGGGCACCCATAATTGATGGGAACATCGCACGGGGGTCCGCGATTGGCAGGCTCGCTATGATGGGTTGGGGCATTGCTGGGGGATTCATTGGAGGGGACGCGGCTGGAACAAGGCACATCGTCTCATGACGCATCACAGCCTGGGGCGCCATCTCTGAGGCTGAGCTTGTTCCAAGGGTGGGGGCCGCGTTTGGGGCTGGTACTGGGGCATTTAAAGTCACATCAAGCGGAGGTGCATTTGGCCCCCCTGCTTCTGCGGCGGCATTTTCCCTATGCCTTGGTCTTCTCCTTAATGCGGGCAGTTCTTCCGGTTCAATTTGCAAAACCGGTGTCTTTTTCCCTGCCCTTCGGTTCACAAAGCATCCATCTTGGGCTGGCTTTTTGGGGCCCGCCCACCAAATCCCCTCTGAAACCAATCTCTTCCATGTCGCGGAGTAGATCCATTGATCAGTTGGATGTACTTCGTAACAATAAGATTCTAATTCCCTACATTTACTCAAATCCCAAGTTCCGGTCTTTGGCCAACTGATTTCTTCCACAGCCGGCCACACCTCTGAGCACAGGTTCTTAAGCCTGTAATCTTTAAAATCTCGGGGATTTCCCTCCACTGCTAGCTGGCAAAACCTATCCCAGTTGACTAACACACACTCCAGAGGTGTCTCTCTTTTCTCTTTGGATTTCACTCCCCCCATCTCTAAAGACCCAACACTTCAGTGTTTACCCTCCCAAACGGCGTGTATGTTCCCTAAGTGACAGTGCTTAGAGCTCAATACTTGCCGGTTCCTGAAGACTCCGGGACCCTTATTCTCCGGTGCCCTCGTGTGCCGGATTGCTCACTAGACGCTGGAACCCAGCGCCCCCGGTCTCCCTCTGCGCGCTTTTTGATGCCGGATTTCTCACTAGACGCAGTTTGACCCTCTGCGCCCCCGGACTTCCTTCTTCTGTGGCTTTTTGATGCCGGATTTCTCACTAGATGCAGTTTGACCCTCTGCGCCCCCGGACTTCCTTCTTCTGTGGCTTCACTGATAGTAAATCTTCAATTGCGGTCTCTCGTGTCAGTAAGCGTTTTTCTGGGGCGAGCCAGGCAGCCGGTCAGTTGGTTAGGGGCCCCTCTCAGCCCACCTAGGTCGCTCCGGCTCCCCGCCTACGAGCGGAGACCGTCCTGCCAACAGGACCGCGTTATCCACGCCACAGACTCGTCTAGATTGCCTTTTGGATCACGTCGGGGTCACCAAGATGAAGCGGCAATTTGGAGTCCCAAAACTCCTTAGGCAATAACTTTTTTTACCTCAGGCGACGTCTCCGTGCGAGCACAGGGGCAGATGGATGACGCGACAATCTTTACTATGGTACAATGAAGCCAAACTTTATTTGCAGGACATCAGCTGATGGGTTCGGCCCGCAGAACATGCTGCTAAGGGGCAAGAGCCCCGAACAATCTCCACACTTTGATTTTATACAGGCAATGGCGACAACCCCGATGTCCCGCCCTCCTTCATGCCCCGTTACTGGCTGGCATTCATGAACTCATTTCATTATCCAATTAAACAAAGCATTATTCTAGCATCTCACTCCTATTTGTTAAAATGCATGGCGTATGTATTAATTCTCTTTCCCAGGGTATGTTATCTACTTCTGATGCAGCGTGTTCTCAAAATGTTACATATCTATGCAGCTTCTCCCTAGCATTCACAGGAGGAGCCTCTAATTGCCATGCGCACAATATTGTAAACAAACGCACGTTGCTAGCTTTCGGCCTATCAGGGCCGCTCTTATCTAGAAGGCACATGATGTTCCCTGGCAAATCACTGCTTGTGCCTTGGTACCAATCAGAGTAGCTTATTCTCGTCATTATTACTTGGCAAGCTACCCCGGTATTCTGAAGCCTATGCTGAGCAGCACTCTCTCCTGACATTATTTCTACTAAAAGCATCAATTTCCCCTTTAGTACCACCTGAAGAACATTTTATACCAGTTCTCCTTCAGGTCAATGGCGTAGGTGATTTTTATTTTCTTTCGCCAGATCTTTTCCCATTCTTGCATACTGATTGTACGGCCGATGTTTTGCGCCCATGTTATCATGCAGGATTTCACCTGTTCAGTCTCTGTTGACCATTCTAGAAGTTGTAGATAAGCCTTCGAGATGAGTTTTTTCTCCTTACTCAGGAAGGATTTCCAGAATTTTTCTCCTTCCGAGAATCCTACCAGTTCGTCTCTTTGGAAGCATGTTTTAATGTGCAGATACTGGAGCCATGTGAGGGTTCTGTACTGAGCCTGTATTTGGGCCTTTGTTTTCAGGCTTCTCTTCGCCCCCACTTTGACCGTCATTTCCTCGTATGTTGGCCATTTGTTCCATCCTAGTAACTTCCTCTGGTGGGCCTCTATGGGTGATACCCATAAGGGTTTTTTTTTATAGAACCTTCCCTTGTACCTTTCCCATATTTTCATCAGGGCCGCCCTCAGTGGGTGTTTCCTGAAGTGCTCGTTTGTGCTTTGCCTTCCGTACCACAGGTGACCATGCCAGCCCGTGCAGAGGTCAAAGCCCTCCAAGGCCAGTAGTTCTTTGTTCTTCAGTTTGATCCAATCCTTTATGTGGACTAGGCCGCAGGCCTCATAGTACAGTTTCAGATCCGGTAAATCTAGCCCGCCACGCACCCTTCTGTCTGTTAGTACCCTGAACTTAATTCTCGCCCACTTCTCGTCCCAGAGAAATTTGAGAATATCTTTCTTCCAATTCTCGAAGATGGTGTTAGATTTTATGATTGGGATGTTTTGATACAAATACAGTAGCCGGGGCAGCACATTCATCTTAATCACTGCGATCTTGCCCATAAGTGAGAGGTTGGCTTTTTTCCAGCTGGAGAAATCCCTTTGGATCTTTTTCCACAACCTTTCATAGTTGTTCTTTTGTAACTGGCTGTTTTGTGCCGATATATGGATGCCCAGGTATCTAATGGAGTGCGTGACTTGCATGCCCGATGACCTCTCTAGCTTTTCTTGGCGCTTCTTGGATACGTTCTTCGTTAGTATCTTCGTCTTTCCTTTGTTAATTTTCAGTCCCGCCAGTCTGCCGAATCTTTCTATTTCTTCTATTCAGAGCTGTATGGTGTCTACCGGTCTTTCAATGAAGCAGACTACATCGTCTGCAAATGCTTTAACCTTGATTGAGTGGCTTCCAATTGAAGGGCTTTTGAGATGATCATTGGCTCTGATTGCTCTGAGGAGGACCTCTAAGGACAAAATAAAGATCAGCGGGGAGAGAGGGCAACCTTGCCGTGTCCCTTTTTGTATTGCAATTTTCCTCGTTGGCCGGCCGTTGATCCAGACCCTCGCTGTTTGATCCCTATAGATTGCCCCGATGGCTCTTTGGAATTGAGGGCCCAGGTCTGCCTTTGACATGAGTAGATGGAAGAAGTCCCAATTTAGGTTGTCAAAGGCCTTTTCCGCATCCAGGGCGAGGAATGCGACCTCTCTGTGAGGGTGTGCTTCGTAGAACTGAATCAGGTCTATGACCGTCCTGGTGTTGTCTTTGGTCTGTCTGCCAGGGAGAAACCCATTCTGGTCGGGGGCTATCCAAACACTAAGCCAGGGTTTCAGCCTTTCGGCCAATATGGACACCAGAAGCTTGTAGTCTATGTTGAGGAGCGAGATGGGCCTGTAGTTAGCCACATTTGTATCATCTGTGTCCTCTTTATGTATTAAGACGATGTTTGCCTCCTTCCAGAAGTCTGGCGAGGTCCCCTCCGTAAGCACCCTGTTGTAGATATTTTTCAGGAATGCGATGATTTCGCTTTTCATGGTTTTATAAAATCTAGCTGTTAAACCATCCGGTCCTGGAGCTTTAGTATTGTCCAGTTTTCCGATCGCCTCCTCTATCTCGATCTCCGAGATTTCCCTGTTCAGATCTTCTCTATAGTGGTTTGGTATCTTGTCCAGTGGTTGCCTCTCCAGGTACTTCTTGATGTCTTCTTTCCTGTCTGTACCACCGGCGTATAGTGCCGAGTAGAAGGATTGGAACTCTTCCTGTATTTCTTCCTCCCCCAGAATCATTCTGTCGCCGGCTCTGAGTTTTGTTATGTACCCCATTTGTTTCTTCTTTTTGATCCTTCTTGCCAGCCACCTGCCAGGCTTGTTGGCGTTCTGGAAGTGCCTCTGCTTTAGGAATTTAAGATCTTTGGATATTTGCTCAAGCTCCAGGTGGTGCTTCTGTTTTTTCAGTGCGGTCAGTTTGATGACCGTGTCCTGGTGCTTAGGTTGGTTTTTCAGATTTGTCTCCTCTTGTGCGATTTTAATTTGCAGATCATGTAGCGCTTTTCGCCTCTCCCTATTTCTTCCCGCACTGTGCTGAATAAAATGACCCCTAAGTACCGCTTTGCAAGCATCCCACACTATTTCTGGGCTCGTTTCTGGAATATCATTGTTCTTGAAGTAGTCTGACAGTAGCTCTTTGTATTTCTGTATGTCTTCCTCCTTCTTCAGCAGGCAATCATTGAGTCTCCAGCGCCTTGATGGGGGTTTGTGGTTTATTTCCAGTGTCATCGGGCAATGATCCGACATGTCCCTTGGTTGTATCTTTATCTGAGATATTCTTGGCACCAGAGAGTTAGATACCCAAACCATGTCTATTCTTGACCAACTCTGGTGCCTGTGCGAATAATACGTATAGTCCTTTCCCCCTTCGTTGTGGAGTCGCCAGGCATCCTGTAGAGATAGATCTGCCATGAGGCGCAAGAAGGTCTTTGGAAGAGTGTTGGAGGGGTCTTGTTTTGTCTTCTTGGCCTTGCTGGTTGGCTGAGTTCTGTCCAGTTGGGGGTTGACTATCCCGTTGAGATCACCCAGGATGATCAGGCTGTCGTATTCCTGGTCGTCTATGAGCCTCGCGAGGGTCCGAACAAATTCGGATTTAGGACCATTTGGTGCGTATACATTGCAGAGTAGTAAACGGGACATTCCTACCTCGACCTTCACTCCCACTATCCTCCCCTCCTGGTCTGTAAATGCCAATTTGGCTGGGAGTTTATCACTGATGTACGTCGCCACCCCTCTTTTCTTTTCGTTTGCTAGCGAGCAAAATAGATTTCCCAAGCCTTTATTTTCCAGATGGTGTTCATGGTCCTTTTTGATGTGGACTTCTTGTAAAGCCACGATGTCGTGTTTGTTCTTCCTCAGTATGTTGAATTTTTTTTTCCTTTTCGCCGGTGAGTTCAAGCCATTGATGTTGTTGGTAAAGCACAGTAACTGCAGCAAGGGATCATACATCCTGCATTTCCTCTGTGTGCTCCGATTCGCCGTTCTTGTTTCCCGCATTCCGTGCCGTTGCGCCTTTTGTTGGGGGTCGCGGGCCCCGGTTGGGTAGAGTTGGCTCCTTATTCGGGGAGTAGAATCGTCGTCTTTTTGTTTGTTCGGTCTGGCCTGATTGAGTGTTAGCCTCCAGACCAAGTTCTTTTTGGAGTTTTCCTTAGAATTCCTGTGCCTTAGCTACTGTGGTCAGCCAATGTCTTTGCCCGCCATGGGTGACCATAATTCCTTCTGTTGTTTCCCACCGGAATCTGATTTTCTTATTCTTTAGCACCTCTGTAAGAAAGAGGTAGTCCTTTCTTTTGTTGAGAGAGGATGCAGTAAATTCCCTTAGAATAATAACTCTTTGGCCCTTGTATACTGTCGGCGTCTCTTTCTGTTTCGCTAGGGTCTCATCTCTGACCCTTTTTTTGCAGAACTGCACCACCACGTCTCGGGGCACGTTGTTCCGTCTTGCATATGAGGAGGATACCCTGTATGCTTTGTCTATTTCTTGGCGTATCCCTTCTTCTTCCCTGCCTATGATGGTGGACGCTAGTTTGCTAATAACTTTTTGGATGTCTTCCTGCGATTCTTCCTGCAGGTTTCTGAAGCGGAGCCTAGCCTCCAAGGTGTTCTGCGCCAGTCTTTCCTGGACCAGCTCTAGCTTTGCGTTTCTCGCTTCCAGGCTCTCTATTCGTTTTAGCATCTTCCCTTGAGAAACCGTGATCTTGTCTTTCTCTTGCCTGATCGAACGTATTTCCTCCCTCATGCTCGATAGTTCCTTCGTTAGGTCCGATTTGATGTCCAGCAGTTGGTCCTGCACTGATTTGTGCTGGGCTTCCTGTTTCTCCGCTGCGGCATCCACTTTCCTTTGCATCATGTCCTGCTTCTCTGAGAGCTTTTGGATCTCTTTTAGGATGTCTTTCATCGTTGACTCTTCGTTGTTGGCCAGTCTTTTCTGGACGCCCTTGGCGTCCTTGAATATTTTTGGGGTTGTCTTCGTTCCCTGCTTGATTTCGCCCACTCAATCGCCTGGTTTTATGACCTCCCCGTCTTGTTTCTGTGATGTTGTCTTATTTGTTGTGGCCGCTCACTGACAGTTGTTTTCGCCTAGCTCTTGGGGGACAATCTGCGTTGTGGAAGGACCCCCGACCACCGTTATATATATCCGCTCAGGGGATGATTTCTCCACCAGGGCCGCGTTTTATGTCTCCTTGCTGGTGGGTTATCCCTCGTCTTCCCCCCTGGCCCTTTATTTTCTGGTTGCTCTTTCCTGCCTCTTTGTGCCTCAGCCAGAGGTTGGAAGAGTGGTGGGGTCGCTCTTTGTTCTCCCCCTGAGTAGCTGCCTTTGTCTGACAGTGGCTCTCTGAACTATGGGCCTCGTTTTGCCTGCTCTTGCTGGATGGGGGGGGCTCTTTTATCCTCGGGGGGGAGGGGTGATGGACCACTTTCCCTCCCTTACCTTCCCTTTTCTCCCTCTCCGTTCCGTGCATCAGTTCTCCTTCCCCCCCTCGTCTCTGCACTTCCCTTATCTTTCTCTGTTCTTCACTTCTCTCCTCAGCCTCCGTTCAGTCCTCCTCTAGTTTGGGCTCTTCTGCCCCTTATTTGGTCCTCCGGATGGCCTTTCCGGTCGGCTGGTCCGACTCCCGCTCGTCCCCGTCACACTTCCGGCGCGCGTGCAGCCTGTCTCCCGGCTCCGGCGCTTTGTTGTTTTCTCTTCCTGTTGCCTTCGCGCCCTTTCTCCTCAGGAGCGGAAGAGAACCCTCCCAAGCATGGCCGCCTTCTTCTGTGAGTTGTCGTTTTTTCCCCTAAGTGTTGCGCGCCGCCATCTTGGGTCCCGAGTCTCTCCCCTCTCCTTCCTCCTGGGCTGCTTGGGGGCTTACCGGGGGTTCTCCAGGTGAGTTTTCTTCCCCCTTTTTCTTTGTCCTGGCTGTTTTTCGGCCCCCGGTCCTCCCCCGCAACGCCCGGTCTCTCTGATCTGTGTGGCTCTCCTTTTCCGGAGCCCTTGCCTTCTGGGCAGTGGTCGCTCTGATTCCCGTGGGCTGTCCTTCTTCTGTCCTTTGGGAGCTTTGCCCCTGGACAGCTGGATCTGCCTTCTGGCCCCTCCCCGCAGTTGGTATGGGCTGGACTGGCTGTGGGTGCAGGCTTGTGCCCGCTTCCCGCTTCACGGCCCACTCGCCGTTCGGGATTTCTCACCGGGCCCTCTCAGTCCCCCCTCTTGAGGAGGGGGATACTTCTGGAGCCAGCGATGGAATCCCTCGGTTTCGCGGCCTCTCGGCTGTCTAGTACAGCCGGAGGTGAGGGCGCGAATCGCCCTCAGGCCGGTGAAAGCGGTTGACGGCTTGAGGAGCCCTCAAGACGTCCGACCAGCTGCCATCTTTGCCCGACCGGAAGCCCCCAGTGATGGTTTTTTTTAAACTGGTTTCATGACAGCTTCCTTTAGGTCTGCTGGAATCCTGCCTTCTTGTAAGGAGGCATTAACCACCATGTTCTTCCACTCTGCCAAACCTCCTCTGGCTTTCTTTATCAGCCAGGATGGGCAGGGGTCTAGGATGCATGTGGTTGCTCTCGCTTCTCCATGGATTTTGTTTGCATCCTTGAGCTGCACCAATTGAAATGAATCCACAAGCAGGTACTCATGTTCCATCTTCAGAAACTGCCGTTAGCATGGGGCCCAAGTTGAAACCGATTGGACTTTGTCCATAAAGAACCGAGCAAATGCTTCACAGCGAGCTACCGAATGGTCAGGGATCCCATCTTGTGAAATGGGATTTAACAAACCTCTGATCATTCGAAACGGTTCGGATGGATGGTTCCTTGTGGATGTAGTGTTGGCTACAATGAGATTTTCTTGTGGCCTCCACTGCCGTGGCATCCACTGCCGTGGCATATGCTCTGATTGGTCTGACTCACTACCAAGTTAAACGCCACATGCACTCTAGTCTTTGTCTTGCATGCTTCATTGCTGCCAGCTCCTCATTGAACCAAGGAGCTGATTTAGCTCTGCTAAGTGGGAGGGGGTGTTCTGGAGCAATCATGTTTATTGCCCTTGTCCTCTCCCTATTCCAGAGTGACCAGAGCATCAACAGGATCACCTACTGAGGTGGTGGGAAATTCCTCAAGAGCAGTCAGGAATCCATCCAGATTCATAAGCCTCCTGGGGTGGACCATTCTAATTGGTCCTCCACTCCTGCAGAGGTTAGGGGGCACAGAAAGCCTAAACCAGAGCAGGTACTGGTCGGTCCATGGCAACAGAGCGATAGTCAGCTCCTCCACATCACCACTTTCCTCCCATTCTTGGCAGAAAACCAAGTCTAGTGTGTGCCCAGCTCTGTGGGTAAGGCCAGATACTAATTGGGACAGCCCCATGGTCGCCATGGTTGCCATGAAGTCCTGAGTCACTCCCAACAGGGTGATCTCTGCATGGTCGTTGAAGTCCCCCAGCACTATGAGCTGTTGGGACTCCAAAGCCAGGTCCAAGATCACCCTGGCTAGCTCAGGTAGGGAGACTGTAGTGCAGCGATGTGGTTGGTACACTAGCAGAATCCCTATTTTGTCCCGGTCACTTACCCTCAGGTGGACACACTCAAATGTGGGTGATTGCGGGATGGGGCACCTAGTCAGGGAGATAGAATCCCTATAGACCACTGCAACCCTGCCTCCCTGACTTCCAGACCATGACTGTTTCTGCATGGAGTAGCCTGGTGGACAAAGCTGTGTCAGATTTACACCTCCAGCCTCATCCAACCATGTTTTGCATGCTAGATCTGCATGCTCATCCAGGATTAGGTCCTGGATGACAGCTGTTTTTTCTGGCATTCAACAGCACCACCCTTAATCCAGAGGGACCACCATACTGGTTACTCAGTTTTACCATGTGAGGAGACCGTTTTGGAACTGCAAACATTGTTGCAGTGCTTGCAAGTCCACAACATTCACTAGGATCTGATGGGCCTGAGACGCTACCAGACCTGCAGCTGAGTCTTTGTCCATAGTAGCAAAAGGTGGAAAAAGGTTTGTTTGTGGTGAGAGCAAACTGTTGCACTTGAGCTCTGAAGCCCTTTTTCATCACAAACCACACACCGTGCAGATAATCCAATGCAAGGGTTTATTAAAACCAGAGTATAATAAAAGCTGAATATATGAAAAGCAAGCAAATATAAAAAAGGAATCAAAGTTCACAGGTTATGCTCATCAAAGCCAAAGGTTCCAAAAATCCTTTCAGAGAAAGTCTCTTAGATAAATCCCGCAAGGTATGCAAGAACAAGGTACATAAATCCAAAGCAGACCAAACTATGCCATTCCAAGACAAGGCACATGAATCCCAGCCAGGCAAAACTATGCCTCCAAAATCAGAACACAGAAACAGCTTGACCCTTGATTACATGAATTCCACAGCTCTTCCCAAGGGGTCTGATCCTGAATGCAGTGTTGCTCTCACAATGACTGCATCAACATGAACTACTTTCAATAGCCCCAAACCCCTCCCATGAGGCCACTTCTTTTGCACCTGGTTTCCTTATTTCAGATCCGCTTGGAGAAGTGAGTCCTTAATTGCTGGCTCTGTTGACGTAGCTCAAATCTCTCTAACCACATACGATTTACATTATTAGAAAGTAGGCAATGCAGACATTTACCTAATTCAAAAATGTTCATGACTTGACTCAACCATTATTCAGAATGGAGGCTACAATCAATACATCAGACAATTATAAAGATTGTGAAGGGAAGTTATGAAGGAACTAGACAAGATCCCAAAGCATAAAGATATATGCCATCATATTTCCCATTTCTATATATGGTTGTGAAAGCTAGGCAGGGAACAAAGTCGATAGGAAGAAAATCAACTCATTTGAGATGTGTTTCTGGAGAAGGGTTCTGCAGATACTGTGGACAATAAAAAGAGAAATGAATAGATCCTTGAGCAAATAAGGTTGGGACTTTTCCTAGACACCACGATGAATAAACTAAAGATGTCATATTTTGGACATGTTAAGGGAAGACACGACTTACGCAATAAGACAATAATGCTTGGTAAGATGGAAGGCAATCAAGGAAGTCATAGCTTTGAGTCGGCAAGACCTGAGCAGGGCTGTTGAAAGATAGAGTGACTTTGTCCCCCTCTGCGCAGCTGCATAAAATCCAGATTCTTTGCTTTGAACTGGATTGTATGGCAGTATAGACTCAGATAATTCAGGTTATCTCACTGTATACTCTGGACCAGGGGTGCTCATTATGTTGATCGCCATTGACTGGTAGATCGCAGCCAATTCTGAGGGGTGCTTCTGCCCCGTGCACAGTGCGCAGCGCGCATCTTCCTCCGCGCTACTCGGCTCAGGCTGCCCCTGACGCGACTCCCCCGCCGGCGCCTCCATCCTCAGTGCTGACTGTTTCCATCGCAGGGTGGCCTGAGGAGGAAGGAGGGAGAAGAAGGAGGGCAGCAGAGGGAAGGAGGGGGCGGACACCCGGCCCGCGCATGTGCATTTGGAGCCACAAGGGAGGAGAACAACAAGGAGGCTTTGGCAGCCATTTTCCACCAAAGCCTAAGATCTGCGACTGCGAGTTTATTTATTTACTTCATTTCTATTACGCCCTTCTCACCCTGCATGGGACTCAGGGCGGATTACAATGTACACATTACATCTAGACACACAAATACACAAGACAGACAGAGGCAATTTAACATCTGGCCACCAGGGGGAGTTGTCACACTCCTTCATTCCTCAACGTGTTTTCTGGATATCTTTTTATGGCCTCGTAAATCAGTTAAATTAAGCCTCCCCACTAAGTGATACCTTAATTTCCTACTTGACAGATGCAACTGTCTTTCGGGTTGCAAAGGTCAACAACAGGCTACACAATAGGTCGAGAGCCCACCTTGATCCGGGCAGGCCTTGAACTCATGACCTTCTGGTCAGTAGAGATCTTATGCAGCTGACACCCAGTCAGCTGCGCCACATTCCCAGTGCACAGCAGCTTTGATTAGCATTGAATGGCCTTGCAACTTAAAGGTCTGTCTGCTTTCATTCTGCCTGTTTATATCTGTGGAATGATGTCAGGGTGGGAGAAGGAGCTCGTCTGGATGCATTTTTGAATGTTCCATTGGCCACATTGATCAGCATTGAATGGCCTTGCAGCTTAAAGGTCTGTCTGCTTTAATTCTGCCTGTTTATATCTGTGGAATGATGTCAGGGTGGGAGAAGGAGCTCGTCTGGATGCATTTTTGAATGTTCCATTGGCCACATTGATCAGCATTGAATGGCCTTGCAGCTTAAAGGTCTGTCTGCTTTAATTCTGCCTGTTTATATCTGTGGAATGATGTCAGGGTGGGAGAAGGAACTCTTGTCTGGATGCATTTTATGAAGTGTCCCTTATTTTTGCGAAAAATCACATAAATGTCCCTTATTTCTTCTATCAAAATATGGGTAGGTAGATCATTTTGACTTGGTTGATTTATAAGTAGCTTGCATGCTGAAAAAGTGTGAGCACCCCTGCTCTGGACTATATGGTAGTGTAGAAGGGCCCTCAGACTTCTCTAATTCATAGGGTCTCTATAGGTTGAAGTTGACTTGACAGCAGTTAACAATAAAAACATAACTTGTTGCTTTTCCATTGCTTAAAGCATATTAAACATAGGATTGAAAAGAAAATGGCATCAGACCTGAGAAATTAAACTACAATGATTCTAACATCTCGTTTAAATATAATTGGAAAATGTTACACATCACACCCTGTAGCTAAAACAATTACCATAATTTGTTATGTTGATCTGAAATGTGACTTCATTATACCCTTGGTATATTTGTGAAGTAATTTATTGTTATAGGTGACAATTATGCTTTTAACCTCTTCATTTCCAACTTTTAATCACTGGCATTGAATGCAGGAAGTGCAGGAGAATCCACAGGCTCTCTATAAGGAAAGGTGGTTAATGAATGATAGTCTTGATTTGAACCTTTTGTGATGCTCTTGATGCTTGTTCCTTCAGTATTTCACCAAGGCTCTCAGAATCAACCCTAGGTGTTTGTTCCTTATTCAAGCTGTCCTCTTCTCAATGGCAGCAGGAACAATCAGACCTAAATGTTAGTCAGCCTTCCATATACATGGGTTTGGCATGTATGGACTCAACCAACCACAGCTCAAAACATGTAGGAGAAAATGCCAAAAATTTTGAGGACTACAGTGATATACCATGCTGTAGCGTCCTGACATTTCACAGATCCTCAGCCTCTCTTCAGTACTCATTAGAATTGTTCTCCATTCGATATGAGGGGGAGATTATTTACTTTGCCATTGTATATGATGGCCATTTTATGGACGTTTAGTATCCAGAGGTGGTCTTGGAACTAACCCACCAGTGAATACCAAGTGCTCACTGAACCTTGTATCATGGTCAGATCTTGCATTACTTCAACAACAAGTGCATGAACTATACCAATGTAAGACAACATGAGAAAGGACTCATGTACTGCTCTAACTCAGGTACAGGCAAACTTCAACCCTTACAGGTGTTTTGGACTTCAACTCCCACAATTCCTAACAGCCTACCAGTTGTTAGGAATTTAGGAAACTTAAGTCCAAAACACTTGGAGGGCCAAAGTTTGCCCATGCTCTGCTCTAACCAAACAGTCCCTGTCTCCATGTTTCAAACAGGACAAAGCATCTATTATGAGACACTGGGAAGACAATAATTGTGAAAGCTAATGTGATGTCTTCCACTGTGAGAAGATCCAACCAGTCCATACTTCAGGAAATAAAGCCTGACTGCTCGTTTATTATTTCGATTTGTATACCGTCCTTTCCAACTGGCTCAGGACGGTTTACAGTATATCAAACAACATTATAAAACATATCAACAACAACAAGGCATAAAAACAACACAATAGACCAGTTTAATAATGACCAAGAGTGGTCACAAATTGAATGCATGCCGGAACAGTGCTGTTTTACAAGCTTTCCGGAAAGCCGGTAGCTCATTTACTTCTCAGACTTCTGGTGATAAGCTGTTACACAATTGAGGTGCTCCCACAGAGAAGGCTCTGTGTCTAGTTGACGACAGGTGGATGGTTCGCAGGGAGGGAATCTGCAGAAGATTGAGATCTTCAGAATGAAGAGATCTCTGGGGAACATATGGGAGTAGGCGGTCCCTCAAGTACACTGGCCCCAGACCATGCAAGGTCTTAAAGGTTAAAACCAACACTTTGAAGACAATCCGGTGCTCAATTGCCAACCAGTGCAGTCACTGCAGACTTGGAGTGATATGTGCCCTGGCCGGCACTCCGGCCAGGAGCATTGCTGCTGCGTTCTGCACCAGTTTAAGCTTCCGGATGACCGACAAAGGAAGACCATTGGAGGGAAGGATAGTAGAAGCAAAGATGAAGTACTTTGGCCACATCATGAGAAGACATGAAAGCTTAGAGAAGACAATTATGCTGGGAAAAATGGAAGGAAAAAGCAAGAGGGGCCAACCACGGGCAAGATGGGTGGGTGGTATCCTTGAAGGGACTGGCTTGACTTTGAAGGAGCTGGGGGTGGCCACGACCGACAGGAAGCTCTGGCATGGGCTGGTCCATGAGGTCACGAAGAGTCAGAAGCGACGGAACGAATTAACATAAAAAAAATTATACAGCACTTTGGAGTTGGAGTGGGATCCGCAGAAGCATAGGGTTGGAAGAAAGCACAAGGGCTACTCCAGTCCAAGCCTCTGCCAATAAAGGAACATACCATCAAAGCACTCAAGGCAAATGGCCATCCAGTTTCTGCTTAAACATCTCCTGAGAAGGGGAACTGCATTAAAATCAAAAGTGGCACCTTCCACTGCCAAGCAAACACCCAAGAAACTAGGGTTCAGGAACAGATGCCAAATGGGTGACCTTGATGGATTCTTACACTCAAAGAAAAGCAGTATCAAATCTCCCTTGAACTAGTCTTGCCAAGAAAATGTTCAAAGAGGGTCACCATTAAGCCTGAGTCAACTCGAAGGAACATCACAATGGCCTCCCCATTTTGGTATTTGTTTTGTGACCAGAAACGACACCGGAGGTTATATCCAAATTGGGTTGATTTTCTCTATTTATTTTTTAAAGAAAGTTTTTGGATTGTTCTTTAGGAAGACCTCAAAAACTTGAGTTTCCTACTGAAGTCTTGCTCTCCTCTAGCTAGATGTATAACTTGGGTTCAATGGAGGGACCTAATTTCAAAGCGCTTCTGGATGACTTGAGGCTTCGAATGATAAGGTGGCTATTTTGAAGAGGAACCTGCCATTTGAACCTTCTTTTTTTTAAAGCCTCTTTGAAGACAAACTTGACCTTGTAGAGATGGAAAGAATGGCTGACCCAAAGAAGAGCCCCTCTAGGTTTGAGGCCAAGGTGTGGGGGTTGTGGCCAACTTTCTTAATTGACTTGGGGGGCCCTTCCTCCAATGGAAGACTCCATTTGGGTGGGCCCCATGGGTTGTTGGTGTGGGGGTTGCAATACTCTTTCTTAATTGACTTGGGGGCCCCTTCCTCCAATGGGAGACTCCATTTGTTGGGGGTGAAGGGGGTTTCAAGAAGCCTGCTGATGATGCTGATGATGATGCAAAACCAGGCTTCCACAACATTCTATGCAAACCAGCCAGAGAGATGGATGGCCACATGACTACATCACGTGGGGTGATGCAGGCAAGGCCCCACCCCCCTCTGCAGTGACGTCACGACCCAAGATCACGTGGGAGCTGCCACTTTTGGGTTGGTGGGAGAGGTGCCCATGCCCCAGGGGAGGGCAGGGCAGGGCAGGTGAGGAGGGTTGAGTGAGGAGGGGAGGCCTCCCCCAGGCCCTCCTAGAGCGCTCCCCAGCGGCTGCACAGGGAACCTCAGCCTGCCTGAAGGGCCAGTGCTGATGGAGGGAGCCAATGGGAGCCCTGGACCGAGCCTCTCCTCATTGGTGCGCTGGCTGGGAGATGCAAATGAGGCGGGACGTCACTTCCTGGGGACAAAACCGAGCGCCATTTTCCCTTTCTCGCTGGGAAGGGAGGAGCTGGGGAGCAAAGGGGCTCGGTGCGGTCGGCCGTCGCGGCGCGGCGGAGCAGGGCCAGGCGGGGGATGCTCGGGCCTTAGAGGCCCTGGGGCCTGCAGGGCGGGGTCCAGGTGAAGCCGGAGCCGGCTTCGCCTCTTGAGCGAGTGAACTACTACTTCACACACAAGAGGAGGAGGAGGAGGAGGAAGAAGAGGAGGAAGACAAGGAGGCTACAGCAGCAGCAGGAGCCAGGCGCGCGCTTCCCTGAGGGCGGCGCCAGAGCGGAGCGTGGGAGAGTGAGTGCGCGCGCCCCCTGCGGCCGGGGCAGGTAAGTGCAAGCCCCCAATCTGAAGCTACATATTTTATTTTTTGTTGCCTCGCGCGCGCTGCAGCAGAGGGAGGGAGGGAAGGAGGGAGCGCGCGCCCCTCTCGCCCTTTCTCTCGCGCCATGCTGCTTCTGGGCGGAGTCCAGCCTGGCTGGCTCCTCCTCCTCTCCTCTTTCCCTTTGCTTTCTCTCTCTCTCTTTGGACAGGCAGAGCTAAGCCAAAATTGGGGCCCCTCCCCCCCTCCAGGTGTTTTTTTGGACTTCAACTCCCACCATTCCTAACAGCCGGTAGGCTGTTAGGAATGGTGGGAGTTGAAAGTCCAAAAAAACACCTGGAGAGGGGGAGGGGCCCCCAATTTTGGCCCCAGACCTGCTTCTAAGCCCTCCCCAAAATTTTTCCCCTCACTCATTTCAGAATTTCTCCCAATGAGAAAGCCGCACAATGGCTCTGGGCGGGGAAACACACTCTTTGGGAACAGGTTCAGGTTAGGAAAAAACGGCGCCAAAGAAGAGTGGGTGGGTGGGTGTGTGCGCGCGCCCCCCCTTAAGGCCGGGGCAGGTAAGTGCAAGTCCTCAATCTTGAAATCACTGCTGCTTTTTTTTTTTTGCCTCGCGCGCGCTGCAGCAGAGGGAGGGAGCGAGGGAGCGCGCGCTCCTGGCCCTTCCCTCTCCTCGCGCCGCTGCTTCTGGGCGGAGTGCAGCCTGGCTGTGGCAGGCACCTCCTCCTCCTCCTCTTTGCTTTCTCTTTGGGAGAGCGCGCCAAGCTCGGGAAGGGCAGCCAGAGCTAAGCCAGGCTCTGGGGCAAAATTGGGCCTTCCCCCCCCTCCAGGTGTTTTGGACTTCAGCTCCCACCATTCCTAACAGCCTAAACACCTGGAGGGAATGGTGGGAGCTGAAGTCCAAAACACCAGGGCCTTGTCTAAGCCCTCCCCAAATTTTCCTCACTCATTTCAGAATTTCTCCAATGAGAAGCCGTCCCCAGAGGTTTTGGGCCTATCAGCTGGTAAAATAGCTGAGATTTCTGGGAGTTGTATTCCAAAACACCTGAGAACCACTGCCTTAAATTTATATATCACACTGTGTAACGTTATTTTTTTTCCCTGGGTTATCAATTCCATTTCCTAATGCAGTGGTTCTCAACCTTCCTAATGTGGTGACCCTTTAATACAGTTCCTCATGTTGTGGTGGCCCCCCAACCAGTTTAGTTACTGAAAAGGACATTCACCACCTACAGGATTACTTTGTGGGGGTCGGGAGCAGGTCAGGGTTTTGCCCTCCCTTCTGCTTCCCCGTGTACAGACTGTGTGATACAGAATGCTGGACTAATTTCCGATTCAGCTGGCTCTTCTTATGTTGTCAGAACTGTCAATTTGATACTGTGATGAATTGTCATGTAAATCTCTGAGATGCCAGATGTATTTTCACTCACTTGGGGGGGCTTTGATTTTGTCCTTTGGGAGTTGTAGTTGCTGGGATTTATAGTTCACCTACAATCAAAGAGCATTCCGAACTCCACCAATGATGGAATTGAACCAAACTTGGTACACAAAATTCCCATGACCAACAGAAAATACTGGAAGGGTTTGGTGGGCAT
Organism: Anolis apletophallus; assembly: GCA_030556195.1. Taxonomy (NCBI): domain Eukaryota; kingdom Metazoa; phylum Chordata; class Lepidosauria; order Squamata; family Anolidae; genus Anolis; species Anolis apletophallus. The sequence goes on along the minus strand of JARBWK010000007.1, from coordinate 61,582,443 downwards.
TGACCTTGAATTTGGGAGTTGTAGTTCATCTACATCCAGAGCACTGTGGACTCAAACAATGATGGATCTGGACCAAACTTGGCACAAATACTCAATATGCCCAAATATGAACACTGGTGGAGTTTGGGGGAAAATAGACCTCGGCATTTGGGAGTTGTAGTTGCTGGGATTTATAGTTCACCTACAATCAAAGAGCGTTCCGAACCCCACCAATGATAGAATTGGACAAAATTTATCACATAGCAACCCCCATGGCCAATAGAAAAGACTGCATTTTCTGGTGGTCTTTGGCGACCCCTCTGACACCCCCTCATGACCCCCCCAGGGGTCCCGACCCCCGGGTTGAGAAACACTGTCCTAATGGGTTCTATCATAAAAAACATAGAAAATGTTTATTAAAACAAGGAACTATTTGTATCCCGTCACATCTCCCCACATCCCGCCACTCGGAGCAGCTAACACAGGGATGGGCAATAATAATAATATTATAATAACTTTATTTTTATACTCGGGTACTTGGGGCAGCTTACATAGCATTAAAACAGCATTAAAATTAAAATCAATAAAACAATACAGACACAAACACCAACATTAAAACAATAACATGGCTGAAAACACAAACCAAGCTGGGTCTGGGCTCAATTTTGGCTCTCTGGGTGTTTTCAACAATACCTTAGCAGCCGGAACTGAAATCCAAAACACCTGGAGGGCCGAATTTTACCCATCTCTGTGTTGGCCACTCTGAGTCCCCTATGGGGAGATGTGGTGGGAAACAAATAGTTTGCCTGGGCTAACATAAAAAGAACCTATTCCGTGGCAACAAATACATGCATAGATCTTAATAAAACATGTAAAAAACACAACAACAATTCAATTGTTTAAAAATCATAATTAATGCAACAATTAATGATAATAAAAACATGAGAGAAGTCTCTCACAACGATGGGAGACTGGAGCTCACCCTGTTCCTCGGATTCAAACCACCAACTTTTGGTCAGCAGTCCTGCCGGCACAAGGGTTTAACCCATTGCGCCACCTGGGGCTCCAAATTACTTGTGATAATTTAGGCTTTTCTTATGTCAAAGGGATACCTAGAGATTAGGAGTCCCCAATGGTGCAGTAGGTTTAAACCCTTGTGCTGGCAAGAGTGAAGATTGACAGGTTGGAGGTTCAAATCCAGGGAGAGTGCAGATGAGCTCCCTCTGTCAGCTCCAGCTCTCCATGCGGGGACATGAGAGAAGCCTCCCACAAGGATGGTAAAACATCAAACATCTGGGCGTCCCCTGGGTAACATCCTTACACTCGGCCAATTCTCTCACACCAGAAGCGACGTGCAGTTTTACAAGTTGCTCCTGGCACTGAAAAAAATGCAGCAATTAAACTGCAAAGAGTTTGTTTTGGCAGGACATCCTGCAGCACATTTTTGATGGTTTTTCAATTACTATCTCATGAAGCCTCTGACCAATTCAACATGGTTTGTGGCAGCCACAAACACCAAGTTTCTAAAGTGTAACGATGACTTTCAATGTAAGTACCACACAAGCAAACAGGATGTAACACTTTCAAACCAGGAACAAAATTCTTTTTCAAATTTGTTACATAGTGTTAGAGTTAAGTAGTTTGGCCATAAAACCAATCCATCCATTTTAAATGGTCACTCATACAGCCAGTCCTCCATATCTGCGGATTCAAACATCCGTGGCTTTAAAAACACACACAAATGCAACACCTACATTTTGCCAATTTATAAAAGGGGACACAATTTTACCGTGCCATTGTGTGTACAATAGACTCTCAGTTAACCAGCATCTATTGGGATGTATGTAATTTGGTTGCTTGAGAGTTACTACCAAAATAGCCTTAAGTAATATTTCACCCCACACTGTACCTTAAATTCTGTATTGACATGATACTTACATTGAAATAGAGTCATTAAAACAAGATGAATACAAAGGCAAACTTACTGTATTATAAAAACAGCTTTGGACACTAGGACAACTTTAAATACTGGCTAACCCACTTGTATTTTATGGCTGTTATGATGCAAATTGAATGAAGTACCAGTGTAAGCCATTTTTAATGTAATGTCTCTTAATTTGCTTTCAGGGTGTACTGAATGTTTACTTACATTTTAGTTTTTATGCCTTAGTGGATTATCCCTGTTTTTATTTTATTTTGATGCTTTTATTTATTTTATTTTATTTTGATGCTTAAGTCCTTCGTTGTAAGTTTACTATCCATTATCCTGTATTTTGATGTGTTTGCATCCATTTTGAGACATTGAATGTTTGCCTTTCATATGTAAACCACCCTGAGTCCCTCCGGGGAGAGAAGGCGGTATAGAAATAAAGTTTATTATTATTTGTGAATACTATTTTATATGTGTGTACATATATATCAATTTGCCAGAGTTTCATTTAACTGCGAATCTACCATAATGGGACTTCAGCATCACATGTATTTTGGTGTCTTCAGGGGTCCTGGATCTGAAGCCAAGGGGATATTTACTGTTAAATCTGTGTTCACGTGTGGCATGTTTTCTCTGTGTTTTCATGGCATAATCCACAAATGGGAAAGCTCTGAAGGAATTGATACCATGAATAGTTAAATTTATTCTATAATAACAATGGTCTTGGAATTTAGAATCAAAAGGTTTTACTCAGTTGAGTGTGTGATGACTAGAGATTATGGGAGTTTAGTTATGGCAAAGGCAAATAAATGGCTGCCTTTTAGTGGTGGTATGTGTTTTTCTGTAAACTGGCTGAAGAACATATTTTGATGGTTGGCCCATACCAAGTCCATAGAGATTGTCATTGGCATAGAAATACTTGATCATCGTGATAACTCAAGTTCATCAAGAAAGCGGAACAAATAAGTACAAAGGGTAGGAAAGTAAAGCAGGACATACTTTCACGTGTTAAGGTCATTTAAAGCTGGTAGTGGTTTTTGGTCTATTTATTTATTTACATCATTTATATTCTGCCCTTCTCACCCCGCAGGGGACTCAGGGTAGATCACAATGCACATATACAGGCAAACATTCAATGTCATAAACATACAACATATATAGACAATGAGCTACACAATTGGTTGAGAGCTCACCCCGACCTGGGCTGGCCTCAAACTCATGACCTTCTGGTCAGTAGAGATCTTATGCAGCTGACTCCCAGCCAGCTGCGCCACATTCCCAGTTATCACTATCATAGTGAGGTTATCGGGCGCTAGGTCGCCTTTGTTGTATTAGCCTTTTCACTTTACTAGTTTGTGTACCTGTCAACAGAGTTTTAATAAAAATCTTAAGAAACTGAAACAGTCTTTAACATTTTCTGATTCATTAGTTACTGTAGTCTTCTAGAAATTTTCCAAGTTTTGTAGAAGATACCAAACAACACCGTATGTATGGTTTCTCTTAGAGGCTTGATATTTCCATCTATAATTACACACAAATTAATATATAGTGGAGTGTTGTGTGATTTCTGGACTGTATGGCTACGTTCTAGCAGAATTTTCTCCTGATGTTTCGCCTGCATCTGTGGCTGGCATCTTCAGAGGATCTGATGGTAGTCAAGCAAGTGGAGCTTATATACCTGTGGAATGTCCAGGGTGAGAGAAAGAACCAATGTCTATTACCCAAGTGTGAAAAGTGCAATTAGCAAGCTAGATTTTTTTAATGTGTTGAGTGGGATCCACCCATTAGCATATGAGTAGGGCATCAACATGAAAGTAGCTAGGCCTTTGTTCCCTTTGAATTGTTTGCTGCCTAGAGTCATCCTTTGGATGGTGTTCACTGCCTCTTGATGGCTTCCTGCCTGGAGGCCTCCTGTGTCTTGTTCATGTTCATTAATCACTATCATGATTCTAGTGTTTTTCAATACTGGTATCCAAATTTTGTTCATTTTCATGGTTTCTTCCTTTCTTTTGAAATTGTCCATGTGCTTGTGGATATCAATGGCTTCTCTGTGTAATCTGACATAGTGGTTGTCAAAGTGATCCAGAATTTCTGTGTTTTCAAATAATATTCTGTACCCAACTTGATTTATCAAGTGTTCTGCTACTGCTGATTTTTCCAGTTGAATAAGTCTGCAGTGTCTTTTGTGTTCTTTCATTTGTTTTGGGGGACTGCATTTGGTGGTATTGGGCAATATGTTTTGTGTGTGGAAAGGTCTCAGTGTAATCTTTGGCTGAATGGGAAACCCCAGGCTCTGTGGTTAAATCTGACCTGGGATCTCTCAGAAGATTATGCTATCTATAAAGGAAGCTCTGTACTTATTACTTCAGGCAGGATGGACCTTCCTATTCAATCCCACCGCTGCCACCAAAATATAAAGGCAAGGGGGATTTTAAAACGTTTGAATAATAAGTTAAGGGCTGGAATCCTTGACTCCCACCAATTATAACAGGTAAAGGGTTTGTGTACCCCCAAATACAATGGAATCTGTGATTGTTTAAATAGAAATCAAAGCTGCACCAAGCTGGAACAATCTGGCCGGAAAACCTTTTGAAAACTCACTGGTCACCACCAGTCTTATAATCAATTTTAAGCCCTTGGCTTTCATGGGAAATTTTAGGCAAGAATGCTTTGGACTTGCATATTCAAGCCTGTGCACTGAGGTAACACTAAAGAGATTTCTTCTTCAAAATGTACGCTGCCACCATTAGACTCTTGATTGCTGCAGGGAACTGATTTAAGACTTCTTTGACCGAGGCACATGAGAGGCAGATGTTTTGAACAACAGAACAATGAAGTTTATTTAAGAGAACTTACATAATAGGTATTAAGCTTAATGGTTCTGAGATTTTGGCATGAAAGCGTATGGTTCCTTTAAACAGTTCAAATCTTAATTACAAAATAGCACTCCTTTCTCCCTTTAAGAATGTACTGACAGGAATTAATCTGCCTAGCAAATCTTAACTCCCAATACAGATAGTCCTACTCTGGATCTATCTATCTACACCCCTACACACTCTCTTTCTTGATAGCTGTAGAATCTACTCGTCAGTTGACTCTGCTAGCTACCTGACTACTTTCAGGCTTCTTTTCTCTAACACGAACTCTCTCCAACTGCTCACTTAACACTCCTCCTGCTTCTCCGCTGACATCCAAACACTAACTGCTGTCAGATTTTAAAATGCCTCCTCTTCAGGGCATTTTTTTCTTTTTCTAAGTTAGGCTCCGCTTCTTCTCTACCAGCCAATCCTAACTCCCCTAATTTCCCTCCAAGCTGCTCCTTAGGCACGCCCTCTTTTGGAAATGGAATCCTAAGATGGATGCCCCTTTGGCTCCTATCTAAAATGGCTGCCAATTTCTTGGGCCTACGTTTTCAGGCTTTACCTAGCCTACCAGGTAGGGAATTCATCACATCCCATTTTGCGGAGTAAAGAGGTTCTTTTACATTCTTTTGTAGCAAAGGGCCTTGCTCTAAGCTACCTACCTAATCTCTAGCTACCTCTCCTAAACAAAACAGTTTACATCCCCACAGTAAAGACTGCAATGCAAACATACAATACATTAGCAATAAAGTACTTTGCACTATCATTGTCGAGGTACCACTCCATCTTGGAATCACAGAGTTGGGAGAAACTACAAGGGCAACCCAGTTCAACTCCCTACCATGCAGAAATACACCATTGTTTAGTATTTTCCCAGCTTGTGCACTTTCCCCTCTTTCTAAACATCTAAAATGCATCTCTCAATGCTTTGTTCCTGGCTGGAAGAGCTTTAAGCTAAATATGCTGATATTTTTGGTCTCAGCCTTTTGCCTCCCTGTGGACTTAAGGCTGAAAGTTTTGACATTCTTAATTTTAAAGAAGCCTTGGTAACAAATAGGAAAAAGATGCCTGCGTACTTGGAACAGACAGCACATGGTTAGGTGGTTTAGTTCAGGGCTTCTTAAACCTTTTCCACTTGTGACCCCTTTCCTCCCGAAAAAGGGGTATATGTGTGTATATAAGATACGCATAAAAACCAAAAAATATTAATCAATGGGCATTTGCAAGGCTTTGCAAAGCTTGCTAAACAGGTTGATTTTCCTTTTTAAGAAATGCAGCTGAAGTATTTTCTGCAGAGTCCATTCTAAATACGGCATTTCACTTCACAGGTGTGATTTTACAGGACATTGAGGGAATATACAATGTGTTAAAATAACAATAGCCATTATTACCAGACTACAATGAAAGCATAGAAATAAATGAAATACTAGAAAATTGAATAAAATGCAATTAATATATCAAGCAGTGGGGAAAATACGCAAGACTTTATTAAAGGAATATATGGTGTAACACAGGGCTGTCCAACTTCTAACCGGCCAAGGGCCGAAATTGAGGTCACCGATAACCTGGGGGGCCGTTTGGCCCTGGCCCAGGCCCCTCCCCCAGCCCCCTCCTAAAACGGTCATTCTCCCTCCTCTTCCTCTTTCCCCGGCGCCGCGGCGCATGGGACACCAGCGGCGCCGGGAAAGAGGAGGAGGAAGGGAGAATTCTCCCTCCTCCTCCTCTTTCCCCGGCGCTGTGGTGCACGGGACAGCAGCTGTAGCAGATTACCATACTCCCACAAGGCAGGCTGCTCGTGCAGATGCAGTAGAAGTAGGAGACAGACAACAGGATTTCTCAGAAAGCTCAGTTTACTTTGTTTCCCCAGCTGCGGGTCCGTCCCGGCACAACATGGTGCTTCAAGGGGGCGGCCCCTCCCCCCTTTTGAGGCACATATTTATACAAGCATCAGGGTTTAACTTATGGTTGCCCAAAATCTTATTATTGGTTAAAAGGTATGTCGCAGCTAAAATTGCAGCCTATCATAATGTAACACGGACTGTCCATGCTTCATTCTTGGAGATACATTGTTTCTTTATCTCTTGCATTCTTGCACATGCTCAGTTTGACTCTGCTGTCTAGCTCCTTCTCTGTTCTGCTGTCTCTGGGCAGATTATTGCTAACTCTGCCTTCTTCTCTATGCCTATGCCTGGGTAGCATTCTCTCCTGATGTTTCTTCTGTAACTCAATGAGTCTCCTTCATTTCCTCACTTTTTCTTTTGCAAAGCGTTTTACAAAAAGCGAATGCAAACATGATTAAGGCAGCCTAAAAATCTCTCCAACTCTTTTTCCAATCTCGTTTTTTCTGTACCATGGCTATCTTCTCTAACTTGACAGTTTGACATGCAATTGAGACACAACACTTTAACATCAATGGGAAACAACAAAATACAAGTCCAATTGCACAGGAGGTTCCAAAACCTATCACCACCAGCGACTTTAACCACTTCGCATCTGGTAACCATCCGGTTAACCAGCCCCACAAGTTGTTTGGTGGCTCATATGGCTTTTGAACCTCCCTTGCTATTTCCTGTATTTTTTTTCCAAATGTAGCTCAATGTCTCCCGTCTTGTTAATGAAATGACAGCAGGTGGTATTAATAAAACAAGAACAATTATCACAAACATAATGAAGCCCACAATCACCAACTCTTTCAACCAGGCCGCATTTGGCAACCATGGAGTTAGCCATGAAAACTGAGATGGTTCGTTAAAGTTATGTTGAATCATGACCTGTAGCTTTTCTAGGTCATCTTCTATTTTTTGGTTCAAATTATGAAATTGTATTTAGCAGTTGTCTTTTGATCATTGCACAAAATCCTCCTTTGTTGTCAAGAGGTAATCTAAGGCCATTTTCTGCTGTATCTCCATTTGACTTAACTCTTTAGCTTCAGTTTGCAATGCTCTAACTATTTTCCCAGTGGCACTGATAGATTTTCTAGGCGACAGATGAGCCTCACAATGCTCTTTTGATTGTCCTGGGCTATTATTCCTGGGTATGACCCTAAAGACAGGATCTCAGTGATGGCTCCGGCTCCTACCCTTTGGGCTTTTGGTGTCAGACAGTTGATCCTCAATGATCACTGTGTCATCACACCCAGCACCCATTTTCTGGCTGGAACTCCCCCTCTTCTGCCTCTCTCTGGGTTGGGTTCCTTTGATGATTCACACTGGTAGGGTTAGAAAGCCCACACCAACACACTGATACCTCCCAGGATGATAGCTATTAGCCCATTTGACAAAAAAGAACCCCAAGTTAGAGTCTCTTTATCTGCCAACCTGTACAGATAGTGTCACTAGTGTCAAACATAGGATAGTTAGGATATAGCTCTCTCTATTCCATGTCAGACAGATTCTGAGTCTTGACATAACTGAAGTTGTGGCCTTTGCATAAATAGTGATCTGTGCAATGAGTTTAACCTTTGAAACAAAATGTAATTGGGTCCCTCAGCATTGCTGAGGGCATCGAATTGTTAACTGCAATCCTCCTAATGTTATTTGAGGATCCTTGCTTTTTTAAAAGTAGGGATAAGAATGACCCTACTGTTTTTTGTAAGTGTATGTACCAATGTACTATCTGAAACATATGTTGTACATGTATCTTGATCCAATTGCCCTGCGTTGGACTACGGTCAGTCCCAATAACACATTTTACTGATTAGCCTTATCATTTCTGCTCTCTGGTGGAGGCCTACAAAGGATCTTTTTACACCACCAGCAGAGCCAAAACAAACAAAACTATACAATACACAGAAAAACCCAAAACTGGCACTCCCAAGTCCATGTCTTTGGGTGACTCTCGGAAGTCTATCCTCCTCTTCGGGGTGGCTTTCGATCAGCCTGTCCCCAGGAGAGTGGCCCCCCACGATGCTGACTCTCCTTTCCTCTTCAAGGTCGTCCTTTGGACCTCCTTTCGGCGCGCCTGCCAGAACTTTGGTCAGGCATATCTTCAGTGGGTCCTTCTGGTCATCGTCCACCTGAGTAATAATATATCTGCTATTCAATGGCTTATTTCCAATAGTATCTCTTTGGATTTTAAATATAACGGTTCCAAGGCCTTAATCTCCTCACTTGGGGTGGTCAGGAAAACATCACATCACACTGCCCTTTTCTCAATGGGCCAAGTCTCCATTTTGTTTTGTTTTTTTCTTTTCTTTTCTTTTTAAACCACATGACATCGCCTGAGGAGACAGAAATACAGAACAGTAACAGGGAAACACAGCACACCATTTTAAACAGATGGAAATCACTTGGAACCAATTTAAATCCGTTTCTTGACACATTTTCACTAAAGTTTCTTTCAATGTCCTATTCAAAGTCACCCCTAGGGAATGGATTCTCTGATGAACAATACCTGGCCATTTGCAAACAACATATCCACAGTCCTAAGCTTGCTATCTTTTTGCAATTGAATTTTTACCAATTTGTTAGATGGTATCTCTCTCCCATTCCGTTGTAATGGGACGTGGCATCAAGCTGTGAAGGACATCATCTTCATCTCCTTTTTTAAAGCACGATTCTGAACACTTGACTAAAATGGCACAAACAAATTAATCTCTTATCAAACTAACAATCAAGGCTAAACGGCGGTAATGATCACTTTAACAATTCAACGACAGAAATCATTTAACTTGAAAAGGATATAGTCTTCAGTACCATCCCAAGCGAGTCCGGCCTTGGTTATTTTAGGCACACATCCATTCATATGTCCAACTTTTATCTCTTTTGATCTCTGGCATAAGAAAACAATCTCAGTCACCCTTGATTGAAGAAATAAGTCTATTAAATTCCAGGTAAATGAGGAAAATATATTCTGTAATCTGTAGTCTCTAAGGTCAGTCCTGTGTAAGAAAGTCTGTAAAATAAAGTTCTCATTATTTTTCAAGCCTTTCACTCATCCAGCCAGTTCTCATATTTTTCCACGGCTTTCACTCATCTAGACAGGCTTAGCTACTGTGATTGTATTCTCATTAAACTTTTCAGCTGGCTATGATTGGATATCAATTCATAAGCAGGGTTCCACATAATTTCCAGGCTTGAGACCTAAAAAGCAAAGATAGCGAAGAGAGAAGGGGGGGGGAGGCTAATTACCCAGCCGTAGAATCCTCCACCGCAGGGGTGCTCATTACGGTGATCGGGAGCACCTTGGTGATCTTTGGCCCTCTTTCAGGTGATCTTTGGGCCTCACCAGCCAGATGGCGCACTCCTGCCATGCGCGCAAACATGCGCTCCTGCCGCTGCCTTTGCGGTGCTTCTTTTGCCAAAATTAGGCTTTAGTGGGCGGGCCCTGGCGCTCGTCTTGCCACGCACGGTGTGGTGACATGACCGCCCATTGGTTGCGCATGGATAGGATGCGAGGCTGTGGGAGGGATGGAAGGAATGTGTGTGTGTGAGAGAGAGCCAAGGAGAGAAGAAAGAAATCCGGAGAACTTTTTCGGATCCTTTTGGCAGGCAGGCAGGCGGGCGCTGGAAGGAGAGAGGGAGAGAGAGAGAGAGAAAGAGGCGAAGGAGGCTGGGCAAAGTGGGGCCAAGCCAAGCAAGCCCCGCCGCAAACCCTGCTGCTGTGCTCAGGACTCCCATTCCAAGCCGAGACCTGGGCGAGCGAGCTGTGTGGGGCTGCTTTCTTTCCTTGGTTGGGGGCGAGGAGGGAGGGCTCCGCCGTGTTCCTGGGGCTGAACCCGAGGAGGAGGGGGGCTGCGGGGATGGAGACTCCACTTGCTGCTGCTGCTTGGGCCCTCGCCGCCTTTCTCCGCCTCGCCCTCCCTCGCCCTCAAAGGAGAAAGGCGGTGAGGGCCCACGGGAGAGAGAGGGGGGGTGGCTCTTCAGAGCCGGCTAGAAAGAGCCACTCTCTCTCTCCCGTGGGCATGGACTGCCACCAGTGGGAGGGGTCCTCCTTCCTGCCAGCCGTCCACTTGGGCGTCCTTTCTGAGTGACACCCTCGAAAGGAAGCCCCCCCCCCCCCCGCTGCATCTGTCACTTTGGGGAAGCACCTCTTCCACTCTTCCTTCTCCTGCCCAGGTAAGGAAGCCTCAAGGGAGGAGGGGGGGGGAGGCTGCCGTGGGAAGGCTCCAACCTCACGTGGGTCCCTCTCTTGTTTGAGTTTCTTGGCCCAGGCAGCAGCCAGGCGGCCCCTCTTCCCAGCCCTGCGCCTTCTGAGCCACCGGCGAAGCCATATCTGGCCGGAGCGCTGGGGGGTGCGCCTATAAATACCCTCCTGCTGCGTGTGTGGGAGGGGACTGCTGTGCACGCAAGAAGCAAGATGGGATGGGGACTTCCTGCTTCGCGAAAGCACGCAGCAGGAAGGAGGAAGGCAACGAAGACATTAAGAGAGAGCGCGCGCAAGGAGGATCCCCTTCCCGGGTGTGCGCGGCGGCGAGTTCGTGGGCAGGCAAGAAAGGAGCTCCGCGCAAACTGAAAGCTGCAGTAAGAGCGTAAGAGCCCGCACACACGCTCACATGCACAACAGGTGATCTTTTCAACTTGATTGTTCATATAGTAGCTCGCATGATGAAAAAGTGTGGGCACCCCTGCTCCACCGACTTCCATCGATATCACATCCTTTTGCTTTCACAATCTCTTACTTCCAGCCAATTTTCACCTTTTTAGAACAACCTCCATGGTTTTTTTCCACATCCATATAACAATCTCCACGGTTTATCTCCACCAAGGTTCCTCTCCACAATTTATCTCACATGTTTCTGCTGCAACCATCTTTCTGACATATCTGTTTCCATCAATGCATGATCACTTTTCATTCCCTTTCCAGTGCAGCATCCATTTGCTGCATACACTAGGTGTCGCTGTTGTCCATTAAAGGGGAGGGTCCTGCCCTCACATTACCTGGCTCCGCTTCTTTATCAATTCTGCCAATGTCATTTTATACCAACACTTTCAGTTTAATCACTTTATCTGCAACTTGCTTTTTCCACGTAACAAAACAGTCCCTTAAATCTGGCAAAAAGAAAACCCCTTGGGCTTTATCTGTTTTTACTGTCCCGTTCAAAAATAATCTCTTTTCAGTCAAAGTATCATTCATTATCCAAAATTGTCTTGTCCTGTGTTTGAAAACAACTATGAAGAATATAATTTACACTAAAAATCATGTCTAGGGTTGTCCACATAAGATATTTTCAAAATGTCATTTTTCATTTCAAAAGGTTGCTGTAAAATAATTTTTACACAGTTCTAGGCTAAATGTCAGGAGAGAATGCTTCAGGAACATTCCAACATTTGGCAAGCCCACAGTGTTCTTCTCACATTCCAACATTTGGCACAGATAATTATTCTTTTTTTTTCTTCTCCTTGAAAACAATAGATAGTCTCATCCTGGCTGGCTATCTCTGTACATACTGTACTCAGGCCCTGGCGCATTGCCACAGCTCAAGTGGGCAAAATCTCACATATTTATAAGCAAGATTCATTTTTCACATAGACACAGAGTGAATTAGGATTTCTGCATAAATCAACAAATATTCATGGTCTAAACATTTTCTCACACATCCTCAGTAGTGACTTAGTAAATGATATATATCATTCCTATGAATGCATTTCATTTTGTACACATAAACATATAACATTTAACATTTAATATAAGGCATTCAATCTTGAATCTTTTAAACCCAGTATTTCAAATGCAGTCTCATATTTCTTAGGCTCACATGAACAAGGTCGAAAAACCCAACTATCTGCCAACTTTTCCGGGAACTTTTCCAAATTTGTCTAGGCATTTCTGCTTCTTCTTCCTATGCTCTGTTATCAATGTTTTTAGGGAACAAAGCATTCTATGTTCTTAGTAATCAGCTTCTAGGCACATTTTACTCTTTTGCACAGAATGAGTTTTTCTTTCAAACTTTCTTTCTTTAAACTAATACAGACACACTCATTAAACATAACAGCATTTTTCCCACTCTCTTGCTTTGGATCAACCAGACAGAAAAACAGTTCACCCTTTTAAAAGCATAGCAGCACTTTTTGAAAACATACATAAACCTCTCTCTCTCTCTCTCTCTCTCTCTCTCTCTCTCTCTGGACTTGTTGCAACACAGACATACACAGCTGCCCCCCTCCTCCTTGTCTCTAGCCGTTTGAATTTTTAGAGACAAGGGAGTTTTGTTTTGTTTCTCTTTTTACTAAGGGGCATCATCCGACTCTGTGGAACAGCCTCAGAGTCGGCTCTTTCGGGGAATTTGGGATCTTTCCCCTACCTTTTCTTTTTTGGCTCTACCGGTAACCATATCTTTTTGTGCACATAACTCAGAGACTAGATGGGCAATTTCCCCCCCAGCTCTGTAATTCCAAGTCGGGTCACCCCTTCTTGAACTTCTACGCAATTAAACTTGGGTCAAAGGGGGCAACTCCTCCCCTTTACCCTCCCTGGCCAGTCGGGTTATGTGTGGCCATTGCAAGGGCATCCCCTTTTAGCCTTTTCCTCCCATTTCGGGGTGCTTAATGTACTTAATGTATCACTTTCCCCCTTTCCTCCCCCCCGGCGCCGGTATGTATGTTACCTAGTGGCTTACTCGACCACTTACTTGCCGGATTTCTATGGACTCGGAACAACCTCGCCCCCGGACTTTCCTTTGCGCAATCCTCCGAACTGGCTTTTCTGGCAACCCAAATCTGTTGCGGCACTCAGGGTCGTTCGGCGCTCACAAAGAGGTGAAGGCCGCAACCGGTCTTTGTTAGGGCCCTGTCTCGACTCACAGTGTTCACCTCCAGTTCTCGCCGACGAGTTGAGGCCGTCCTGCCAACAGGATCTGTCTCCGCTTCACGGTCTGTCTCATAAATCAGATCACGTCAGGGTCACCAGAAATGTAGCAGATTACCATACTCCCACAAGGCAGGCTGCTCGTGCAGACACAGTAGAAGGGGGAGACAGACAACAGGATTTCTCAGAAAGCTCAGTTTACTTTGTTTCCACAGCTGCGGGTCCGTCCCGGCACAACATGGTGCTTCAAGGGCGGCCCCCCCCTTGTGAGGCACATATTTATACAAGCATCAGGGTTCAACTTATGGTTGCCCAAAATCTTATTATTGGTTAAAAGTTATGTCGCAGCTAAAATTGCAGCCTATCATAATGTAACACGGACTGTCCATGCTTCATTCTTGTTTCTTTATCTCTTGCATTCTTGCACATGCTCAGTTTGACTCTGCTGTCTAGCTCCTTCTCTGTTCTGCTGTCTCTGGGCAGATTATTGCTAACTCTGCCTTCTTCTCTATGCCTATGCCTGGGTAGCATTCTCTCCTGACGTTTCTTCTGTAACTCAATGAGTCTCTTTCACAGCGACGCCGGGGGAGGAGGAGGAGGAGGGAGACCTCTCCCTCCTCCTCCTCCTCCTTTTCCCGGGCGCCGCTGCTGTCCCGTGCGCCGCAGCACCGGTGGAAGAGGAGGGGAGGGAGAACTCTCCCTCCTCCTTCTCTTTCCCTCGCGCTGCGGCGCACCGAACAGCAGTGGCGCCGGTGGAAGAGGAGGAGGAGGGAGAACTCTCCCTCCTCCTCCTCTTTCCCCCCGCCCGCGCCCTTGCCTGGATCCCGGGCGCCGGTGCGCGCGGGGGGAAAGAGGGACGAAGGAGGAGGCAATCAGCTGACGGCCTTCTCCTTCATCCCTCCTCTTTCCCCCTTGCCCCGATCCTGAGCGCCGGCGCGGGGAGGGGGAAGGAGGAGGGGCGAAGGAGGAAGAAGGCAGCCAGCTGACTTCCTCCTCTTTCGCCCCCTCCTCCCCGCGGACGCGCCGCGGCTCCGATCGCGAGCTGTGGTGCAGGGAGGGGAAGGAGGAGGGGCCGGCTCTCTTCCTCCCTGTAACGCCGCCTTGTCCCTCTCTCGGCGCCACCGATGCGATGCAGTTTGCAGCGGCGCCGCCGAGAGAGGGAGAAGGCGGTGATACAGGGAGAAGGAAGAGAGCTGGCTCGTCCTCCCTACACCGCCCCCTTGTCCCTCTCTCGGCGCCGCCGATGCAAACTGCATCGCATCGGCGCCGCCCAGAGAGGGAGAAGGGGGCGGTGCAGGGAGGAGGAGCTCACTCTCTTCCTCCTCCTTGTACCACCCCTTGTCCCTCTCTCACCGGCGCCGATGCGATCCGGTTTGCATCGGCGCGGAGAGAGATGGATGGAGGGGGTGCAGGGAGGAGGAGCTGGCTCACTTCCTCCTCCCTGCCCCCCTCCCCCCCCGGCCGCCATTTTAAAATTTTTTTTTTTTTAAAGGAGGCCGGGGCATAGCGGGGGCCGTGTCCAACAGGCTGGGGGCCGTGTACGGCCCCGGGGCCGCCAGTTTGACAGCCCTGGTGTAACAGATCCATTAAAAAGTTGTAGAGATACACGAGGAGATATAGGTTCAAAGAAACAATCAATTCAGTAGAAAATGCAAAATATGCCTATCTATCCAGATTTAGATATTCTGAATCCCCTAATTGCAAAACCTGGAGTTAGGGATATATGATGAAGTGCCAAGTTTGAAATCAATAATTTAGAATGAAAAGAACAAAACATCTTAAAGTGTTCAAAAAGATTACATTGGGGAAACAGGCTTTAAAATGAAAAGAAATTTGAAGATGGCCAAATACCACCTTCACATATCTGGTTATGTAAAAGTCAATGTATGTCTGCCTTTCTGTCATACAAATGCTGTTGCTAGATGACAATTCAGTGGCCCTTTGTGATGTCACTGGATAAACTGTTGCTAAGTGAAGAATTGGCTGTTGCTAGGCAAAGTGGTCCCCTATGATGACACTGGGAAAAGTGACATGTGTATGAGGGGAAGGGAAGAAGGAAGGAAAGAGTCACAAAAGGAACTATGTTGCCATAGAAACATTTGTTAGATAGAAATGACACAGTATTTCTCAGTAATAGAGAAAATACTGTTTGATGAACATATGGGATATTGATAGCACCTGGGTAATGACTGTGAATGTCATAATGCAAAACCCACCTGGACTCTGCGATCCTCAAGAGAGGCTCTTTTCTCAGTTCCAACACCATTGTAAGCATGGTTAGTGGAATGTGAGACAGCCTTCTTGCCCTTTGTCTCTCATCTCTAGAATTCCCAGCCTAGGGATGCCAGATTCACTTTTCTTTGCTGTCCTTCCAGCAGTGGGCTAAAATCTTTCTTTTTGGGAAGCCTTTAAAGAAGAAAATAGTTAAAAGTGAGCTTAGATGTGTGCATATGCATGTGATGTAGTATTTTAATTAATTTAACTTTTAAAGTGTTTTAACTGATTTAAATTGATTTGTATATTTAATTCTATTTTAATATTCATATATTATAGATTTTAAATCAGCAGCAAAACGTGTAGTAATAGATGCAAAAAATGCCTACTACCAACACATCTATGATAAATGAGAAACACCAGGAGCAAACGTGTATTGACTTGCTAAATCACACCAAAGGATGATACAGTATTTTGGTTCAGCAGGATGCTGGGGATTCTGATGATGAGATTTTCACTGAATTTGTGTCTGTTCCTCAGGTTGAAACACAGATAGAAATGCAGGCCATAGATCACAGAGACAGGCCAAGGCTGACAGCTGCAGAAGAGATAGAATATGTTTCTCTTGAGAATCGATCTGTCCGGTCTTCTCAGCTTTCAGAAGATGGGGAGTTGCCCCGTGATATGAGATTAGAGTTAAGGGAAGGTTAATTATGAAGTCAGAAAGAATTTGTGAGAAACAGTCCTTGAAACAAAGGTGCAGAAAAGATGATCTCATGTTTGTTGAGTCAGGTTTGAGCTTAAACTAGATTCTGTTTCCTGGGGCTTTTCAGAGCAGACAAGACAACTTCACATTAATTTCACATTCATGACCGGCTCTCAAGGTAGCCTATGTTCCTGTATGGATTTTTGCCTTACTTAAGTTCTTGTTTTCATTTGACTATGCTATGACTTCTTGGATTTTTCATGTACCTTGATATTCTGGATGTCATGTTTCTTACTACCTTGGATTTCATGGACATTACAATCTTGGACTATTGATCTTTATATTTTGGACTATTGCTGTTTTATAGCACCTTTTTGCCTGCCTTTGGAGAAAGGCCGTTTTCCCCTTTTGTATAGGCCTTTTGTAAATAAACTTCTGTAGTTAGCAGCTACTGGACTGCGTTTGATGCTGGGTGGAAAGGGGTTCCTGACCTAGTGTGTGACACACAGGACAGCCACATGATGCACATCAAGGGTAAAAATGGTAAAATAATTGAGTAACACTCAGTCCATCTTACAAAGATGATCTGACTATTTTTCCAACATTAGCAATAGAGAATTTTCCCCATTCACCAATAATTAGCCTTGTTCCAGTCTCTGACCTAGTATCAGCTATGAAAAGACAGGGGGCAACACCGAAATGTAGCAGATTACCATACTCCCACAAGGCAGGCTGCTCGTGCAGACGCAGTAGAAGTAGGAGACAGACAACAGGATTTCTCAGAAAGCTCAGTTTACTTTGTTTCCACAGCTGCGGGTCCGTCCCGGCACTACATGGTGCTTCAAGGGGGCGGCCCCTCCCCTTGTGAGGCACATATTTATACAAGCAATCAGGGTTCAACTTATGGTTGCCCAAAATCTTATTATTGGTTAAAAGTTATGCCGCAGCTAAAATTGCAGCCTATCATAATGTAACACGGACTGTCCATGCTTCATTCTTGGAGATACATTGTTTCTTTATCTCTTGCATTCCTGCACATGCTCAGTTTGACTCTGCTGTCTGGGCAGATTATTGCTAACTCTGCCTTCTTCTCTATGCCTATGCCTGGGTAGCATTCTCTCCTGACGTTTCTTCTGCAACTCAATGAGTCTCCTTCAGTATAACACTGGTACTGCAAACTTATCACATAAGAGAATGTGATAAACTATTATGGTATCAAAATATTATATATTATGAACAACACAATCATTAGTTCTACGCATTAAGTAACATTTCCAAGTTTTACACATGTGTTGAACTCAACGTGTAGAACTTTGAAATGTTACTTAATGTGTAGAACTAATGATTGTGTTGTCCATAATATATAATATTTTTGATACCATAATAGTCTATCACATTCTCTTTTGTAACCTGTCGGTTTGCAGTACTAGTATCAGCTATCACAGCCACTGAAATAAAGGCAGTCATACAAAAAAAATGAAGAACGGAAAGGTCATCAGCCCAGATGGCATACCAGCCGAAATTTGGAAAATGCTCAGACACTGGTGCTACATTTCTAGTATCACTATTTTTTTAAAAATAACAACAGAAAAATCACCTCCATGGGCTGAATTACCAGTATACCAGGGCAAAGGAGACATTTCTAATTGTTCAACATACCACCGAATACGGCTAGTAAAAGTAATGGTATTCCCCGTAGCAACCTACGGATGTGAGAACTGGACCATAAGGAAAGCTGAGTGAAGGAAGATAGATGGTTTTGAACTGTGGTGCTGGAGGAAAGTTCTGAAAGTGCCTTGGACCGCAAGATGATCAAACCAGTCCATACTCCAGGAAATAAAGCCCGACTGGTCACTGGTGGGAAGGATATTAGAGGCAAAGATGAAGTACTTTGGCCACATAATGAGAAGACAAGAAAGCTTAGAGAAGATGATGCTGGGTAAAATTGAAGGAAAAGGGAAGGGCAAGATGGATGGATGGTATTCTTGAAGTGACTGGCTTGACTTTGAAGAAGCTGGGGGTGGCCACGGCCGACAGAGAGCTCTGGCGTGAGCTAGTGTATGAGGTCACGAAGAATTGGAAGCAACTGAACGAATAAACAAAAACACCTATTGTGTCATACAATGAAAATATTTGAAAGAATACTGGACAAAAGGCTAAGAAGTAACACAGCCATTACATCAAAGTAATGTGGCTTTGCCAGGTGGTGTGCCACAATAGATGCAATGTATACTGTCTTCTTACTCAGTGTGGGGCCTGTGGCGTCTGTGGCTTCAGGGGTTGTGGGTTGTGGTGGTGTGCAGGGATCTGTGTGATATTCAGTGCAGGGCCAAGGTGATGAAACTCTGGGAAAACAGTTAAGGGAAGTTAGTTTTTCTGAGATTCCAGTGGGTGGGAATTGAGACACCTGGCTTGCTGATTCTAGCCGCAGCTGTTACTTTCCCAGGGAAAAGGGAGGGAAATGTTAGAATGTTGAGATCTTGTTATTAGTCCGGTAAAGGTTGAAATTCAGTTCCTGGTCAACTTTCGATTCTACTGCAAGCAGTTCCATGAACTCCTGATTTCATGATTTTTGGTCATTCATGACAGAACTTTGAGCTTGCCTTTTTTGGGACTAACCTAGTTTTAAGTTCTGTTGCTTCTTAGTGGGTTTATATTCAGAAACCTTACAACTTAATTAGCCTGAGGCTTTGGGAACCTTTCCTGGGATTTTCTCGAATGCTTTTTGCCTTGGCTATTTTCATGTTTACTGTTATTTTTTTGGACATTGTTTACTTCAATAAATAGACTGTTATTTCCAGCCATGGTTGTGTGAATATTTAAAGGGCCCTGGTTCTCAGCCGGTGTGCGACACTCATGGAAAAAATCGGGGGGAAAGAAACCACTACACTTTGCATTCATTGACCTTGAAAAAACATTTGATCGGGTTCCCCATGACTTGATCCTGTGAGCACTACAGTCACATGGATTTCTGTTGGGGAGTCTGAGCTGTTAGGATAAAAAATAACCCTCAGTTAGGACAATTCCACCAAAATATAGCTGAGTTCCAGGAATAAACTCCTTAACCAGCAGAAACTTACGTGTTTTGAACTTTGGGCTCAAAAATATTTAGTGAAGTAAAAAGAAAATGTATTTGAACTAATTAGCTTATTAAATCATCTTCTAAAGCAGGTAATAAATCCATGCAGCTACATTTCACATAAAGAGCGGCAATATGTGTCCTCACAGGGAGAAAGGAAAGCAAAACACTAAAGTGGTTGAGACCACATGGTCAACCCAGGGCAGTTTGGACTTAAAAGGAAGTTCCCTCACAGAAATTCCATTACTATGTCACCAAAGGGGGGGACAAAGCCCTTTTGGGAATAGGAATGTGGGGGAAAGGAATCCCTCAGTTTAGCCCTGTCTTTAGTCTAGCTACTCATTGATGACTAGAAACTTGATGACACAAAAACTTTTGCAGGGCAGGGATGAAACTCAACACTTCCTCTTTCCCTCCCTCCCTCCTTTTCTCTCCCTCCATCTCCCTTCTCCAGCTCTGAGAGAGCCTCATAATGTCTCCATGGCAACATGGCTCACTTTGTGCTCCTCCCTTTCCCTCTTAGACATGTCGCCTTTCTTTCCCAGTGACATCACAGGCAACCACTTTGCCTGGCAACAGCCAGTCTTTCACTTAGCATTATCCAATTTGGTAACACCACAAAAGGCCACTGGACTGTCATCTAGTAAGAGCCTTTGTGGTACAAACAGACAATCATAGTTTAAATTTTAGATAGATAAGTAGTGTCTTCAGATTCCCACCAGTGGCTTGAAAGCACATATGCATGCATTGAATAGCATGGATGATAAAACAGAGCCTTTGGAGATTCCACAGGCTAGTGGTAAAAAAGCTGAACAGCCAGCTCTAGCATCATCTTCAGGGCTTACCTGGCAAAGAGACTTTAAATGGTAAAGAGATTTTATGGACACACTATATAAATAGTGTCCATGATTGCTAAAATAAACATTAAACATGTCAAAATCGTAAGCCACAAAATCAGTTTTAGGTTTTTAAAAAGAAAATTGTACTTACGCTGTTGTTTCCTTTTTTATAGGCAAAAGTCAACATGTTCCAGATTCCTGTTCAAAATCTTGATTGTATAAGGAAGGCTCGAAAGAAAGTGAAGCGGATTCTTGTGGATATTGGACTCGATAGCTGTCGGGAGTTAATTCACGTAAATAAATTTAATCAACTTAACTGAGTGTTTTTGTTGTTGTGAAATCATAATTTGTATTTGTAATTGCAGAAAAAACCATTATAATGCAATAGCCTTGTAGTGACCTTTCCTATAAATAGCATCTTTGATTCTTTGTGGAATTATGCATTGAAAAGATATGCAAAAATTGCTTCTCCGTAATTCCCCAGTTTGGAGGGTTTGTTTTTTTTGCCTCAGACAACAGAAAAAGGGATGTAATTCTATATGTCAGGAAATAAGAGAACCTGGAGTTTGGCTTTGCATAATGTGTGAGCCAGCTCAGTAATTTATTTATTTATTTATGGTATTTGTACCCCGTAGCTTCTGGAGGATTTAGGGATGTAAAGTGGTAAATCACACTGTTTGTGGAATTGAAGCACTACCCAAAATAAAAGATTCAGTAAGTGGGTGTCATTATTACCCACGACTCCTAGAGCAGACCTGGGCAATTGCCGGCCCTCCAGGGGTTTTAGACTTCAACTCCCAGAAATCCTAGCCAGTTTACCAGCTGTTAGGATTTCTGGGATTTGAAGTCCAAAACACCTGGCCTAGAGTCATCCTTTTTCTGAATGAAGTAGGTAAAAAAGGAAAAGAAGCCCCAACATTAGGTTAATTAAGAAAATAGTATATGTGAGAGTTAGATTCTGCAAAATCTTTAAAATGGACACATATATGCATAGTATTTGTACATTTCCCCACCAGGATTACAGTTCACAGTTTCCTTTCAGATTTGTTTCCTCAGAAGGATGCATTGTTGTGGAAGATTTCAGGTATTCAGAATAACACAATGCAGTATTAGGAAGAGGGAAAGAGTTTTTTTTTGTTTTTGTTAAAAATATATTTATTGGGTTTTCTCATAAACAAAAAAAAGTGGGGGAACAATTACAGATAGAGGACAGTAGGAAACGAGGAGAGAAAGAGGGAGGGCCAGGAGTTGGGCTCGGGGTAGTGGGGTGGAAAAAGAGAGGAGGGGCTGTTTCGCGGTGGGCGAGTGCGGGTAGAGTGGCAATGAGGGGGGGTAGAGTGGGCGTTGGGGGTGGGGCGGGGGGTGGAGGGTGGTATCTGGAGTCCTGTAAGGAAAGCACTAGGCAAGGGTAGAGAGATAGAATAGAAAGCTTCTTCTTGGGTCACTGGTATTATTCTCCTGTATCTGCTACAGTTCTCTTTGTTCTTCAAGTCATCCCTTCGTTCTTTCTGTTCGTCTTCTTTAGTTGTCTGTTCTTATCAGATCGCCTTATAGCTCTTGAAGCTATTATCTTCTTCTTTATTATTATTATTGTTAGTATGTTCGCTCCTAAGTTCTTAAAACCCTTCAGCCAAATAGTTAGAGTCCTCATGTCCATTAGCCGTTCCTTTGTCGATTAGGTAACTAGTTCTGATTGATTCTTTTCCCTGAGTCTTATCTACCCATTTTCTTTGGGGACTCTGCTTCTTCCTCACCCACCTCTGGAGGATCACGGTTCCACAGCCCTTCACTTGTATTCAACACTATAGGGAGGGCGCATTTTCTTTAAGGTAACCTTCCTTAAGGTAGCCTTCTCTCCTCTTCGCATTTTCCCCCTTGTTTTTTCCTTCTGTTGGAGAGCTTTCCAATTTTATTGGCGTTGCCCCTCTTAGGAAGCTTGATAGGATTTCTTTGGAGGGCAATAGTTATCCAGGTCTTGATGGGCTGTCTGACCGCATTCTGTGGCACCCCATCAGTATTTTTAACTCTCTGTTGGGGCTCTGATTGGTCCAATATTTCTTGCTTTAGCTTTAGCCCTTCACCTTTCTTCACTCTCCTCGTTAGTTCACCTTGTGTTGCTAGATCCTTTTCCTTAACATGTTCTGTTCCTTTTTCTCCTTCTTTCTCAGTCGTCCCCTTAGTGTTCTCTTCTTTGGTTGAGTCATCTCTCCCCCACTTAAATTGCTCCTGAACCAAAGGGTTGTGCTCCTCCAGTCGGTCCAGCATTAGTTCCACCGTTTTTAGGGTGAGATCCTGCTTTTGTCCCAGCTTCTGCAATTCTCCCAAAATGTCCTTCAGTGTTATAGAGGGTTGCTCTGCGTCTGGTCTCCTGCTTAGTGTAGACATTGTTATTTAGCAGTTGAGTGGATGTATTGCAGCGGGTTGGTATCTTTATTTCAGAGTTCCCTTATTGTGTTAGGAATGGACTTGACCTTTCCTTTTTTTTTTTCCCTTTTGTTGTTTCCCTCCTTTAATTCGCCGCCTTGGTTTTGTTCGCGCCTTTTTCCTCCATCTTCCCCGAGTTGTTGTTTTGCTCCTATGTGTCTCTTGTCGCCATCTTGGATCTCGGACTCTCCCTCCCCCTCTTTCCGGGGCTTATCGGGGGCAACCCGGGGGCCCCTCGTGTGATCTTTCTCTTCCCTTTTCCTCTTCTTCTTTTTCTTTTTCCCCTCCCGGTTGTCCGTCCGCCCCAATCCTCCCCCCGCGTTGCTTTATCCTTCGGGTCCTTGAGGATCCCTCGTCCGGCACCCCCGTCTCCCACTCGTCAGTCTCCCGTCCTCCGCTGTGCGTCCTCTCTTCCCTGGGTCTCCGTCTTATCCCCCGCGGTTCAGGTGCGTTTTCCCCTTGTCTCTTCGTCTTCTCTCCCTTGTCTGCGCGGGCTGGGCTGGCAGTAATTGCAGGCTTTTGGCCTGCTTCCCGCTTCACGTTCCGCTCACCGTCGCTAGACTTCCCGGGCCCTCTCGGTCTCCCCTCTTGAGGAGGGGGGGACTTTGGAGCCAGCGATGAAAGCCCCCGGCTTCGCTGCCTCTGGGCTGCTTGTTGCTGCCTGAGGTGGGGGCGCGATTCGCCCCCTGGTCTGTGAAAGCGGTTGATGTAGTGAGGAGCACTCCCTACACCCGACCTGCCGCCATCTTTGCCCGCGCTCCCCCCTCGAGGGAAAGAGTTTTGAGCATGCAGGCTTCTGATTTCCATGCTTTCTTCTTGTATGATTGAGTTATATATCCTCTCTTTGCCTCTCTTGAGCAACCTCAATTTGGGTCACTGTTTCAGTGCTGTCTCTCCACAACCTAGCTGATCTTCATCAGCACAGTAGAAGAAAATAAGTGTGGGCTGTACAATCCCTAGCAGATGGTAATCTGTTCTGCTGGCCTTGAGTGGAATACTGCTGTGATAAGACCACTCTACTGTGAACTAATGTAGCTAGGGCAGGGATGTCAAATTCATTTTCATCAAGGGCCACATCAGCCTCAAAGTCGCCTTCAAAGAACCATTGAATCATGGACAGATAATCTGTGGATACAGAGGGCCAACTATATTTTTTACATAGTGGTTAGTGTTCTTTAGTTTTTCCCAGTTTGGGTCCCCAGATGTTACTGAACATCTGTCACGCGGACTGGGGATAATGGACTTTATCACAACTCCCATCAGCTCTAGTCATGATGTCTAATGATGGGGGTGTAAAAGTTGTAGTCCAGCATCTGGAGGGCCACATAAAATGACCCAGAGGACCAGATTTGACCCATGGGTCTTGGCTTTGACGCATGAGTTGGAAAAATATATTCATCCCCAGATGTTACCTTTCCCTAAAAATTAAAACTTATGCACCAACTGAGCCAATTCTTTGAGAAGCCAGATCTGGCCATGGTTGTACATGCCTTCGTTCAGAGTGTTTCAAACTGTGCTCCGTGGACAAGTGATAGTCAGGGGCTCCATGGTGCCATGTTACTTCCTGCCATCTCTTATCTCCTTCTCTTGAGAAATGCAGGGAAATTTAAATTTGGAGAGCTTTGAAGAACCAAAAGAGCACTAGCAGTGTCCTTCTGGAGCATAGACCCCTTTTTCTTGTCATCCAGACCCCCCCCCCCCCCTTCCACTGTCTTTTCTTCTAAAACCCTATTTCCCTCCCACCACTCAGGGAGTGCTTTGATTGTGCTTGTCCTGCATGGCAGAAAGGGGTTGAACTGGATGCTGCTGTTGTTATTGTTGTTGTTACTACAACTACTACTATTCATAGTACTATTACTACAGCGGCTGGATTATCATCTGACAGGGGTGCTTTGTGCTTTTCCTGCATGGCATAAGGGGTTGGCTGAATGCCCCCTGAGGTTGCTATTATTATTATTATTACAAAGGCTGGATAGACATCTATTGGATTTTTTTCAATTAGTTCACACAAACACTCTCCATCCATCTGCCACTGGCCCGACCCATCTGTCAAAATTTTAAAAAGCAATGAGGCCCCTGTGTGTGTAAAAGCTTGTCCATGCCTGATAAATATACATTTTATATATAATATATAATGTAACATATAAATATTTCTTGGAGCGCCATGGAAAATTGTTGCTTCAAAAAGTGCTCAGTTGTTGAAAAAGTTTGAAAACCCTTATCTTAGTTACATCACATCTGGATAACTGTGATGTGCCCTACATGGGGATTCAGAAACTTCAGCAAAGGACCTGGGGTCCCAATATGAAGCAATCAAAGTATCAATAAAGTCCCCAATGGGATTACCGTATAGGAAATTTCTTAGAGTCCATTCAAAATGTCCTTAAATCAAAAGTCTTTTATCATCCACGTGCCAGAAAATACACAGTCTTTCACAAATGTCTCATACAGGTGCAGGCACTTCCGTGGTAAACTGGTTACAAGTCAGTATTGCATAATCCATACACGACTCAATATCACTTTCTGGGAACACAAACATAGAACCCCTGATCACCAATAGTTCAATCCTGGCGAAAGTTCGCTATAGAGGGCATTGGGGGTGATGAGATCAATACACTTGGATATACATCGCCGACGAGGCACATTAGTCGAGAATTCCCATCACTCGTTTCGACCTTCACAACCGAAGTCAGTCTTTCTCAAGGCTTCGTGTTATCCCAAATCATAGTTCCTATAGAAAGGTACCCAAACGGCAGTCAATAATGCAGCCGAAAGGCTTATGGCTAAAGCATCGGGATTGGTCCACGCATCATAGAATTATTGACTGCCGTTTGGCACACTTCCCCCATGCCCCTGTCTCCCTTTCCCTCTGCAATTTTTAAACTAGGTTTTTGCTATTTCCAGGGACATTGGGAGTTGTGCTATTTTTGTCCTCTCTTTTAAGACCCATAAGGTGCTTTCTTGTAAATCAGGACGCCTCTTTTTTACTTTGAGAAGAAAGATCTCTGTGGATCTGAAGCAGCACAAGTGTGAAACATAGTCAATCCTTAATCCTCAGAAGGGTGCAGGTTTTTAAGGATTTACTTCATTTTCCCCATCAGTTTTAAACGATTTATTATTGACATTTTTCCATGATAATTTGGATTTGAAATCAGTGTTTATGAATACAATAATATTATTTCAATTGTATAAAATGGCATTTCCCCAATTATATACTGTTCTTATAAGACTGTTTCTTCTTAGACTCTGAAACGTTTTGATCCAGGAGAAAAATATTTCTACAACACTTCGTGGAGTGATGTGTCTCATTTGGAGCCTATGCCTAAAAGACGAGTATGTATATTTACTATATAATTTTCACAAAACTCTCCTTCAAAAGGTTATCCATTATTTGCAAAGCTTGCTTATTTGAAGCCAGAGGGTTGGGTATACTTTTGGGACCTTTAAGAAACATTTTTGCTGTGAGCAGTTGATCCATTGCTGTATTTTATTTATTTGCTTATTTTAATTTGTCTTCCAAAGAGGTACTCAAGGTGACTTCCAAAATCCTTAAATTATAAACATGTAACATTTAATTAAGCTTAGTTCTTCTAAAAGACTTGAGTAGCTCTAGTAAAACTCTCTGTTCCTAGCTGCCTATGCGGTGGATTTAGAGAACTGGCAGTTGGCCCCTCAGGAGGGCTATTTATACCCATGGGGAGAGTGGGCGGGGCCAACTGTCAAACTTGATCTCGAGACTTCCGAGCTGCCTGCACAAGCAGGCCGAGTAGGGCCTTTTCAGCCTTAAAAGGGGCTGAAAACTTGGCTTATATTCGAGTTTTTACGGTATACTTGGGAAACAGCCAGTCATATTAAAACACAAATTAGTTAAGATTTTATGAAACAAGACTATGGGATAATTTCTTGAAGTAAGGTGCACAGCTTCCAAGATATCCTGATTGATCATGGAAGTTAAGCAGAACTATCCCCAGATAGTACTTGCATGGGTGACTGCATGTCAATGCCAGGTGTAATCAGAGGAAAGAACTGGTAAAAAAAACCCATGTCTTGAGTTTTCCTTGCCTAAGAAAACCCTATAAAAGTCATTGGGTTGCCATAAGATGACAGGTAGCTTGAAGGCAGATGTATAAACAAATGTGGAACAGTTGCAATGCTGGTTTGTCTGCATGGTTTTTGTGTCTTACAGATAGATCATGTGTGTCTGTACAGTCCATAATTTGGAACCTTATGATCAATATATGAATGTTTTGGTGGTAGCCCCACCCACCTTCTGCACCACTATAAAGCATCCTTACCACTTAAATCCTGGGTTTTTTGTCCACCACTGCAGCAACCCCGTTAGGAACATTTGCTAGGTTATTGTTTTAGAAAAGTACACAAGTGAATATGTAGAACTGGATCTTCTTTTTTTTATATAAAACTTTATTTATTAGTCCCAGTACCCCATTAAATCTAAATTGTTTTGGACATCACATTTGAAAACAGGATATATATTCAACAATTTGTTAAAGACCAGTCTTGCAGAAACTTTTCTATCTAGTTAGTAAGGCAGTGATGTCTTAGTATTTTCATGCATTTTGTGAATGTTTGCTGAAGCAGTTGTTGTCTTTTACTTGTTTTGCAGAGATACAGAACAAATCCATATTGTTGTAGCCTGTGCAAGTTCTCATCAAAATACCTTGCTTCTTTCAAAAATCACTTGAATCGTTGCCATGAAGATGAAATGGACCAAGAAGTAATTGTCTCTTGTCCAGAATGTGCATT
This sequence comes from Anolis apletophallus, assembly GCA_030556195.1. Classification (NCBI taxonomy): domain Eukaryota; kingdom Metazoa; phylum Chordata; class Lepidosauria; order Squamata; family Anolidae; genus Anolis; species Anolis apletophallus. Next base: position 61,554,902 of record JARBWK010000007.1, on the reverse strand, counting down.
TGCTTCTCATTCCAAAAAAGTGGGAAAACATCTCCGGCTGTTTCATTCCAAGAAAAAAATACTAAACTATAGCGTGAGTGGTGGCATGAGACAATTCCGAAATGATGCAGTAAACTTTCTGTGTCAGAAATGCCAGTTTACAGACACACTGTATTACAATATAAAGAAACATGTGTTAGTAGCCCACTTCCAGAACATATTGAGCTCGTATTTTGAAGAGAGACCTGATGAAAGTCAAGAAAATTATATTGATTACTACTGTAAACAGTGCAATGCTTTTGCAAACAGTCGAGATTCTTTAATATATCATATTTTGACATCAGAAGTCCACAGAGACCTGGAAAACCTACTGCGGCCTGACATTTTGGTACAGCCAAAGAAGAAAAGTCAGGCAAAGTCACTGCAGATGATCGATATTGCTCCTAAAACTTTCACAGCCAAGGCCTCTTCACATGGCTCAGCCGGGCCATGTTCTTCTACATCATATGTTCCACTTTCACATCCACCACTCCATCAAAATCCAAATATGATACCAACAAAAGCAATTCAAAACACAGTTGAACCACTGAGCGTTTCAAGTGCCTCTTGTACTCTTTCCCATACATCACCTTTAACCTCAATTGCTCAGTCACATCTTTCACTTATGTCTGGATCCCACCTAGGAGATCCAAATCACGCAGTTTCCCAACAAGTTTTTGTCTCCCATCGGTTCCCCCTAAAACAGCCTGTAAGGCCTGGAGTTTTCTGTTTCAACCAGCCTGCAGGGGTGGGAGGTAGAGCAGTTCCTCCAGGGCTCATTTCATACTCTCGATCTGTCAGGTCTACTCTACAATCATTGCAGGCACTTCGCAATCCCGTGGTTACTCGGCCAGCTCGATCTCTGAACAGAGCCATTAGACCTAACGTTATGCCCATAAACGGGCCTTCTTCACCAGGGATCCTTGCTGTAAATAGACCTGTTGGCAGTTTGAACCAGCCCAGTGCTGGAGGGGTTCTTCCAGTGACCCAAACAGTCACGCCAGGAGTTCTTCAGTTTAACCATCCTGGCACGCCAGGTGTTCTTCCAGTAAACCAGCAAGTTAGACCCGGGATTCTGCAATTTAACCAGCCTACAGGACCAGGAATTCTTCCTTTAAATCAGCCAAGCAGACCTGGAATTTCTCAGAATCCTTTACTTGCTGGAGGACCATTACTTAGACAATTAATTCCAACTGGAAAACAAGTTAATGGCATCCCCACATACACCCTTGCATCCGTTCCAGTGGCTTTGCCTGGTCCGCCTAGTAGTGGGACCACAACTGTTTCCCCACCTCAGATGCCAGCCCAGCTGATGTCATCTGCTCCAGCTTCTCAGGCTCCAGCTACTGTGCCATCTTCTGGTATAACTCCTCCCACTGATGTCCGAGCCAAGACAAAGCTGTCTCCTGCCATGAGCCTAGCCCTTAAACAGGCCAAGCAGTGGAAAACATGCCCAGTTTGTAGTGAGCTTTTCCCATCAAATGTCTATCAGGTGCACATGCAAGTAGCTCACAAATTTAGCGCGGCAAAGGTTGCCCTTAAAATAGACAAAATTGCCGCTTGTGCACCTTTTTTGCGGTGGCTTAAAGATAAGTCTTTCCAGTGTTTTTCTTGTAAATGTTGTTTAACTCAGTCAGAGCTTGTGAAACATATTTTTACACATGGCCTAACTTGCTTGTTCTGTACTCATATTTTCCATGACTTAAAATGCCTTGTGGACCACACTAGAGCTGTACATAAAGGACAGAAGAAATTACATGCCAATTATGATGACAAAGGATTTCAACTTGAGTGTGATTCTGAAGGTGACCTTTTGTTTCCCCATTTTGACTTCAGTATAACTGCAACAGAACTTTGCGAAAGAGACGTGTACCTAGCACTCCTAGCTGGGGTAAATTCAAAGACCCCTATTCCTCTATACATCAAACTGCAACATGAGAAGCCTGGAATGATGGACAAGGGCAATAAGGTCATGTCAACTTGCCCCTTTTGTTATAATACTTTCACTAGTACAAATGACTATGAGATCCATTTAAAGGAGAGGCACCATATTATGCCAACTGTACATACCATATTGAACTCTCCTGGTTACAAGTGCATCCACTGCTGTGGTGTATACACTGGCAACATGACTCTAACTGCTATTGCTGTGCATTTGCTACGTTGCCGAAGTGCCCCCAAAGATGGTACATCAGCTGTGAAGCTGCCGCTCGAACTCAATATCAAAAAAGAGTCTCTACCTGTGAATGGCGAAAAGCATGAAGCACTTTCTCCTTCAGCCAAGAGGAAACAATCTGACCATCTTTACGCTGCTGCAGGAGATCAAAGGAATGATAACCAGCCATTCCTAATTGTAAATAGTGGTATGGCCCAAATGCCAATCAATGACATGAATTTTATGCCTTTGAAAAGACAAAAGACAGATCATAAGGCTGAAACTAAAGGACAGTTTTCACTTGAGGATCTCCATTTATTGGCATTAAATCCAAAGCCATTCCAATATAGTTCAAATGAAGCTCAAAGACTATTTCTTGCAGATTATTTTCACAAGAATCCATATCCCACTAAGAAGGAATTGGAATTACTATCATCTATATTCTGCGCATGGAAAGTTGATATTGCATCGTTTTTTGGAAGAAAGAGACACACCTGCCTAAAGGCAATAAAAAATCACCATCACCAGCCATCTGTGCTTCTGGGCTTTAATATGTCTGAACTTAAAAATGTAAAGCACAGTTTGAATTTGAAACGTGTATCAGAAGATGTGCAACTTTAAAAAAAACCCAATCCCATGGTCTTCAAGAAATATTAGTTATTACTTCAACAGTTCTCTCAGTTTAGTTTCTTGTGACATTAAGATATTAGTAAATGATGGCCACATTTGCGCAAAACCATAAAACAGAATTGCAAGGAATTCTGGCTTATTGTTCCTGAGCAGTATCCTAGTGTATGGTGTGTGGTCTCTTGGCTGTAGTAACCAGGAATTCTCGGGAGAAAGAAAATGCTAACATTGTCCTGGACCTTTGGCTTGTTGCCCTCCAGACAAGCTAGAAATACTAGTTTTTAAAAAGTAGATGCTGACATGTTGGGGAATAGCCTTACTCAAACATTAGGAATTAAGTTGAAAGCAAGCAGAAGGATAAGAATTGCATTCCAGGATTCCCAATCGGTGGAAAGAAGGCTTTCCATTTCAGATGTGTTGCTTGTTAATTCAAGAGTGATGAAAATAGGATGGAGGGATTGGGGCTCATGTACAAAGTATTAAAATATTTGTGGCAAGTTTCTGTTTTCTATCGCTGCTCCTATTTTGACAGGAAGCACAATAGATGGGGTCAGGCAACATGCACCAAGCACACTGCTCTTGAAAGTTAATGTAATACAAAAGCTATCAATGCTTCATTTAATTTTGAGCAATTGTTCATTGTGGCAGTGGGGTAAGGTATAGTATAATTGAGACTGTCTCTTTAATTTTGTTGTGCAGTTTATTCGACCCATTTTTTAAAAATAAAATATAGTAGTGGAAGACATATCCAGGTATTTTTAAAGTACCAGTTGTATTTACAAATGCAAGTTTTGGTAAAATTTCAAACCTGGTAAGACAGTTATAATAAAAATCCTACTCTTTTAATACGTTGGCTTGTAATCTGATTTTCATATTGCTCTCTAAGCCTCCCTACTTCTATATAATATACTGGTGGCGTAATGCCAACTGTAACTGTCATACTAATAAAAGCACTTCTTCCACTACAGTGCCACACATCAGAGGAGGGTTTACAAACACTTCCTAAACATCTTTCCCCAGTAAATAATGTAAAACGTTTTCTGGCATTTTGTCTGACTTTTACCAGTATTGATTTGCTGCTCAATATATAGTAAAAAGTGATTGATACCTAGAAGGGATCACTTAATTTTTTTGCAGGGGAACACTAGTGTCAGTGCATACCTTTTTTTATACAAAGGATTGCTATGTCCTAGCAAGCACATCCAAAGCAAAACTTTTGAGTAACATTTAACACATCGTCATGTGCCTGAGCAGTTTGTATCTAGAATGTGGGATCAAGTATAAACTCTTCAGCAATGCAAGCATAGAACGATCTTGGATTGGCCCTTGGGCTCACATATAAAACCGAATGTGAAACTCATAACTATTTGCATTGCCCTGAAGCTGTTCAACTGGTTTAATGATTGTGCCATGCAATTTTTATCAGTGCTGACTAAAAGCTATTTCTATTATTTCAGAGGTTAAAAGACTGTTTTGTCCAAAGTTAAACAAAGCATAGCAGATATTCTTTATAAAGAGAATAGAGCTGAGAGTGGTAAATTTTGCTCCTGCTGTTATTTTATTTCTGGACATGGTTGATTTTCGCACTCCCCAAATTCAAAAGACAAATGTTTGATTCCACTAGACCAAAATAGCTTTATTTAACATAAATGGAAACTATTACTGTAACATAGAAAAATGTTTGAGTACTGAACTTGGAATATTTTTCTGGTTACTAACAGCTTTTATGCCAAGGGATGTTTGTTTGGGTGAAATTGGGTGTTACTAACAATGAAGTTTCAGCAGCTGCATTACAAGTTGTTCAGTTACTGTAAATGCCCTTTAATGCAGCCTTCTAGTAGATGTACCAATGGAAAGGCAAAGGCAGTCCATACATATGTGGGAGCATCAAGGACACTGGTAGATTGATCATAAATGTCTGCATTAATACCGATAGAAGAGATGGTTTGGCCACTCAGAGGAGAGTGATGACCAATTCACATCTAGCCTTCATTCATCTATGCAGTAATGCTCCCACCTACAGGGGCATTATGATGAAATAAAGATATTTATTTATTCAGTGCAGACAAACATAAACTACAGCCTGGCTAAAGTTCCCTTTAAAATGCATGTGCGCATTCCTGGCTCCACAGGTGTGGCCTCTAGAGAATAGAAGTGAACAGAACTTCTGTTAAAAGTGGTGAGCAGCATACCTTGTTTGTAACCCACCCTATCGACCAGGGGGACTCGTCTGTTATTTCTTCGCCAAGTATCACTTGAGCTTATGAAACCCCCAGTGGCACAATGGGTTAAATCCTTGTGCCGGCAGGACTGCTGACCGAAAGGTTGGCGGTTCGAATTTGGGGAGCAGGGTGAGCTTCAGCTTCCCATGCATGGATATGAGAGAAGCCTCCAACAGGATGGTAAAACATCCAGGCGTGCGCTGGGCAATGTCCTTGCAGATGGCCAGTTCTCTCACATCAGAAGCGACTTGCAGTTTCTCAAGTTGATCCTGACTGGGTTGGGGGGAAATCACCTTTGAGCTTATGAAGGAGCAAAACGAGTACAAAATAAGGCTTGAATCTAACATTGTGATAATCTGCTCTGTTCCTATCCAGACCACTAAATCTTGCAAACCGTGGCAATGAATATTATCAATTTGCACCGTAATTTTTGGAGGGGTTCCAATTAATTACATTTTCAATTATATGTGTAAAGGTTAGTTATGAAATGGTTATAACTGGCATGTTCAAATACAATTGACTCTTGTGACTGGTTAACTCTGGTATGACTTAATCAGTAAAATCAGAAGCCCTAGCTAGTTTGTCTAATGGCCAGAAATTCTGGGAGTTGAAGTCCAATATGCCTTTCCAAGTTTGACACCATTGTCATAGATACTCCTTCCTTTTGGTCCATGTGGTAACAACACAACACTGCAAGGAGTAGCCTTGGGGATATTACATAAGATTAAAAGGCTATGGGTATGAGGATGAAGGACCTTGATGCTCAGGGAAATGGAGAGAAAGATAATATATGTTCTCTAGGGAACGATTTGGCTTCCTGGACCATAGTCTGAGGTTTAATGAAGTTGAGGTTCTGGAAGAGAGATCTCAGAGGTTGGCAGAAATGCTTTTGCTGAAAGCCCCACAAATCTGATCAAAAAGTTGTTTTCTTTAATAGTGATGAACTACATTTCTATCACGAAGTTGAATAATGTTATTTGCTGTATGGCTACATGGCTGTTTTTAATAACTAGTCTCTTAGATGAAGTCAGCATACAGCTGCTTAACTTGGTGATTTGCTATTGGAATAGGAATTGCAGGTTTAATTCCTGTTGTCGATACAAGTAAAGGACCACACAATAGAACTTGTTCGTACTCAATATACCATCATTATTAAAGATCTATAATCAAACCAATAGCATAGCAATCATACAGTGTTATACTCACGACCAAATACAATATTATAGGATTAGTGGAAGGACCAGGAGGGTCAAATTAAAGTCCATTAATGTCCCAGGGTTTTATCCCAGTCTATAAATCCGTGTAGACAAGTGGAGCCGTTGAATTCGTAGTAGGGGCCGGGTTGACGGAAGTCACCGGGTTCCCGCTCCGTTTCGCGCTCACAGGCGCTTTTTCAAAACCCAAAATTATGATAAGGCATCAGAGGCATCCACGGTATCGATTAAGGCACGTGAAATCAGGCACGGGCCAAACTCAAACTAAAAGAGGAAAAATGATAAAGAAAATTGATTCTTTGAACTGACTATATCACATAAATCTGATGTAGCTTTTTACAGATGTTAGCGTGATAAAATTGCCCATTCAAAATTGATTGGGTTTGACTGCTAACAATTCACTCCTTTTGCAGTCTTAATCTCCAGCCATCCCCACCCCAAAGCTTTTTTTATTTGCAGAAGTTTATCATCTCTAGGATATATCTCCAAAGCACTATGGTAAGAGTTGCGAAAAAGCATTCTTTAATATTTGCAAGTTTATATCCAGATTTTGTAAAAAAAATTCAAGTCAACATATTTAAAATACAACTGCCTTTATGAGAAAAATGATCCACAGACTATAGTTCTGAGCACAGCATCACTTGTTGCTTAAATTCACATTCCTTAGTTTCCGTAACAAAAACATGGAGAGCATTATAAAATATCTTTGAACCATGAGTAGTTGTCTATGACTCGTGCTCAAGTCTTACTGCGATGCTGTGTGTGTGGATGCAAATATAATTTCAGACTGACATGCGTGTGGGCTACAAGGACCTATTCTGGCATTTTAATTCTGTGTGGAATAAATATGGATGAGGAAGGGTATGCTAATAATAATAATAAACTTTATTTATATTCCGCTCTTCTCACCTCGAAGGGGACTCAGCGAATTACATTACACATACAGTAGACAGTCCCTGCCGACTGACATAATTACAATACATTGTACAGACAAACGTGCAGACAAACGTGCAATTAGAAGGATTTTTTTCCTCTTCTGGCTGCGTTGCAGGTGCGGTTGCTCCATTACGTCACAAGGGTGTACTGTTGCTTCATCCTCAGATGAGAGCCTCTGGTTCCGCATTCCACCTCCAACAGCCGATCTTCCTTATTTTTATTCAGGTGTTGAAAAGTCCTTATAAAAATCCTTCCCTGCTGAGCGGTCCCTAGTTCATCTACTCACAGCTGGCTTGTTTTCGATCTGTTAGGTGGACAGTGGACAGGGCTCACAGCTGGGTGTCCAGACCAGCCCAGGAATCAAACATGCAACCTTCTGATTGCAAACACAGCTGTTACCGCTGTGCTATCTCTCCGGCCCCACTCAGGTCATACTAATAGGGAAAGAGATCATACGTAGTCCTTAGGTCCATTAAAAAAAACTTGCACATGATTCTTAAATTTTCTCAAGGTACAGCAGCATGCCAGAATCCTAAATCATTTTACATACATCTAGCTATGTAGCAGAGGTGCTAAGAAATCCCTCTATTGAGTTGTAAAGATGCGTAAGGGGACACCAGGAAAAGTATCTGCTGCACATAGGTGCCTAATGTCAATAGGGACTTATGCACTTTAGTCTTGTTCTGCATCAGTACCAATGCACACTGCCTGGTAGCCCTCTTGGATATGGGAATTACATAACTGCAACACTAATTCATGAAATGCAAGTCCCCAAACAGGATTCTTGCTGTTTTTATTCAGTTGGACTGGGTTTTGAATGTTGTCTGTATTGTTAATGTTGATAACACAAAAATTCCTGAATTGATGAATTTAACAAAATAAGAATGCACCAATTATATTTGCAACAGGAGTGGGCAAAGTGTAGTTTGGACGACAACTTTAAATATCACCACAGGTCCTGCTGATGGAAATTGCAGTTTGGCAACAACCAAACCAACCTGATTTTGAGGGGAAAGTTCAAGAAAGGAGCAGCTAAGGTATCCATTTAATGAAGACTTACTTGCATTTAAAACAAGGATGGGCCTGCAAATAAATACAGTCACTTAAGGTTACTGTAAGAGGAAGCAGAATAACATAACAGAATAAAGATAAACTATAAGTAATAACAGGCAGCATGCAAACATTTAACATTAGCAGGAAGGTCAGCAAGGACTTACTATTTGTGGAACATGAGCTGAATTTTTGGCAGTTTGCCTAATGAATGCCTGATAATTATATATATAAAATCTATAAATGGTTCCTCTCTATGAATATATGGGGAAAGAATGTTTTCTGGGCCTGATCTTTAGAACAACAGGATAAAGGGCTACAGAGGGCTGTTTTGGAATAGCTGAATTTGAGGAACATTTATACAAAGAAAGGTGATGGAAGAGAAAGATCAGAATCAGACCTCAGATTCCATGGTACTTGACAAAATATTTGGAGGTCATCAAGCTGCCTGTTCCCATACAGCTCTTCAGTACAAAGGTGGGACTGAGCCACAAGTGGAAGGAAAGACCCTGTTGTCGAAGGCTTTCATGGCTGGAATCACTGGGTTCCTGTGTGTTTTCTTGGCTGTATGGCTATGTTCCAGAAACAGTCTCCCCTGATACTTTGCCCACATCTATGGCAGATCCCTCAACTTCTGAGAATGCCTGCCAGAGATGTGGGTGAATCGTCAGGAGAGAATGCTTCTGGAATATGGCCATACAGCCTGGAAAACTCACAACAACCCAAAAAAGGCAGTTTCTTTCAGGAACTTTTACTAAATTGGATAAGACTGAAATAGAACTTTGGCTGCAATTCAACACCCCTTCAACGTGGCAGAAATATCCAAGCAACGCTTATGCAGAACACTGCAACACCCAGAAAACCAGAATTTAGAGATTGTGAAAAAGTATAGAAATACTGTAAATGTTCAAAAGCCAATATCTACTGAAATGTTTAGATTATGTTATCCTACAATAATGTATTTAAGGCATCCATTTAACCAAAAGTAATCAACCTTGGCATATATTATTCTCATAATGGCTCCTGGACTATGCCTTTGGACTGCATGGTTTTTAATGAATTGGTTTTAAGAATGAGATGCTTTTAGTTTTTGATTTTAATGTTTGTGTTTTGTTTTATTGTACTGTATGTATATATGGCATCAAATTGTGCCTTTGTGTAAGCCACTCTGAGTCCCCTTCAGGGTGAGAAGGGTAGGATATAAATACAGTTAATAAATTAATAAATATTAAATAATATATTTAAAGATTGGAATTTTTTGTTACATGATAAACACTTCATGATATACCAGTTTTTGAACATTTACAGTTTTTAAAATTATTTTCATTGGTTGAACACTACTGAAGAATAAAGTCAGAAGTACCAAATACCCAAAGACGATGATTTTGCAACCTGGTTATCTTGCTGCTAAGGAAGTAATTTACTTTTTTTGTGGTTTAAAAATGGGTACACAATATGGAGAACGGTATTATTTTTATTAAAGTTTTAAGTTATAAAGCTTTGGTCATATTTTTGGCATTATATACACACATTTTAGGATACTCATCAAAAGACTTTGTCAGAGATGTTAATGGAATGTTACATCAATCAGAATATATTGCTGTTCTCCTTTACAATGAGGCAGTTCAGACAACTGAGCTTTTCTTTTTCTCTAATCAAACTGGATTTCTCCAAGATAGTGAATGCAACCTGTACACATTCATGAAACGTGAATGCATATAATTTGGTCCTTATTGCACAGAAATGTACTACAGAACTATTAAAATAAACACCCGTGATATTCAGATTAACACTAGTAGCAGCAAAACTTTGCTCCAATTCTTTGTTTTCATTCTGGCAAAGCCAAAGAGGGACTAGAGTTTGGCAAAGACGGAGATGCAAGGAAGAAATCTCTTTCATATTAGGTTTCAATTCGTCTCCCATGCCTCTTTCTAATTTGGCAAGGTAAAAGAGATAGTGGTGGATAGCTGTTTCTTTCCCCATATCTCTAAAAAGTAATTGGTAGCACCAGCAGGGTGAAAGTACACTTGTTCTCCACCACAGCTCTATCCCTTCTGTTCAATATGGCTAATGGATAAGATTAGTGGCCACTCAAACATACATATTTTTCTGAGCTTTAGGAAGACATGAGAAATAACATGTTCAAAGCAAAAAAACAAGCCATATGCAAAGTAGATGAAGAGAGACTGAAACACACATAGGAAGGCAGCAGGACACTGGTTTTCAAAGCGCAACAACCTGGCTCTCAACCAGTTACAATACTATCAGTTGGAAAATGTCATCAGTTATGTCACTTATTATGTGCTTCACCAAGACAAGGGAAGTAATCTTCAGTCTTGAAGAGATCAGGAGGTTCGTAAGAAGATGGATTCTGCCTTGAGGAAGATGATTTCTGTAATTAAATTAAATCTGTTAATAGATTTGCACACAACAGAAGAAGGAATAAGACTTAAGAGTCTACAGTCAGTAAGGTTTTTAATATATAGAAATCAGAATCTATAAGTCTTCTATTTTTCCAGAGTGAGAACACACTGGGAAATGTATATGTAGGAAGATGTACAAATCACCACTCTTTGGGAATAAACATTTAGGACCAAAAAAGAAACTAAGGCCCCTTCTACACTGCCATATAATTCAGATTTTCAAATCATAATCTACATTATCATCTTTGAACTGGATTATACGAGTCTACACTGCCATACAACCCTTTTCAAAGCAGATAATCTGGATTATATATGGCAGTGTTGAAGGGGCCTAAGAAGGAGAAAAGGAGGCTGCCAAATTCGTCACTTTCTATAGAGGTAAGAAAAGTCATCCAACTGGATACTGCTGGTACAGTCTGGGCAGAAAAGAGATAAAAGGTTTTAACATGAAAGTTCTTAAGAAATCAAACTATGCTCTCCTATCATAATTTGTAAATATAGTCTGAATACCCAGCTATCTGAATGTCTCACTTAAAAAAGAGCAACAGGGAAAACAGAGTGACATTTTATAAGCGAATATCTACATAAGATACAACTACAAGAAATAGAATTAGGCTGGAATGTATCTTTCTAATTCTGTTTTACCTACTGAAACTCCAATGCAGTGATTCTCAACCAGTGGGTCCCCAGATGTTTTGGCTTTCAATTCCCAGAAATCCTAACAGTTGGTAAACTGTCTGGGATTTCTGGGAGTTGTAGGCCAAAGCACCTGGGGACCCAAAGGCTGAGAACCACTGCTCTAATGTGTACATTCCATTATACTAATTTCCAGGCTCTAAAGTCATAATATCTCAACATGGAGAGATTCTGACCACCCAAATTCCTATCAAAAATATATTTATAGATGCTCAGATATACGTGTATGCATGACTCCACTGCCTTTTCATCATTAGAATACTTACATTAAGAAAAGATGGCACATTGATTGTGTGTAGAAGTTTTTTAAAAGTATTTGGAAATGTTCCAAGGTCTGATTCTGCTTTTGTGATCTGTTCCTCCATCCCAGCAACACTATTTCCAACCATTTTAACAAAGGCCTGATTGCAGGGAGAAAAAAACCAAAAGAAAAAAATCGAGCAAGATCACATGGAAGCACAGAAAAATACTGAAAAGATATTTTGTAGCTAAGTAGCTTTATTTTAAAGTCAGAAAATGCAACTAATCACATGACATACAACCCACAATCTCACTTTGGTTGATTAACAACATGGAAATAAATAGACACAAAGCCTATTTAATTTTGCAGTTACGACATCAAACATTCATTTTGCACAGGGGACAAAAATTGGGTCTTATGGGTCAGAATTATAATTTGTTTTAAAATAAATTACAAAATAGTAATGGCACAGTGAAGAGTAACCCCAAGATTTCTTTTTTGAATTGCTGAATCAATTTGAATTTTTGAAAGGTAATATTATTATTATTATTATTCTTTTTATTAATTACAAATTTCTCCTTACAGCTTGTGGCAGAGCATAACAGAGTTAACATATTTCAAAACTTATCACTGATGTTTCAAAACAGGTCAATTGTGAAACTAATAATAACCTACAGTTATACTTATTTACCATCTTTTTCACAGCACTGTAAAAAAACTCTCTGATATTAGCCATGGGAAAAAAGACCATGACATTGTTACTAGAAACACCAACCTCCAATTTGTCAATCTTTCTATATAGCTGCTTCATTTCCACAGCCTTTGCATGAATATGTGGCACATTTTCATTTACTACTTGAGAGGAATCACTTCGAATCTGGAAAAAAACACACAATATTGCCTACAAATGTTGTAGCAGCAAGTCTTGAATGGACAAATTCAACAATAAATTTAAGATTAATAGTCCCACCCATTACTCATGTAGTATTGTTTACTTATATCATGCTTTAAAGACTGGATTTGGCTCTGAATAAGATGCACCCCAATAATACACTTCTACTGTTTAGAACTGGCTATTGTACAGCAATATAAGCTAAAGTCCTGACTGCCAATTGCTTTTCTTTGCAGGAAAATGAGAAAGAAAATGTTTACCTTCTTAAATGATTATCAAAGGGTGTTTTGAAACTTCTAAGAAGCTCTGGAAATATTTATTATGTTTACATAGTGTTTAAAGTTTTTTAAATACATGATTTGCTTGAAGACTTTCCTGGGAATTTGATACAGGGCGAGTCAAAAATCACAAAGGCACCTGATGTTTTAACAACTTGGGGGGGGGGGGGGATATACACATGTAATTGTTTTTTTATATATGGTGACATAGTATTGTTAATTAAAATCAACAAATAAAGGAGTTATTTTAAATACTGAAACTCCTTAGTGACTTTTGGCCCACCTTGTACAAGAATGATTGTTACCTATTACATTTATCAGTAGCATACCTACCATGTCGAGCATTCCCACAAATTCGTCTACCCTCGTTAACAAATCCTCCAGACCGTTATCTAAGGTTTCAATCTGCAAAAACAAAAGTGAAAGAAAAAACACAAACGGTGACAAACACAAGCAAAAAGGGGTATATCTGTGACTTAATCAAAACAGAAAATAAACCTGGAGGTCTTTTTGTATATCTGGAACAGTTTAATACAGAAACCATCTATTCGGGCAGGCCTACCTAGTCAACTTTGAATCATGAGTTTGGATTTGCATTCTATTGCCGGTATATTTTGATCTTTGTTCCCTGTGTTTTGGTGTTCATTTTTTCATAATTGGATGCTTTGATATATGTATTTTATTGTATGTATTTTACATAGACATGTTTTGACTTTGTTGGACCTTTGCCTTGAGCCATTAGGAGAGGCGGGTAACAAATGATAATAAATAAACTTTATTTATATCCCACCCCATCTCCCCAGGGGACTCGGGGTGGCTCACAATATAAATAATACAATAAAATAAATACAGTAAAATACATAGAATGGAATAAAATTTATAAAACTATGAAACTAGGACATGGCCATACAGCCCGGAAGCCTCACATCCCTGTCTCCAGAGCAGCAGAAAACAAGCTAGTACCTTCATCAATGTGACCTACTTTCAAATGCAGGCAGGCCCCAACTTAGGAATAAGAGGAGGATATCTGATATACTTTGCACAAATGGATAAGATGAAAATTGGGTTTACCTTTTGATTTACTATATGGCATTAAAAGTTTGCCTTTTTATTTGTTGTAAGCTGCCATGAGTCCCTTCTGGGGAGATAGGGCGAGAAAGAAATATAGTTCTCAGTCATTCATCCAAGACAGGTTCTGTAGGTTTGTTCTTAAGTAGAATTTGTTTGTAAGTTAGAACAGGTACATTTTTAAAGTATAATTCCAGCCAAAAATGTGTGTGTGTGTGTGTGTGTGTGTATGTGTGTGTGTGTAAAAATAAATAAACTATGGATAGCATAGGAAGAGTTAACAGCTGCCCTGAGTCCTCCCTTGGCCATTGAGGACAGGATATAAATGTTTGAAATAAATAAATAAACAATACTGTTTGTTTTGCTGTCTGTGCCCCTGTCCAAAAGATTTCACCTCTCTTTCTGTCTCTGTGACAACATGATTTTGAAAAAAATTGGCTTTATGTGGAAACAAAGATTGCTGATAAGACTTCAGTGGAGATCTTCTTCCCCCATGATAACTCTTTTAGGAGTGAGTTCCCCTTTCTAGGGGTAGATTTCTCTCACTACCTGTTGTCTCATCCCCGTTCTTAACTATAAGTCATTTGTAAGTTGGATGTTTGTAACTCAAGGACTGCCTGCATATATATCTATATCTATATATCCTATCCTATTTGTCGTGGATCCACTCCTTTGGGCTTCACTCAAATCTACCATTTGCCAAAATATATGGCCCTGTGCTGATCTTTTCCCTTTCTGGTTGAATAGCTTAAGCACTGGTTTGTCCCATCAAATATGAGATCTGCCCATGGGCCGCTTGCTTACATGTGTGTGTGTGTGTGTGTGTGTGTGTGTGTATGTTAACTCTTCCCTATGGTATCCAAAACATGCATACATCCATGTGTGTGTGTACATGTATGTGTATGTATATTTATTTATTTATTCGATTTCTTGGCCGCCACTCCCGGGTGGCTCGGGGCGGCTCACAAATCACAGCAAGTACAGCGACATAAAACATTAAAATACAACAACAAACAAAAGGGCGTTACATTAAAATTAATAGAAGTAAAACCAATTAGGTTACAAAGGCCTGTCGGAATAACCAGGTCTTACAGGCCATCCGGAACGCCATAAGGTCACGGAGAGATCTGGTATCTGGCGGTAGAGTTCCAGAGTGTGGGGGCAATGATAGAGAACGCCCTTCTCCTAGTTGAGGTAAGATGGTATGCTTTGACACTCAGGATGGAAAGAAGATCCTGATCTTCCAATCTCAGTGATCTCATGAGACAATATGGGGTAAGGCGGTCCCTCAGGTACATTGGCCCCAGACCATATAAGGCCTTGAAAGTCAAGACTAACACTTTGAAGGTGATCCGGAATTCAACAGGCAGCCAGTGCAGTTCCTGTAGGATAGGTGTAATGTGATGGCTCGCTGGAACACCTATCTAGCTGCCGTGTTCTGCACCAGCTTCAGTTTCCGGATCACCGACAGAGGTAGGCCAATGTAAAGAGCGTTACAGTAGTCTAGCCTTGAGATGACCATCGCTTGGATCACCAAGGCCAGGTCGCGACAGGACAGGTAGGGGGGCAGCTTTTGAGCCTGGCAAAGATATCTATCTATCTATCTATCTATCTATCTATCTAGGGAGAGAGAGAGATGCTATCGAAAGCATGTGTGTGTATCTCCTTTGGATGGCACAGGGAAGGGTTAACAATACAGCTTTGTGGTGTTTGCTTTGCTGTCTGTGCCCTTGTTCAGAAGAATTCACCTCACTTTCTGTCATTGTGATAATTTATTTTTATTTATTTATTTCCAATATTTCTACCCCATCCTTCTCAACCGCTGAAGGGGGACTCAGGATGGCTTACATTTGGCACAATGTGATGCCATTAAATATACCAATTCAATACAATGGAGGATGCAGAGTATAAACTGTAACACACTCAAGGTCACGAATAAAGTACACAATGAAGCATATAACAATGAACTTCTATTCAGTCATTGGCAACAAAGCATCAAGTTACAAAATATGCATAACTCAGAGATAACACATAGAGCAACCCCCATTAACACACAGTAAATGATATACAAGCAAATGCTGAGGTATGGAAAGAACCCAGGCGAGTCAGCAATAAGGCGTCAACGGGGAGCAGCATACACACCCGCTAGAGAAAATCCTCATACACGCAAAACATAAAGTTCGCCAAAAGTCCTGGAGCATACCAATAGTAGAAAAGGGGGAGGTGGAGCAATGTGTAGCCAAGATGAGACGCTCGGAGGGGCCGCAACGGTTGAAGTGCGAGGCCACGATCCGTTTCGCTGTATCGCTTCGTCAAGCGGCTGTTTATCGCCAGGCAAATGCCGCGTCACAGGAGACACATTCTAAATAACAACAATAACAAACATAAGACAAGACCCATCTCTGCAGTAAAAACGTGGAGGAGGTGGCTAGCCTACCTAGGTTGGAGGACTTCCAATGCACCATTGCTCCTGTGGACCCAAGGGGTGTGATCCACAGGATTCGCCTGTGTTAAGTATGCTCACACCTGGGCCCTACTCACGTGAGTAGGGCCGTGAGGGGGAGGGGCTCGTTGAGCCCGACTGGATACTCGGATTGGAGATTATGAATCCACCAGGTTTCATGCCTAATAAGGGCATCATGATTATTAGCATGTACACTAGTAGTGACTCTTTCCAGAGCAGCGAATCTGAAGGATTCAGGGTTATGACCCTGTGTCAAAAAGTGGCGGTATAGGATGGTGTTATCCTGTGATGTACGTATCCTGGAACGATGTTCCGAAATGCGGGTACGTAAGGGGCGTGACGACATCCCCACGTGGTAGTGGCCACACCCACAAATGATAACATAAATGGTATTCTCCGTGTTGCAATTGAGGAAATCCCGAATAGTAAATAACTTGCGTGACTTCAAGCTAGCAATATCCTTGCAACATGTATGGCGTATGTAAATCAAATTATTCGATTTCTATGGCATACACCCGGGTGGCTCGGGGCTACGTTGCAAGGATATTGCTAGCTTGAAGTCACGCAAGTTATTTACTATTCGGGATTTCCTCAATTGCAACACAGAGAATACCATTTACGTTATCATTTGTGGGTGTGGCCACTACTATGGGGATGTCGTCACGCCCCTTACGTACCCGCATTTCGGAACATCGTTCCAGGATACGTACATCACAGGATAACACCATCCTATACCGCCACTTTTTGACACAGGGTCATAACCCTGAATCCTTCAGATTCGCTGCTCTGGAAAGAGTCACTACTAGTGTACATGCTAATAATCATGATGCCCTTATTAGACGTGAAACCTGGAGGATTCATAATCTCCAATCCGAGTATCCAGCCGGGCTCAACGAGCCCCTCCCCCTCACGGCCCTACTCACGTGAGTAGGGCCCAGGTGCGAGCATACTTAACACCGGCGAATCCTGTGGATCACACCCCTTGGGTCCGCAGGAGCAATGGTGCATTGGAAGTCCTCCAACCTAGGTAGGCTAGCCACCTCCTCCACGTTTTTACTGCAGAGATGGGTCTTGTCTTATGTTTGTTATTGTTGTTATTTAGAATGTGTCTCCTGTGATGCGGCATTTGCCTGGCGATAAACAGCCGCCTGACGAAGCGATACAGCGAAACGGATCGTGGCCTCGCACTTCAACCGTTGCGGCCCCTCCGAGCGTCTCATCTTGGCTACACATTGCTCCACCTCCCCCTTTTGTACTATTGGTATGCTCCAGGACTTTTGGCGAACTTTATGTTTTGCGTGTATGAGGATTTTCTCTAGCGGGTGTGTATGCTGCTCCCCGTTGACGCCTTATTGCTGACTCGCCTGGGTTCTTTCCATACCTCAGCATTTGCTTGTATATCATTTACTGTGTGTTAATGGGGGTTGCTCTATGTGTTATCTCTGAGTTATGCATATTTTGTAACTTGATGCTTTGTTGCCAATGACTGAATAGAAGTTCATTGTTATATGCTTCATTGTGTACTTTATTTGTGACCTTGAGTGTGTTACAATTAAATATAACAAAGCAATATAACAACAGTAAATAGAACATTAATGAAAACAATAAAAAGTATAAACCGCCATATCACCATTCCAGTCAAATTCCATATCCAAGTGCTATTTAGGCCTGCTGTCCAAAAGCCTGGTTCCAGAACGACGACTTCAATTTCTTCTTAAAAGACAGGAGGGATATCCACGCTCTGATCACATCCCGAATAGATTACTGCAACGCACTCTACGTGGGGCTGCCTTTGAAGACAGTTCGTAAATTACAACTAGTCCAACGGGTGGCAGCCAGATTACTAACCGGAGCTACATACAGGGAGCATACCACCCCTCTGTTTTGTCAGCTCCACTGGCTGCCTGTCCATTTCCGAGCTCAATTCAAAGTGCTGGTTTTAACCTTTAAAGCTACGGTTCTGGCCCAGCTTACTTGTCCGAACGCATCAGCCTCTACGTCCCACCTCGTAATTTAGGATCATCCGCGGAGGCCCTCCTCTCACTCCCGCCAACTTCTCAAACGCGGTTGGTGGGGATGAGAGAGAGGGCCTTCTCGGTGGTGGCTCCCCGTCTGTGGAACGCGCTTCCAAGCAACATACGATCAACCCCATCCCTCCTGGCATGCAGGAAAAAAGTGAAATCTTGGCTGTGGGACCAGGCGTTTGCACATTAGCACAATGCAGCACTTTGGACTGGATTTGTAACGGCAAGTTGATGGATATGCTCCTGTTATGGACGAAATACTGTCTTAACTTAAGAGAATGTGTATGATGTGTTAATGTTAATTGTATTTTAATGCATTTTAATGCTGTATGTTTTTGGTTTTATATTGTATTTTATTATGTTGGCATCCAATTGTGCCTTTTGTTAGGCCGCTCTGAGTCCCCCCTCGGGGGTTGAGAAGAGCGGGGTAGAAATAGGGTTGCCAACTGTCCCTTATTTTAAGGGACGTCCCTTATTTCGGGCCCAAATTTCGTGTCCCTTATTTTCAGCTCCTGTCCCTTATTTTCAGCTCCTGTATTGATGGGACAGATGGCAGCAGGAGGCGAGGCTGGGCCAGTACATATACACACATACTTCCTTCTTCCTCCTCCTCCATCCTGCTACCCCTTTTGGCTCCTCCCGTTTCCACTCGCCTCCCCACGAGCGGCTGAGAATTGTAGTCTAAGTCTTGATTGAGAGGCACGCGCGGCCCTTTTGGGTGGGATTCCATTTCCCAAGAGCTCTCGCTCCCGGGGGGAGGAGAAGGAGACGGAGGAAAAGGAAGAGGGAGAAGGGGACCTGCCGGTGAGCGGTCTGAGGAAGCTGCAGGCGCAGCACGGGGAGATGCGGGCCCGCATAGAGGTGCTGATCATGGAGACCCAGAGCCAGGTCTTCCGCGCCCTCGCCCACCGCTGACCACTGGGAGAGAAAGGTGACCCGCCAGGCACACAAATCACAGTCACACTGGGGCTGAAGGGTGGGTGGGGGTCTCTGGAGGGCTTTTGAGCCAGATGGGCATCTGTCTGGAGGGCTTGGGTTGTGCCTTTTTGCAGAATGGCCCAAGTAGATGATATAGCCCTGAATGCATGTGAAAGGAGGCTTCTGTTAGACCCCAGTCTAAAGGTCAATCAACAGTGTGATGCCGCAGCTGAAAAAGCCAAGGCTGCATCAAAAGGAGTGCAGTTAGGGTTGCTTAACGTTTGATTTTCAGGTTTTTATGAAGTGTCCAATATTTTTTTGTGGAAAATCCCGTATTTTTAGGTAAATGTCCCTTATTTCTTATATCAAAAAGTGACAATCCTAGGCAGAAATGTTGGAAATAAATAAAATAAATAAAATGAAGCCGATCTTACCTCGTTGGGGAGCGAGTTCCACAGGCTGGGGGGGCTACAGCCGAGAAGGCCCTGTCTCTCGTCCCCGCCAGGCGTATTTATTTGCGATGCTGGCGGGAGCGAGAGCAGCGTCTCCCCAGATGATCTTAAACTGCAAGGCAGGACGTAGTAGAGGGAGATGCCTTTGGAAGTACAAGGAGACCCTTTTCCCCCGTGACAACTCTTTCAGGAAGGAATATCCCTCCCTGGGGGTAAATATCTCTTACTTTTTGTTGCCTCAGCCCTGATCTTAACTAGGAGTTGTTTCTCAACCTGGGGGTCGGGACCCCTGGAGGGGTCACGAGGGGGTGTCTGAGGGGTCGCCAAAGATCATAACAAAACACAGCATTTTCTGTTGATCATTTGGGGGAGTTTGGCCCAATTCTATTTTTGGTGGAGTTCAAAAGGCTCTCTGATTGTAGGTGAACTATAAATCCCAGCAACTCCAACTCCCAAATGTCAAGTCTATTTTCCCCAAACTCCACCAGTGTTCACATTTGGGCATATCGATATCCATGCCAAGTTTAGTCCAGAACGATCATTGTTTTGAGTTGACAGTGCTCTCGGGATGTAGGTGAACTACAACTCCAAAACTTAAGGTCAATGCCCACCAAACCCAGTATTTTCTGTTGGTCATGGGAATTCTGTGTCCCAGGTTTGGTTCAATTCCTCTAATGGTGGGGTTCAGAATGCTCTTTGATTGTAGGTGAACTATAAATCCCAGCAACTACAACTCCCAAATGACAATCTCTCCCTTCAATCCCACCAGTATTCAAATGTGGGCATATTGGGTATATGTGCCAAATTTGGCCCAGTGAATGAAAATACATCCTGCATATCAGATATTTATATTACGCTTCATAACAATAGCAAAATCACAGTTGTGAAGTAGCATTGAAATAATTATATGATTGGGGGTCACTACAACATGAGGAACTGTATTAAGGGGTCACAGCATTAGGAAGGTTGAGAACCTCTGGCCTAGGCCAATAATTCCCAGGCTCTGGTCCTTCAGTCAGGCCTGGGCAAACTTGGGCCTGCCCTCCAGGTGTTTTGGACTCCAACTCCCACAATTCCTAACAGCCTACCGGCTGTTAGGAATTGTGGGAGTTGGGGTCCAAAACACCTGGAGGGAAGGCCCAAGTTTGCCCAGGCCTGCTTCAGGTGAAAAGGCCTCCTCGCTCGCTCGCTCGCTCACTCACCTGCCCGAAAGGCGAGGGCAGCAGGTAGGCGGCATAGTCGCTGCCCAGCAGCACCAAGGGCTCCCCACCCGCGGCGGAGGCCTCTTCGTCGGCAAGGCCCGAGGCGCTGCTGTGGCTCTGCGAGACATTGCCGCTGTCGCCGCTCAGCTGAGGGAGCTCCTCCTCCATCGGCCCCACCAGCCCTCACGCGACCCCGCGCGCGCTCCTTCCTTCCCTCCCTTCCTTCCAACCGCCGCTTTCTCCAACTACGGGAACCTGGTAGGGACAAGCCCAATGCCCTCGGGGGGTTATTGCAAAATTTGTGGGCGTGGCCTGGAGAAGAAGTGGGCGGTCCTTTCTTCCCTTTGGAAACTCCGGCGTGACGTCACTCTCACCGCCCTGGCTCAATGCTTTCAGAACTCTGGGAGTTCCATAGCAAGGAGGCATGGCAGTTCAAAGTGGTGTCAAACTGCATTCTTTCTACAGTGTAGACCAGTGTTTTTCAACCTTTTTTTGAGCCGTGGCACATTTTTTACATTTACAAAATCCTGGGGAACACCACCAACCAACATGACACTCTAACACAGTAATACATATAGTTAGTATGTTTTTAAATGTATTTATACACTCAGTGTGAAACCTGGGCCTGTTTCAATAACATATAGATATCCTGGCAGGAATGACAGAAAAACACAAACTTCCCACACAGAACTCCCAAATGAGAAAATTTAAGAGTACACTCAGTTTTGGGAGTGAAACCAGAGGCACTGTTTCTCAAACAATGTTGGATCAGAAAACTTGGCATGAATACTAGATAAATCCAGATGGAGTTTGGAAAATGACAGACATTTGGGAGTTACAGTTTCAAACTTCCACAATCAAAGAGCATCCTGAACTCTTGCATAACCAAACTTGAAAATACTATAAGGGTTTGCTTGGCATTGACCTTGAGTTTGGAAGTTGTAGTTCACCTACACCCAGAGAGCACTGTGGACTCAAACAATGTTATGTTATGTTGTTGTTTGTTTTCTATCCAGAATCACAATGTTGGAAGAAGGCTCACCACTTTAAGGTCCCTAAAACAGGCATGGGAAAACTTTGGCCCTCTTGGTGCTCTGGACTTCAACTCCCACCATTCCTAACAGCCTGAGTCCCTTTCCTGCTTAAATGGCGGAGGGGGAGGGGGAAGGAAAAGAGCCTGAGGCTGCTAGGAATGGTGGGAGTTGGAGTCTAAAACACCTGGAAGGTCCAAGTTTGCCCAAGTTTAGGGGAAGAAAGGGTATTAGAGGTTCCAATTTCCCATGGCACACCTGATGATTGCTCACGGCACACTAGTGTGCCCCGGCACACTGGTTGGGAAACTCTGGTGTAGACAAACCTTTCCCATTCTTTCCCAGCACTGTCTTCTGCCTCCCAAATGGTCAGGTGTCTTCTGGGGGATCTTAAAGCTCCACCTCAAAGTTTCCCCCCCCCCCTATTTATAATGATAAATAAACAATGAATCTATATAATATATAATAAAAGTCAGTGTTTGCAGTGGGTGGTGCGGCCGAGCGAATATGTGCCAGCGTTTCGATTAGCTGCAGCTGTTGGATTATTTGCATAAATGGCTGTGACTGGCCAGCCTCTCAACATTCCAACACAGCACAGAGAGGAAAGGACCTGAGGCAGGCATAAATGGCTGGAGTTGAAGTTAGCCAGTTGACAGTTTTTTCTGTTGGAAATGGAGTGTTCAGTACCTTCACCCAATACACTTCTAAGGTGACTCAGAGGGAAAGCAAAGGCCTCAGGCACTCAGCCACTGCAGCAATGACGGATCAGGACCAAACATGGCAAACAAGGGACCAATGGCCCACTTCACAACCTGGTGTGGTTTAGGGCAGGATGGGCCATGAATGATGGGATTTGCAGTACCTTCACCTCATTCACTTCCCAAACAACACTGCAGCCCCTATAAATCACAGACCAGGCTCAAAATTGACAACAAGGCCCATGACCCACTCTAATCCTGGTGAGTTTTGAGTGGGACCCACGGATGATGGCCTTCAGCTCATGGGATACTGTTAGGCACTCCTCAACTTGATTTTCCCTGACTAGGCACCACTGCAATGACAGAACAAGACAAAATGTGGCACACAGAGCCCCCAAGATGCACCCAACATCCTGGTGCAGTTTGAGGAAGGATGGACCATGGATGATTCACTAAGTTCCTGAAAGCACTGCAAGCCACATAAACATCTAATGACGAACTATGGCACACATTGCCTTCCTCAAATAACCCGGGCACCGCCGGGTCCCCAAGCTAGTAAACAATAAATAAACCATTGCTGTCTTCCAGGTGGGAAAAGGCAACTTGTCTCCCTACCCTTTACTATCAACTCCGGAATTGCACTATTGGCCCTTCCAGGCAGGCCCTCTATCCCAAGATCTGATCCCAGATTTTCTGCTCTAAACTGGAGTCCACACTGCCAAATAATCTGGGATGAATTGTTGAAGGCTTTCATGGCCGGAATCACTAGGTTGTTATAGGTTTTTTGGACTGTATGGCCATGTTCTAGAAGCATTCTCTCCTGACGTTTGGCCTGCATCTGTGGCAGGCATCTTCAGAGGTTGTGAGGTACACAAATCCAGTTGGAACAATGGTTTACTTTGAGTAGTGACCTGAAAGAAAACTTGTATAACATGATGTTCAGGTAATTATTAGGCACCAGAAAGAGTAAGATGTATAAAGGCAGTTTGGATACAATGTTGTGGCATTGACTACAATTGTGGTATCTGCCCCCACTTCTACTGCTAGGGACACACCAGGCCTTGCTTTCTGTACAGGGAGCAATGATAGTGACATGGGAATGGAGGACCTTTTGCCTGTCCTGTTATGGGCAGATCATAATCAGCTTCAGGCTTGCTGAGACTCAAGAGCCCCTACAGCAGCATTTCTCAACCTGGGGGTCAGTACCCCTGTGGGGGTCATGAGGGGGTCATCAAAAACCATCAGAAGACACAGTGTTTTTTGTTGGTCCTGTGGGTTCTGTTTTGGAAGTTTGGCCTAATTCTATCATTGGTGAGGTTCAGAATGTTCTTTGATTGTAGGTGAACTGTAAATCCCAGCAACTACAACTCTCAAATGTCAAAGTTTATTTTCCCCAAACTCCACCAGTGTTCACGTTTGGACATATTGAATATTTGTGCCAGGTTTGGTCCAGATTCATCGTTGTTTGAATCCACAGTGCTCTCTTCTCAGGGTTAGGTGAACTCCAAACTCCAAAACTCAAGGTCAATGCCCACCAAACCCTTCCAGTATTTTATCTTGGTTGTGGGAGTTCTGTGTGCCAAGTTTGGTTAAATTCCATCATTGGTGGAGTTCCTAATACTCTTTGTTTGTAGGTGAACTAGAAATCCCAGCAACGACAACTCCCAATTGACAAAATCAATCCCCCCTCCCTAACCCCACCTGTATTCAAATTTGGGCTTAATGGGTCCAAATGTGGTCCAGTGATTGAAAATCCATCCTGCATATCCGACATTTACACAACGATCCATAACAGTAGCCAAATGACAGTTATTTATTTATTTATTTGTTCAGTCTTGTATTCCGCTCCTCCCTGCAGGCTTGGGGTGGATCACAGCACATAAAATAGACGGCATGTACCAACCATGCGACCATACAATAAAAACATAAAAACACATTATGAAGTAGCAATGAAAGTAATGTTATGGTTGGGGGTCACCACAACAGGAGGAATTGTATTAAGGGGTCAGGGCATTAGAAAGGTTGAGAAACACTGCTCTACAGGGATAGGGAACCTATTAATATGGTCCATCTCAGGAGGCTTATGGAAGCAGATGGGTCTCATGGCTCTTGGGGGGTTTCCTGCAGCCTTGGCAGGTGATCGAAGCTCTGGTTGATTTCTGGAATGGGAAATATCACCAGGCTGGATACAATCACTTCTAAGCCTGCCATCTCATGGAGCCAAACAAGCCTCTGGCTTTCTAAGGAGCTGGCAGCAATGAAACAAATGAGATTAGAGTGGCAGAAGCAGGAAATACAGTGAGTCTGACCAAAAACAGGCTAACACCTGAAGGCCACTCCTCTAGGCGTCCCTCCAGCAACAGCAAGGGTATCCCTGTGGGTAGCTAAACCAGGAAATCCCAAGTGGGTGTCCCCCCGCGAGGGTCTTCCTCCAGGAGCAAACCAAGAATGGGCAACTTGGATGTCCCTGAATAGACTCAGAAATGGAATGGGCAGATCAAAAGACAACCTGGCAAAATGTCACTACCTGAAAGAATCCCATACCTTGTGTGACTGTGGAGCAGAACAGACAACTCTGCATCTGTATGCTTGTCCTCTGTGCCCAGCCTCATGTACAGAGGAGGAATTGGAGGCTACAGACAATGCTGGTTTTGTTGCCCGTATTTGGTCAAAAGATATTTAGCCCGTATTTGGTCAAAATATATTCTATTTTAATCAGTTTTATGCTAATTTATGCAATGCTTTTGATACAAAATAAAATAAAAATCTGAAGACCTATGGTGGAGCAATAAGAGTAGCAAAAAAGATTTTTCTGCTAACACTATTGTATCCATACAGAATCAAACAGCCCTCTGTGAAGAATTTGCCCACCATTTCACTGATAAAATTGCTCAGATTTGTTCTGACACACCACAGTTGATACAGTTCCAGTGGATATAACCTTGGTTCCTGCTCATCCAGTCTTGATGGACACTATTTGCATTGGGTTGTTGTAGGTTTTCCAGGCTGTATGGCCATGTTCTGGAAGCATTCTCTCCTGACAATTCACCTGCACCTATGGCAGACATACTCAGAGGTTGTGAGGTCTGTTGGAAACTAGGAAAATTGGGTCTATATATCTCTGGAAACACAATTGTCCTAGTTTCCAACAGACCTCACAACCAAATTTGGGAGAAGTGAGAGCCATCCTGTGTACTGGACCCTTGCCCTTCCTGGCTCATTAATCAGATCAGGAGGACTGTCTGAGTGGGCCATTAATGCCCCTTTACAACAAGGCAGGGTCCTAACTTGTGTGAGGGTGGGAGTGGTAAGGCCTCTTCTGAAAAAAAAACCAAAACAAAACAAAACCCTTTCCTGAATCATTCAATACTAGAAAACTATAACCTTTTGTTTTTGAGCATGTGGTGGCTTCTCAATCTCATGCATTCCTTGATGATGTGGAATATCAGGATCACTTTCAGTCCTGGTTATGGAATGGAGACCACTTTGGTCACCTTGATGACCAAAGCCTGCGGCGGGAACTAGGCAGGGGAGTGTGTTCTCGTTGGTTCTGCTGGCTCTCTGAGTCACTTTTGATAACATTGACTATGGTATCATCTGAGTTGCCTCTCTGGGATGGGGCTTGGTGGTACCGTTCTTCAGTGGCTCTGTTCCTTCCTGGAGGTAAGGTCTTGGGTGGTGATGCTGGAGGACGCCTGGACTCCCTGACCATTGTCCCATAGAGTTCCTCATCCCCCATGCTTTTAACATCCACATAAAATTGCTGGGATAGGTCATCGGGTTTTGGAGTCGTGTGTCACCAGTATGCTTGTGATGTCCAGCTCTATTATCATTCCACCTAATTCCAAGGAAGGTGTTCCTTTGCTAAACCAGTGCCTGGTAGCTGTAATGGACTGGATGAGATTAGATAAACTGAAGTCTAATCCAGAGAAGACAGAGGTCCTCCTGGTTAGTCAAAAGGCATCTGAGAATTGAGATTCAGCCTGTGTTAGGTGGAGTCACACTACCCCTGAAAACATAGGTTGGCAGCTTGGAGGTACTTCTGGATTTGGCTCTGAACCCAGAGGCCCAGGTTTCAGCAGTGATCAGGAGTGCTTTTGCATAGTTAAAGCTAATGTGCCAACTGTGCACATTCCTGGAGAAGTTACATCTGGCCTCAGTGGTACACTCCTTGGATATATTTCGTTTCCGCTATACAATGTGCCATAAATGGGGCTGCCACTGAAGATTGCTTGGAAATGTCAGCTGGCCCAAAGAGCTGTCAGTAGGTTGTTAATTGGGGCGATTAGCAACACAGAGCACACACATTTCTTATTGTAAAAGCTCTGCTGGTTATCAATTTATTTCTATGCCCAGTGAAAGTATTTTGAGTCATCAGGCTTTTACAAACTGAGTAGAGGGCTGTGTTAGGTAGCCCCTGGTGGCAAAGCGGATTAAACCACTGAGTTGCTGAACTTGCTGACTGAAAGGTTGGCGGTTTGAATCCAGGGAGCAGGGTGAGCTCCTGCTGTTAGCCCCAGCTTCTGCCAACCTGGCAGTTTGAAAACATGCAAATGTAGGTAGATCAATAGGTACCGCTTTGGCAGGAACGTAATAGCCTTGGAGGCGTCTATGGACAACGCTGGCTTAGAAATGGAGATTAGGAAAAAGCAGGCTGTCCCACATACACAATATATACTGGGAAAAGCAGCGAAAACGCTAGGCAAAGTAAGTAGATACACACTATATAGTATATGAAACAATAATGAGGTCTGTTCTAGTGAGTCTACAAATATATGTAATCATTCACAAATACATCTCAGTTATACAATCATATTAACGAAACATTCATTATAATGCAATGCAAAACAATAGCGGTGGCTGGGCTCACAGGGGAGTGAGCCAGGACGCCCAAGCTCCGGAGAGAATGTGTTGGCAAAGGCTCAGGCACAGTCCCGGACGTATTCCCTGAGAAATGATAATAATGTTCAAAGAAAGTCCTCCTCAAGTGTGGTCTCACAGATATGGTCAATGTGCAGGGAAAGACGTCGTGGGGCCGACGAAAAGGGTCCCGCACGGCTTCGTTTCACCCCCGTAGGGGCTTCCTCAGGGCCGGGGGCGTGGCCTGGATGCCGAAATCTCGCGAGCGTCACGTTGTAGTTTGGACACTAGAGTTACAGTAATGCATAGATTACAATACAAATAATACAGCAACTTAGTAGATACATACAACGCTACTTGGAAAGGGGAACAGCCAGGGTCATTGGGAAAATATCTAAGCAACATAATGCGGAAGAGACAGGCAGGTACATACCAGAGCCGGGAACAACAGGAGCACCAAGAGATGGAAGCAGTATCCGTGGATACTGGGCAAAAGCGCTGCGGTTCAGATAGTTAGCAAGTAAAGAGTCTCAGAAACAGGTGTCCCAACTAAACTAATAATTCACTGACAGATAGCTTGTCATTGAGTCTCTGGGGGGTCTCGCTGTTTAAAGAGATAATCCACTTATTTTCAAGACGTAGTAGGGTCCTTCTGACGTCAGAGTGGGGTTGTGGATGGATTTTTTCAAGACGCCCATCTCTTTATTAATAATTTGAAGAGAAGAGGTTATCCAGATAGGGTACTCAACTCTGCTCTCACCAAAGTGAACAATATACCTAGAAATCAATTATTAACATCACAATGTAAACCTTCTCCCTCTAAAATTGTGTGGCCTTTAACATTATCCCCTCATTCACATCAAATCAAAAAGATAGTGACCAATCTTTGGCCCCTAGTGAGTTCTATTCCGGGCCTAGAAAACCCACCCCTCATAGCCTTCAAAAGAACCCAAAACCTTAGAGATGTATTAGTGCATACTAAAGATGACACTTTAGATAACCGTCCCCCCTCTATCCCCCTCCCCTTCGGGACAAAAAAATGTGGGAGATGTAGTATCTGCAGGCATATTTCTCCCATCACCCAGATCCAAAATCCTCATACCAAAAAAACCTATAAAATCCGTACTTGGGCAACCTGCAATTCTAAAAATATCATTTATTGTTTAATTTGTGGCTGTTGTGGGGGCCTTTATATAGGTTTATCAACTAGGGAATTAAAAAATAGGATCTGCAAACACAGGTCACGCTTCCACACTGGATATGACAACTCTGTGTTATACATGCACTTCAAAACGTGCAATAATAGATATGATAACTTCACTGTGACTGTCCTTGAAAAAATCCATCCACAACCCCACTCTGACGTCAGAAGGACCCTACTACGTCTTGAAAATAAGTGGATTATCTCTTTAAACAGCGAGACCCCCCAGGGACTCAATGACAAGCTATCTGTCAGTGAATTATTAGTTTAGTTGGGACACCTGTTTCTGAGACTATTTAATTGCTAACTATCTGAACCGCAGCGCTTTTTGCCCAGTATCCACGGATACTGCTTCCATCTGCGGTGCTCCTGTTGTTCCCGGCTCTGGTATGTACTTGCCTGTCTCTTCCGCATTATGTTGCTTAGATATTTTCCCAATGACCCTGGCTGTTCCCCTTTCCAAGTAGCGTTGTATGTATCTACTAAGTTGCTGTATTATTTGTATTGTAATCTATGCATTACTGTAACTCTAGTGTCCAAACTACAACGTGACGCTCGCGAGATTTCGGCATCTAGGCCACGCCCCCGGCCCTGAGGAAGCCCCTACGGGGGTGAAACGAACCTGCGCGGAACCCTTTTCGTCGGCCCCACGACGTCTTTCACTGCACATTGACCATATCTGTGAGACCACACTTGTGGAGGACTTTCTTTGAACATTATTATCATTTCTCAGGGAATGCGTCCGGGACTGTGCCTGAGCCTTTCCCAACACATTCTCTCCGGAGCTTGGGCGTCCTGGCTCACTCCCCTGTGAGCCCAGCCACCGCTATTGTTTTGCATTGCATTATAATGAATGTTTCGTTAATATGATTGTATAACTGAGATGTATTTGTGAATGATTACATATATTTGTAGACTCACTAGAACAGACCTCATTATTGTTTCATATACTATATAGTGTGTATCTACTTACTTTGCCTAGCGTCTTCGCTGCTTTTCCCAGTATATATTAGAAATGGAGATTAGCACCACCCCCCAGAGTTGGACTCTTTTACCTTTACCTTTAGGGCTGGGTTTTTGATGTGGTGCAGTGCTGCTTTTAAGGGATGTATATTGTCTTTTAATAAATGTTAATGTTTCGCGAATGAAGATTCGGGAAGGACTCATCCCATGCTTACTACATGCGCGTTGATGATTCGGACGTTGGATGTGTCCTTCAAGCCTGTGCAATGGACCTTTCTGGTGGAGCGCAGTGTGCACAGAACTGGGCTCACCCTTTAAACCAAAGGTTCGTCTGCCGGGGCCTAGCAAGCTGGGATGGTGGCGAGGTCCTCAGGTCGTAGGTTTGGTTCGAGTTTCCATCTCTTAGATGGTTGACCTTACAGGGTTAAACGAGCAACATCTGCCCGGTTTTGAAATCAGAGTTTTCCTTCTCTTAGGATGGTTGCCAAAAGGCTAGAGAGTCCTCCTGCCCTTTGACGCTCTTTGTCAGACCCTTCGGTTGTGACCTGTCTGGCATGGGAGGCCCGACCACCAGCATAGCTCACAACTTCATTAGGGTACGCAAGCCTCTCCCCCACAACAAGGGGGTGCCAACAGAGAGGATATATATATATATATATATGTGTGTGTGTGTGTGTGTGTGTATCTATATATCTTATACTTTTTTAATGCTTTGTATACTTTTAAATTTGTATTTATTGAAATATGCTGTTAGCCACGTGGAGTCCAATGACTGAGAGAAAGCCACAATAAACATGAATAAAATAAGTTTTTTTAAAAAAAAGTTCTTAAAAAGGTTCTGAGTTAAGCAATATAAACATTTCTACACAGTTTTATTTCAAGTACAAGAATAGAAAGCCTTATCAACCCTTCAAGGGTTTAAACCCTGCATAGTACAAAGAAATGGGGTGTAAGGGATTGGGACTATAAATTAGAGAAAGCACATTCCTTTAGAAACACTTTAATACACAGCACTACACAGTAAAAAACAAAAATGACAGCTAAAAGTAGAAAAATACATTGTAAAACAATAAAAAACCTTCCTAAATATTTAATGAATATATTCATTTTTTTTCTATTAAATCATTTTAACGACTTGTGGCATTTTACAGAACAGAAACACAGAGCTGGAAATACCCCCCCTCCTTTTGGAATAGTTTTACTGGCATAACTTATAGAGAACCATAATAATGATAATTTAAAATAAATCTTACTCAAAACGTCTAATATATTGCTGAATTGTAGAGTCCAGGGGCAAAGTTTTAACAAAGTAGATCAAAAAGTTGAACAATATGTATCAAAAGAGAAGGATCAGTGTCTTAGAAGACTCATAACATGTGTCTAAGCCAGGCATGGGCAAACTTGGGCCCTCCAGCTGTTAGGAATTGTGGGAGTTGGAGTCCAAAATACCAAGTTTGCTCATGCCTGGTCTAAGCAAACTGCTTATTTGCTTACTCTGTACTGTTAAGATCAATAGAAAAGGAAATCAATGGTAACTAATATTTAAATCTTTGTCTAATAAATATTTTAGTAATAAAAAGAAAATGCACATCATACATTATGATGATGCATTAACTAAACCACCATGTGCTGCCTGTTCTTCACAATACATCCATACAGAAAGGTTCATTCAAACAGAACTATCAGTGACCAGCAGATGGTGCTGTTCTAGAAAGAAAGTAGGCCAACGCTAGCCATCTGTATCTCACTTTAAAAATACACATACACACACATAAAACAAAATAATTTGGTCAAAGAGTCACTGCCCCTCCTCAAAAAAAGAAAATGGAGCATCTGCACAGTTCAGGTTAGAAAGCCATTCCTTTAGATCAGGCATGGGCAAACTCCGACCCTCCAAAACACCTGGATGACCGAAGTTTGCCCATGCCTACTTTAGACAACTCTTTCCCGAACTGTGTGTGTTGGGGGTAATATAGCCACTTTTCTGTGTAAACAAGCCAGAAGGCAGGATTTAATGGCAGCCAAACAAATCAACTCTCAAAACTTAAAACATTTACATATAATCCCCCCATTTTCATTTATTAATGCTTATTGCAAGTTCACTGTGTTTAGTTATTTATCACCCAAATATACACCCATTTCCATGTATGGTGGCAGGGCACCTTCATACATGCGGCAGATATGTAATTCAATCGACAGCATTTTCAGCAACCTATCCAGAGGGATTTCATATGAGTTGTTTTACAAAAGATGATTATTCCATCCCTTATTCTGGGACCAAAAATCATATTTACATTTTCTCTTGGGTTGCAGTAAGTGACCCTTCGATGTCTAACCGTGAATGCCATCCTTTCTGGAAAGTTCAGCTCATTCCACACACCAATAGGTCCTTGAGAATAAAGGTCCTCCCTTTCTTCATGTGTGACTAGATTTGTTCCAGTTGGCACTTCAGACTAGAAACACACACACACTTTGGAAAACCGTTAAAGTGTGATCACCGTTCCATCCTCCTCAATGCCTCCTTTGGGAAGAACCAAGCTATGGCGAGGATCGGATTTTAAGGAACTTAAAATTTTGTGAATATTTCCATTGCTTTCTCGTCCCAAACTGCTGTTGATTACCAGGTCCCTCTGCATTTTGGGGCTAAGACTATTGCCGTTAAGTCGGGAAAGGCTACCAGAAGGAAGGCTGTGTGATTTTGGAATGGGCTGAGGCTCCAGACAGCCCTCAATGACAATGTCAGCATCCTCATCGCTCTCCATTTCATCCGGGTGGAAGTTTTGCAAGACATGACTGGAAGGCAAACTGTGGTGACTTGTGGTACTATCCGTCGA
The DNA here is from genome assembly GCA_030556195.1 of Anolis apletophallus. Lineage (NCBI taxonomy): Eukaryota > Metazoa > Chordata > Lepidosauria > Squamata > Anolidae > Anolis > Anolis apletophallus. The sequence continues at coordinate 61,522,435 of JARBWK010000007.1, read as the reverse complement.
CTGGCCAGAGCTCCCGGACATCCGGCTGCTTCTGATGATATTGTTCCTTTGATTTGCTGGTTTGACAGTGATGATAAGATTATGGCTGTTGGCAATCATCATGTCCGTTACTTGATCTAAAGTTTTTCCTGCAACTTCTATGCCATTTACTTCCAGGACCTCGTCATTGACAGCAAGTAAACCTGTACTCTCAGCTAAACCACCAGGAACCATCCTTGAGATGAAAATTCCAGGTACCTTTTCCAACCCGTGAGGAGTTACTCTTACACTTGTCCCATCCCGAATGTAAAATCCTAATGGTTTCTCACAGCCGTGCCGATACAGTCTTACTCTCCGGTGCGTTTCTGGCAGAATGTCCACATCGATGATGGATGAAACTGGCCTAAAGTCATGAGGCATGCTAATGTTAACATGCGGACGCTTGCAAAGATTGTCATTCCGGAGGGTCACCAGTGCCTTCTTTTTTCTGGTTAAGGTGTTTGAACCAAAGTTACCATAATCGGCTTCATCTGGAAAGAGAAGAACATAATTTCAGTTGCACAAATCGTCAAACTATGAGCTATTTCCAACAAGCTATTATAAATTGCTAATGTACGGATGCTGAAACCTGTGCTTTAAAAGGCTCTCAGTTTCATCCAGATAGTGAACGAACCTTTCCATCAATGAGTGCTGCTGCTCAAAAGCTACATCTGTGAGTCTCTCTTCAAGAATGTCTAGACCAGTGGTTCTCAACCTGTGGGTCCCCAGGTATTTTGGCCCTCAACTCCCAGAAATCTCAGATAGTTTACCAGTTGTAGGGATTTCTGGGAGTTGAAGGCCAGATTCGCAGATCAGAACAGGGGCAAATATGAAGCAAGTAGCCAAACCTGTGCCTTACTCATTAGTTGAAAACATAATTGCATTAAACCCACCAACTATTTATTGAGATGAGAAGTACAGGACAATAAATGTTTCAAGGGATAAGCAAATATATTTCTGGTTGTTGACCATACCTTTAAAAACCAGATTAAAAACCATTTTAGAGCCCGAAATCTCCCATCTCAGTAGTGAGCAAAATGCGGTCAATCGTTTCATGAGAATTGTCAATTAATAGACCTTGGACTAGAATTCTAGACTATGATTTGGATTTGTGGACTCAGACTTGTTTGTGTTAATATTTTAAGGACCAATGGTTTAAATGTATTTTATTGCTTTTTCTTATTGCTGTTGATTTATTTATGTGAACTGTTGTGTTCTAACTGTTTCTTTGTCGGCATCTAATGGCTGCCAATTGTAAGCCACCCTGAGTCCCCCTTCAGGAGTTGAGAAGGACAGAATACAAATGCCCGAAATAGATAAATAAGTTGCTTTCCACTGGTAGATAAGATATGGATTTGCAGATTGTATCGGATTACTTAATGGGTCAATTTAGTATTCCGCCCATCATGACCACATTTAAAATAAGTAAACAGTTCTTAAATTGGACTGAATGAGAGATCTGTATCTTTACACCTTATTTATCTTTTCAGCATAATTTTCTCTCATGTTATGGCGTGTTGTGATCCTAATGATAAAATTATTGTACAACTTAAAATGCATGGACTATCATCTTTATAAAGGCACTATTAGAAACAAATGAATTTCCTGCATTAGTATATTTATTTTGTGTACTAAGGCACATATTTGAAAGTTGCTAGATATGCTAAGTTGTACATTTGAAAGTATAATGCCCACCGAATTGCTGACATGAAAATCAGCAGTTCAAATGCACAAGATGGGGTGAGTTCCCCTCTGTCAGCCCCAGCTTCCCATGTGGGGACATGAGAGAAGCCTCTCACAGGATGGTAACACATCTGGGCGTCCCCTGGGCAAATGTCTCTGTAGACGGCCGATTCTCTCACACCAGAACGACTTGCAGTATGTTATCAATGCATTCTGACATGATTTTAAAAAACCCAGATAGATTAGCGGAGTGTAGGAAGCTGAATGGATATGTCAAAGTTACTTGGACCCTTAAGTTGAACATGCCATGTCCAGGAGCAGGAATAGCAAAGGTGTAATGCTCAAAACCCAGTGTGGAAGAGGACTTGCCACCACGGCTGCTTCCTCCAACTTTCTGCTGCTGTTAGATGAGAGAACAAGGGAGCTATCTGTGAAACATCTAGCCTGGCAAGAAGACCCTGTTCCTTCCAAATCTCAGGTTGCTATGGGTCTTGGAGCATTGGTGCTAACAGTAAGGGCTAGTGGTATTTCCTTCTCTTGGTTTGCCAACTTCAATTTCTACACAGATTTTTGATTTCAATCTACTATTAAAGATATCCTATTTTTGTCACAGTGGTCTTGCATTACTGGAAACCAATGTGTTTGGTAAAATGCTTCCCCCTTCTTCAATGTGACTTTTTCATCAGGTGATGTTTCTTGTGACTCCCTTTGGATGCAGCCCACTCCTTCAATGCAACGTATAAATACATTCTGGTTTCAGACAACCACTGGGAAAGAGTTATTAGATAAAACACAAACAGAGGAAAGTATGAGACTATGCCAATGCCAACTAAAAAAAAATCCTTTAAAAACCAGAACCTGTTAATCAGATTCAGTTAAGAGGCGAAAAGAGGTGGAGAAAAGTATCTGTTAATTGACAGCTATGATGTGTGTTTCTTACGCACTATATACTTTGTTGTATAAGTGTGACTGTGAACAGGCTAGGAAATTAGCACAAGTCATTATATTAAATGTTGGTTACACACACGTGTGAAAAAAACCAGAATGATAACAGAGAAGAGAAATGCTCCCTCACTCTTTAGGAGTCTGACATCAGCAAATATGTTGAGCAAAAGAGGACAGGGCAAGCGTTTCCTGTGACTGCTCACTAGTTCCCCTTCTGCCAAAGACAGAACGAAGCCACAAGTGCCACGACAAGTCATAGCACCTGGCTGTGTGGGTGGGGTTGATGAATGGATAAGTATTTTCAAAGCTGCTTTGATTTATGGCTCTGGTGAAGCAACTGAGGTTAGGACACATCCACTGTAAGCCTCCCTCCTGCGTGTGGTCAAAACATCCGCTGAAAGGTATTATTTAAATTCCACACCGTTTAGAAAAGGAATGCAATTTGTTCTGCTCTCCTGACCTCCTCTCCGTTTTGCCCATCTTGAAGACATCCCTCTTACAGGCAGACCAGAAGATCAAACTTTTCAGAAAAAAGTTTTGGAGGAAGAAAAAGACATGCATCCCACTGATTATATATGTATGCATCAAGATTTTAGGGAGACAAGCATCCATATTTGCTTAAACACATCAGGATTCAAAGTATATGCAAGACAACCCTGTGGTTTTAAGTGGCAATACAGTGATACCTCACTACTTCGCAGTTCACTTATTGTGGACTCGCTGTTTCGCGGATTTAAAAAAATATTAATTTAAAGTATATATCATGGTATTTTCGCTGTTTTGTTGGGTTTTGCCGCCACTGCTGCTCTTCAAGGCGCTTCTCCTCCTCAGTCCTCCCTCCCTCCAGCTTTGAAGAGCCTTTCCTTCTTTTCCTTCCCTTTATTTTAAGTTTATAAAGACTTAAAATAGTGTATAACTACTAAAATAATGTATAAATATTAAAATAAATAGAGCATCCCTACATCACGGTTTTTCACTTATTGTGGGAAGTCCTGGAACCTAACTCCAGCAATAAGTGAGGGAACACTGTACAAGTACAAATATGCAGTTGTATGGTTTGAGAAAACTGGTTCCTAACTGGACAGAAACTTCCAGGTGCCTTTACTCCCAATACTGCATTATGTTCTTTGCACTAAATGCAAGATGAGCAGGAGTACAACAAACAGGAATGCCCAATGTGAACCCAATATGTACACCTCTGCAGCTCATCACTCCTCCTAACTCCACATTTTCAGGCAAAAACGCTACACATTCTGACAGTTTTCCTTGGCTTCTGTTTTTAAACAGTTTCTAGTATTCTGGCTCGTCACACAAGAAACTGTTTTCAATTGTAAAAGGCTCTTTCTGGAGCAATTGAATCTAGTACATTTATAGAAGTGCTCTAAATATTAATCTCAGCAGATGTCCCTGGGAGCCCCTGGTGGCACAATGGGTTAAACTCCAGTGCCGGCAGGACTGAAGATCGACAAGTTGGAGGCTCAAATCCAGGGAGAGCATAGATGAGCTCCCTCTGTCAGCTCCAGCTCACCACAAGGATGGTAAAACAAACATCTGGGCATTCCCTGGGCAAGGTCCTTGCAGATGGCCAATTCTCTCACATCAGAAGCAACTTGCAGTTTCTCAAGTTGCTCTTGACACGAAAAAAAAGCAGATGTCCTTGGATACCACTATAGTTATATCATCTTTAATTTTTTTTTTAAAAAAAAATAAGAGCCACACTGGACCCCTACAGATCCGTATAAATATTAAGCTGGTCTTAGGAAGAAACAGCGTTTTGAGCAAGAGGTTACTGACTTCAAAACCAACTTATACACATACCAGAAGCAATGCTCCCACTGCTTGGACAGCTGCCTTTCATAGGGATTGCCAGCCAGATGAAATACCAAAGCTTAGCCAGATAACATTATGTAAACAAGCAAGATTCCACAGAGAACCAGACTGTCAGGCTCCTATAGGAAGAATTCATTTTGGACTTTGCGTTTTCAGCCTGCTCATGCTCCTAGTGCATTATTTCCTCTGGGAACTGGGCAACATTGGTTAACAGCTCTGGAAACTACATCAAAGACAGAATTACTTCCACTAAAGAGAGCAGAAGCACTTCGGGCAGCTTTAGGAATGACGCCAACGACTCATTAAGAGCAATGGGCTGCTCCTCAAACCCATAGATCTCTATAATTGAAGGCAAAAGTAAACAGGCAACTTAACAACGGGATGCAGTTCAAGCCTTGTATGTATTGCACAATGCTTTCCAGACAATTTACAGAATATTTTTTTTTTTAAAAAAAACCCTGTTGTCACATACACCTCCTCTATAGAAATCAAAACAAGCTTTTCTGCAAGGCTTGGCAGGGGAACAACCCAACCATTTGTTTCAAAAGTGATGGAACAAGCAGAGATACAGAAAGTTTTAAAGGAAACAGATATATAGTGAACTTTGACTCAAGCTGCTTCCTTTACACAGCAGCGATAAGCAAGAAAGAACAACAAGATGGATATTCTAACCAAGCTGATTTACACTAATGCCAAAACTTAGGAACAAAACAATAAAGTCTAAACAAACAAGACTAGGTTTTAAAAAGCAAATCTCTTAAAATAAATGCCAATTTTTTTAAAATTAGGACAATATCTTTGTTAGATGAACCAAAAGGCCATATGTGTACATCCATTTGTATGCTAGTTTTTGAGTTTGCCAGAAATCTTAATACAGTTAGATGGTAGCCAAAGCAGAGAAAGGGAAGAAGAGTTAAAGTCTGGCTGATGCTGAAGCTACAATGTCTGCATTCACTTAGTCTCAAGAAAGAATGCAGGAGGAGGCTGCAAATGTTCAAACCAAACTTTTCTAAGTGCAATGGACATTTCAGGTCGCACCTAGCTAGCACTTCTAGAAGTGCACATACGACGTAGTCGCACTTCTGAAGATATAAATATGGGTTGCTTACCTGTAACCGTAGTTCCCCGAGTGGTCACCTGTGAATTCGCACATACCATATGTGCGATTCACAGGGACCACGATGGGGAACCAGTGGTTAAAGTTAATTACTTTCAAAATTTCATCCACATACCCTAATAAATTGTACCTCAAGTGTGTTTATGGGGGAGTCATCTCTTTTGATCTTTCCTTATAATGGATTATGTTGTTTCTACCCTGAACTCACCTCTGTGCTCATTTCTTGAAGCATTTGTGTTGCTCTCCCAACAATGCCTGTACTCAAATCTTGCCTTATGTACCACTAGAACAGGGCTGCCCAGGAAGTCGATTGCGATAGACCAGTCGATCCCGGGACCAAAGGAGGTCGATCCCAGCCGGATGGGGCACTTCTCAGAGGGGGCGGAGCCATGCCATGTCAAGCCCCGCCCCCTCCATGGCTTCGGCACTCCCAGCAGCTTCTCCAGGCTTGAGGATGGCAGTGTCAAGCCAGCCTTGTGCTAGCTATGTCACCACTGGCTTGGCATTGCTATCCTCAAGCCTGGAGAAGCTGCTGGGAGCTCCAAAACCAGAGGGGAGGGGGTGGGGCTTGGCGCGGCCTGGCTCCACCCCCCTCTGACTTCTGCTCTACCAGAAGCTTTTCCAGGATGGAGGATGGCAATGCCAAGCTAGTGGTGACATAGCTAGCACAAGGCTGGCTTGGCATTGCCATCCTCAAGCCTGGAGAAGCTGCTGGTAGAGCCGAAGCCAGAGGGGGGCAGAGCCAGGCCGTGCAAAGCCCCGCCCCCACCCCTCTCCAGCCTTGAGGAGGTAGGTAGATCTTTCTGACTTGGTTTTATTATAAGTAGCTAGCGTGCTGAAAAAGTGTGGGCACCCATGCACTAGAAGAACCAAAGCTGGAAAGCTTGCCCAAGGTGACCCAAAGGGTTTCCATGACCAAGCAGAGATACAAGCTTTAGTCTGCACTATACCATTGGGTTGTTACAAAAAGATAATTAGTACACAAAAATAAACTAAAGTAGCACGTAATACAAACCCATTGAAACAACAGAAACTGAAAACCGGAACCCAAGAGCCCCCTATTTTTTTGCTGCATTCAGAAATCAATGCATAGTTGCTCATATTCCGAAAAACATATGTCTTGATGCATTTTCACTCTCTAATTCAATGTTTCTCAACATGGGGGCTGGGACTTTGGGAGGGTCGCGAGGGGGTTTCTGATGGTCTTAGGAAGCCTTTTGGCAGGGAAGGCTGAAGATCTCTATGCCTGCCCTTCTCTTCCTTTTTGGAAATAGATGGCGAATCCTCCCACCAAAAGCCCTCCTCCGCTGTGATTGGCTGGTTTCCTAGCCAAGCGGAGGGCTGTTTCTGAGTCTCCAAGCAAGGAAAGGGAGAGCAGGCATGCTTGGCACATGGCAGCGTGGTGTGCATATGTGGGCAAGGAAGAGCATGTGAGGCTAGAGGGAGGCTTCCGCCAGTGACTCCCTTCAAGGCATGGGGGTTCTGTGTGGGAAATTTGGCCCAATTATATTGTTGGTTGGATTCACCAACAATGGTAAGTGAACTATAAATCCCAGCAACCACAACTCCCAAATGTCAAGGTTTATTTCCCCAAAACTCCACCAATGTTCACATTTGGACCTATTGAGTATTCCTGCCAAGTTTGGTCCATAACCATCATTGTTTGAGTCTTTTAAAAAAAATATTGAAAAGAAAATAGCATATTTGAACAGATAATTGTCTATTGTAAGCATACATTATAATAACATATTTCTATATTATCATTGTTTGAGTCCACAGTGCTTTTTGGATGTAGATGAACTACAACTCCAAAACTCAAGGTCAATGCCCACCAAACCCTTCCAGTATTTTCTGTTGGCCATGGAAGTTCTGGGAGCCAAGTTTAGTTTAATTCCATCGTTGGTGGTGTTCAGAATGCTCTCAGTAGCAAAATTACAGTTCCGAAGTAGCAACGAAAATAATTTTATGGTTGGGGGTCACCACAACATTAGGAACTGTATTAAGGGGTCACAGCATTAGGAAGGTCGAGAAAAACTGCTTTAACTGCTATCTTGCTTCCTTTTTATCCTTTACCTCCGCTTTGGATTGTACATCTGACCACTGTTGTACTGCTGAATTTTAGTGAAAGTGGGAATAGAAATCTGCATTTAAATGCCTTGTTTTTCCAATGATTGGCATGCGTTTGCTTATATCCTTCCCTTTCCCAGCCCTAAGACTCTTTGCTATTCCTGCTCCTGGATGTGGCATGTTCAACTTAAGGGATTGGAAAAATTAAAATATAGAAATTATTATGTAAAACCCCCGCTGTCTCCCTTCCACCACACCACCAGAATTCAGCAACGGGGCACCAGAGTCAAGAAAAGAAGGTATGGCAAAGGGGGGAGAATAAAGCTGTATGCTGTCCATCCTGATGTAGACCATATAAAGCCACCTCTTAAACCCTTCCACTGACTCCTGGTTTCCATCCAGATTCCTTATCTTTTTCTTTGAAGCCATCTACAGTCTTGCCCTCCTACATAAATAAATTCCCTATTTTAGACGTTGGGGTGGTGGGGTGGTAATCTTGCAACTTTATAGCAATTTGTTAGTCTGCAATTCCCATTGTAACCCAAGATGAAAAATGTTGGAACTTCCAGACCAACAATACCTGGAAAGTTACATGAATTTAACCCTCTATGGCAGGAAATGGTCCTCATTTCAAAAGTCTCTTTCAGTAAGATACTGTAGCTGGAAAGAAACAGAAAAAAATATGGCAATATGGAAAATAACTAAACCATCTATAGCAGTAGGAGCCCCCAGTGGTGCAATGAGGTTGGACCGTTGTGCCAGCAGGACTGAAGACAAACAGCTCTCTGGGGAGAACGTGGATGAGCTCCTTATGTCAGCTCAAGCTCCCCATTTGGGGACATGAGAGAAGCCTCCCACAAGGATGGTAAAACATGAAAAACATCTGGGCTTCCCCTGGGAAATGTTCTTGCAGAAGGCCAATTCTCTCACACCAGAAGCGACTTGCAGTTTTTCAGGTCACTTTTGACATGAAAAAAAAAAACTATAGCAGTTGTCCATTCCCAACTTTTAGTTCTCCATGTGTTTTGAAATTCAGGTCCCACAATTCCTAGCTAGTAAGCTGGCTGGGATTTCTGGGAGTTGAAATCCAAAACCAATGTTTGGGAACCACTGATCTATAGCCTTCTTTTCTTAACATGCCACTATTTCGGTTTGTTCATCCCATCTTTTTTTTTTTAAGGTAATGATTTTACATGAAATAAATTCAACTGTATTTAAAATATATTTGCACTTTATCCTAAAATAAATTCCTCACCTTGAATATTAACCATCTGGGGAACCCTTAAGAGATGCCATGGACTATAACCCTAGCAATCCTTCATTATTAGACATGCTGGCTAAGGTTTCCGAGAGGCCAAGTAGAAAATACTTAGAGGTCAAAGGTTTCCCACCCAGGCTTATCAAGGAGAGAGTGGGTAAATGTTTGGCTTGCTGGATCTATTTGTTTTCATTGGACAACTGAGGCTCACCAGCTGGATTCAGAGGCAAAATAGTGGCATAATTGCTTAACAAAGTACATCTTTGTTTGAAGGGTCTCCTTCAAAGTGTTAGTTTTGACTTTCAAGGCCTTACATGGATTGGGGCCAGTGTACTTGAGGGAGCGGCTTACCCCATATGTACCCAGAAGATCACTGCGTTCAGAGGGTCTTAACATGCTTGAGGTCCCAAGTTTGAAGCTCTGTAGGCTTTCCAAGCCATGGCAGAGGGCGTTCTCTGTAGCCGCCCCGGTTTTGTGGAATTCGCTCCCAGCCGAGATGCGGGCCCTGCGAGACCTGATGGCCTTCCGCAGGTCTTGCAAGACCTGGTTGTTCAGGCAGGCCTTTGGTGACTGACCGGCGCCTGAACTGACAACCTCTATCTAGCTGTGCTGCCTCTGCTCTTTGTACGAGTCAGCTTGTTCTGACCCGCTGTGATTGATGTATGATTGGTTAGGATCGTTTTATAGTGTTTTTATGATGTTTTAACTTTTATGTGCTTTTATATGTTGGAAACCGCCCTGAGCCTCGAGAAGGGCGGTTAAGCAAATCGAAATAATAAATAAGTAAATAATAATATATACACTTTTAGAACCAAAACAGGGGTTTGCCCACCTATCCTTTCCAACATTAATTTCATTCCTGCTCCCTCATATGCTATTATGAGTTTAATAACCTGATTTAGGAGTAAATACATGCTTCTTGTTTTTGCTGCTGCTTAACAAATCATTTAGTGTTTACTAAATAATCTACTCTAAACCACCCAGACATGAACCTTCTCCATGGTCTTTTATTAGAACCAGCTGCTTTATTTTTAGAAATCTGGAAGGGCTCTGTTTTTACATAACAGCTATTACTGTTAACTTAATGGCATAAGGAGACATTGTCCTTAAGAACTTCGAGACTTGGCTTTCGAAGGTTAAATTGAGAGATAGAATTTTTGGATGAAATATCTCAAGAAACACACAAAGTTTGGGTAGCATTAGGAAGACCTCTGGTTCAGTTCTAATGTTTGAGAGTTAATTTTTCTCGCTATAAGGCTTACTGTTATGATTTAAGCATGGCGTTTCTGATTTCAAGCACTTCATGAAATCAGGACTAGCAATTACGGAAGATTTAGATTTGCTTTCAGCAATTTGAGTCAATGACCACTGGAGGCCACTGCTCAGCTTCCAGATGTTTTCTACTTAGGCATCAAAAGCAAGAATGGCACTCTGTACACACATACCTATGTGGGCACACACTCACATCCGTGAGCTTGCACAATGAGAATGAGTCACATAACTGGAACATTTACATGTATATGTTTCAAGTAAAAAAAACAACTCTCTGGTGTGGAAAATAGGTTACCACACATATCTCATGGCATCACTTTCTTTATTAACCTATAGCATAGTAATGAAAACTGGAACAGAAATTTTCCTTTCCACTTTCATAGCCCTCACATTACCTACTTAGTTGATAAAAGGAGAAATCTTCCATACCATCTCCCACTTCATATAGTTCATGAACAAGCATGGAAAAAGCACCGAGAATACCCTTTGGTTTCAATATTTCAGTCTGCCATTGAGGACCCTCAAAGGGCTTTAGAGGTTCAAGAATATTGGCTAGTTTGTTGGTCAGAGCTTCATCAGCTTCATAAATCCACTTGTAAATGTTTAATTACTGTATATACTTGAGTATAAGCTTAGTTTTTCAGTCCCTTTTTTAGGCTGAAAAAGCACCTCTCGGCTTATACTCAAGGTTATTTATTATTTTACTATGTTATTAGTATTTTTATCTGATCTGGCTATGGTGGTCCATGCTCTGGTCACATCCCGTATATATTACTACAACACACTCTACATGGGGCTGCCTTTGAAGACGGTTTGGAAACTGCAATTAAGTCCAACGGACAGTAGCCAGATTTCTAACAGGAGCTACGAGGACACTGGCTGCCTGTCTACTTCTGAGTCCAATTCAAAGTGCTGGTTTTGACCTATAAAGCTCTATACGGATCTGGCCCAGCTTACTTGTCTGAACTTCCAAATGAGATACAAGCTGGGAGGCTCTGCTCTCCTCCCACCCCTCCTTGGCTTTCAGGAAGAATGAGAAAATTGTCCCTCCTTGGCTTTCAGGAAGAAAGTAAAATTGTGGTTGTGGGACCAGGCCTTCGGTCAGCAGACATAAAGACTGGAAAGATAATTTATATGAGGATATGGTGTTTTAGTAATTCAATGTTTTATATTGTTTAATTAATGGCCTATGTATTTTTACGTATTTTATGCATTTTAATGGTTAGGCTTAATGGTTATTGTTTTAATTGTTCTTGTAATGGCATTAAATTGCTGCCTATGTAAGCTGTGCTGAGTCCCCCTCCCAGGGTAGAGAAGTGACGGGGTATAAATACCAGAAATAAATAAATAAATAATAAATAATAAATATTACATTTATTATTTTACTCAATTTATTGCTGTCATTAGTATATTTCCATTCATTCACTCTATTATTATTTTATTAATTTATTATTTTACTCTCTTTATTATTACTGGAAGGATACGTAAGCACATTTACAATGAAGGTTAGAAAAATGGTTTAATCAGAGTTGGGCGGTCTTATCTTAAATTACAGTTTTATTTATACTGATGCCTCAATTAATGTAATGTTATTGGTATCTATTTTTATTTTGAAATTTACCAATAGCGGCTGCATTTCCCACCCTTGGCTTAAACTTGAGTCAATACGTTCTCCCAATTTTTTGTGGTAAAATTAGGTGCCTCGGCTTATATTTGGTTTGGCTTATACTCAAGTATATACGGTAAAAACTTTCTGGTGTCAAGTCATTGTAGAAAAATTGGGTTGTTGTTTTTTAACAGAACTATGGAACAGAACTATGGGATTCTTCCCCAGGAGTATATTTATTTGGCTGTGCTTTCAACGATGAAGATAGTGATAGCTAGAACTGCTGCCAGAGGTGGGAAGAATGATGACATTCTCAATCTTTTGTTTAACTGATGGGAAAGGAAATAATCATAATTTCACCACCACTCCCTCCATGGAACTGACTATTGTTGTCTGCAAGGTAACCTTATGTGCCCTTGAATCAATGCTTATTCTAAACTTATTCTTACCTCAACCGTACTTCGAGAAGCCTGACTTGGACACAGTGGTCCATACCTTGGGAACATCCAGATTGGATTACTGCAACGCACTCTATATGGGGCCACCTTTGAAGGCAATTAGTACAAAGATCGGCAGCCAGGCTTCTAACTGGAGCTGATTATAGGGCGCAAACAACACCCCTATTAAAGTAGTTCAATTGGCTGCTGATCAGTTTCCGGTCCCAATTCAAGGTGCAGGTTATGACCTACAAAGCCCTGAAATGTTTGGGACCTACAGTACCTGTCTTTGTGACTGCATGTCTCCCTATGAACTGGCACAGGCTCTCCTCTCACTCCAACCACCATTAGAGCATGATTTACCTTTAAATTTATTTGGGGAATGTGTTGGGAATGTTACCCCACCAACACAGGCTGGCAAGACATTGTCTTCATTTTGTGTCTTCTGAATTGTAGGTTTAAAAAATCCTTATTACTTTTGCAAATGGTAGTACAAATTGTGATTACTTTGTACTACTTTCTGACCACAGCAGGAGGAGCACTATAGAACAAAAGTATTCTTTTAAAATGACATATGCTCTTGCTGAAAGAGAAATCTCAGGGTGTGCAATCTTGGCAAACTCCTCACACATTCCTCCTTAAGGTAGAGTTCATAGTTTATACCTTTCTTGGGTTGCAGCTGAGGTGTATTAGCATCCTTTCTCTTTGCATAGTTCTGCTCTCAGCTTCTAATTGGAACTAGTAATAAGGTGCACACAATGTCCCTACTAAAGCAACTCCATTGGCTGCCGATAAGTTTCTGGTCTAAATTCAAGGTGCAGGTTATGACCTACAAAGCCCTGAATGGTTCAGGCTCCACTTATCTTTGTGACCACATCTCCCCCTATGAATCAGCACGGGCTCTAAGGGTTGCTGGGGAGGCTCTCCTCTCGCTCTACTATTACATGCACAGCTGGTGGGAATGAGGGAGAGGGCCTTCTCGGTGGTGGCCCCCAACTTTGGAACACCCTTCCCAGGGAGATTAGGCAAGTCCCCACACTGTCCTCCTTTCATAGGGATCTGACAACCTGGATGTTCCAACAAGCATTCGAGAATGACTAGTCCTTACTTATAAATGGCCAGTCCCTAGTTCGCCAGATGGTACTCTGTTCTCCACACTTATTCCAATCCCCTGGCGTTATGCTATGCTGTTTTGATCTATCCCATGCCTGGTCCTTTTTATAGCCTGATCATGCCCATCTCAGCATTTCTGTTTTTATTTATTTATTTACAGAGCACATTTACAGATTACAGTACACATACTTTGCAGACAATCCCTGCAGTTCAACAAATGACATATATAGACTGAACCTACGACACATAGATGAACAGAGGTAAACTTCTGACCACCAGGGGGAGCTGATGCACTCCTCATCTCTCAGCATTTTCCAGCATCACTTTGTTGTTCCTTCCACATTCCTCAGCGATTCCTGGAGTTCTTTTTATGGTCTCATAAATCAGTCAAAATTTGCCTCCCCACTTTAATGTGGTACCTTTATCTCCTACTTGACAAATGAACTGTCTTTCAGGCTGCAAAGGTCGACAGCAGGCTACACTTAAGGTTGAGCACCCACCTCGACCCGGGCAGGCCTCGAACTCATTACCTACTGGTCAGAGAGATCTTATGCAGCTGACACTTAGCCAGCTGCGCCACATTCCCGGTTCTTTTTTTTTGTTTTTTGTCGTGCATTGTTTGGGTGATCTTAATGCTGTTGTTTTTTACTCTTATGTTTTACTTAACTGTGTTTTTATCTGATTGTTATGCTTTGCTAGAGTAGAGACATCGCACTGGCAACAAAGATCTGCATAGTCAAAGCAATAGTATTCCCCGTAGTAACCTACAGATGTGAGAGCTGAACCATAGGGAAGGCTGAGCAAAGGAAGATAGATGCCTTTGAACTGTGGTGCTGGAGGAAAGTTCTGAGAGTGTCTTGGACCACGAGAAGATCCAACCAGTCCATACTTCAGGAAATCAAGCCCGACTACTCATTGGAGGGAAGGATATTAGAGGTCAAGATGAAGTACTTTGGCCACATCATAAGAAGACAGGAAAGCTTAGAGAAGACAATGATGCTGGGGAAAATGGAAGGAAAAAGGAAGAAGGGCCGACCAAGGACAAGATGGATGGATGGCATCCTCGAAGTGACTAGCTTGACTCTGAAGGAGCTGGGGGTGGTGATGGCTGACAGGGAGCTCTGGTATGGGATGGTCGATGAGGTCACAAAGAGTTTATTTATTTATTTGCTATGCTTGTATACCGGCTCTCTCAGCTCGAAGGCGACTCGAGGCGGTGAACAAGCGGCAGCAAGTGCCCACATACAACACATCATAATAAGATAAAAATAATCATATAAAACCATATAAATTAACAATTAAAACTACAAAATACAAATCTCAGCTCCACAATCTTAAAATCAGTTTCAGTTTCGTCGTCATATTAATCCCTTGATTTTGATTAATTAAAGTTCGTCTGCACATGCTTGCTCGAACAGCCAAGTCTTGACTTTCTTACGAAATGTCAGGAGGGAGGGGGTTGATCTGATGTCACTAGGAAGGGAGTTCCAAAACCGAGGAGCCACCACTGAGAAGGCCCTGTCTCTCGTCCCCGCCAGACGCGCCTGCAAAGCAGGCGGGACCAAGAGCAGGGCCTCTCCGGATGATCTTAAGCATCTTGATGGTTCACAGCGAGAGATGCGTTCGGACAAGTAAGTTGGACCAGAACTGCTTAGAGTTTTAAAGGCCAAAACCAGCACTTTGAATTGTGCCCGGTAGCAAACTGGTAGCCAGTGGAGCTGGCACAACAGGGGAGTTGTACGCTCCCTGAGTGCCGCTCCTGTTATCAACCTGGCTGCTGTCCATTGAACCAATTGAAGCTTCCGAGCAGTCTTCAAAGGCAGCCCCACGTAGAGAGCGTTGCAGTAATCTATACTGGATGTAACCAGAGCATGGACTACCGTGGCCAAGTCAACTTCCCAAGGTACGAAGCGACTGAACAAATGAACAACAAATGCTTTGCTATGTTTTATTTTAATTGTGTTTTTGTTTTAATGGATTGTTTTGCTTAGATGTTTTGTGGGCATTTTGTCCTGTGTGCAAGCTTCCCCGAGTCCCTTTATGGAGGGAGGTGGGATATAAAATTAAAGTTATTATTATTATTTCTTATAGTCAAGAATTCATATTACAGAAAGAAAAGAATGCCTTGCCAAAGGAAGCCCTGTTCCACTCAATGATTTCCACCAACATGGCCTCCTAGGTTTTCTCTCTTTGGTAGCCTTGATACAGAGAATCACCTCCAGCTTCCAACTACATATCGACACAAGCCATTTTCTTAGGCCCTATCTACCCTGCCATATAAATTCCTGATTATCTGTTTTGAACCAGATTATATGCCAGTGTAGACTCATATAATTCAATTGAAAGTAGATAATCCAGATTATATGGCAATGCAGATCCAGCCTTAGTCAGACAGGAATTGTTCATTCACAGTAAATGGGATCATGGGAAGAAAACCATCACCCTGCACTGATTGGGAGCTCCCTTGAGTAAAATGAGTGGTATAAGTTTTGCCTGTTTATGAATACAAATTGAGATGTTGATGTGGGGAATGAAAACAACTGGGCCATAGAGATTAGGAAACTGTAACACATAAGTGCATGTGAAATCAATTAGAGTGAGTGGCAAAGTGAATCTGGGGTAGGTGGTTGATTCCCAGCAGGTGAACCTTGGTTTCTTTCAGTAGTCTAATTTAATTTAGAAGGCTATATTGTCTAGATACGATTAAAGTGGGAGAGACTTTTATGAACCTCAAGCAATTAGTACAGTGACTTTGATTCAGCACAAAGCAAAGATGAAATCCAGCATCAATGCAATTCCGTGTAACTTCAAGATCCCAACCTATTATATCTTCACTAGCTCTGTATCAATAGTTAGTTCAAGGGAACTGCCCCCTGTCAATTTGGCAATTAAATTTAGCTGGTGAATTCATGCATGAATTGATAAAAGAAACAATTATTTGAAGACAAGGTACTTCACTGAAGCTACAGTCCTGTGGGCACATTGAGAGATCAGAGCGGAGCTTGCTTCTGCATCAATATAAATAGTACAGCAACTGTAAAAACAGTTTAAAGCTCCTCAAGAAACCAACTTTATAGACTTCATTTCACTGGAATGTGCCTATGGGAAAATGTAATTTTTTCAATGGACTGGAATGTGCACTTTTAACACCAGAGATGAGCAACAATGAAACTCCTACCAGTCCTATCCAACAAAGTCAAAGTGAAGGACAATGGGGGTTGCAATCCAACAACATCAAGATGGCTTTAAGTTCCCCCACATGATTCACATGACTGGGAATAGTAAAGATTTGGGGTTTAGGGTTGAATACTATGCTGTAGTTGCATCCATAGATATAACAAAGTGCTTGTTTATAAAGCTATTGTCCTCCCAACCAAGAATTCGAAGAGACACAAATGGAGAGCAAAAGAGAGGCACATGTCAAGAGGAAGGCACATCAAGCCAAGCCTGACTGGGACCGCATTCCACCTGGAAACTGATGTCCTTACTGTGGAAGAACATGCGGGTCAAGAATAGGGCTCTCCACAGCCACCTATGTATCCACCACCAAGACACAGCACTTGGAAGGTCATCATCCTCAGGCTACAAGGGATCGCCTAAATAAGTAAGCAAGCTGTAGTTGTTCCAGATCTTAAAGCAAGACTGGAGCATGTTCCTCAATTCCTGGGACAAACCAAAACCTTCTTCTAAAAAACAAAACATTCATTTTCTGGTACCAACAACATAAAAACATAACCGAAAGGTCAAGAACTCTTCCTGACTGTCTCCAGGAATGGCAGATTAACAAAAAGTCCCAACATATACTTTTTAAAAATGGAAAGAGAAATGACTCCCAATAACAATTTTTAGGTGAAAATGGAGTGGTGCCACCTACAACAAGAGTGAAACTTTGCATCTGCTCATGCCATAATTCCCGACTTTTGTTGCAAAGGACAAAATATCCAGCTATTAACTCAGTTGGCTTTGCCAAAGAGTAAACTATTAAATATTGTCCCTTGCTCCGTACGAAGGCATTCTAAAAGAAAGAATATAGAAATAACTGGCATCATATTAAGGGGATGATACAAGAAACCCAATACCCTTTGAATGCCTGAACTTTGGAAGCCTCCCAAGCATTGCTCGGAGAAGCTTAGTCAATCTCTAGATAAACACACATCAGGACACAGCTGGACTTTCTTCTTTAATCAGCTCTTCACAGTTGCTATCCAGGATACAAGATCTTTTCCGAACTGGCAGTCCCACCTGTCCACCTGCACAGCAGAAGGAAAACAAACTGCTCTCTCTACTAACTGAAAGGCTGGGTCCCTTGATTCTTATCCATGTTATCACGGGGGAAGAGGAATTCAATCCTCCAACTTCCGGACACAAGATCCAGTTCCCAGTCACTCATTTCAAAGGCTGCTGGGCGTGCCATGCATTACTCCAGAGCAGCTCCGCAGGGCACAACAAGGAGTGGCTCTCAGGAGCTCCAACGGAGAGTCAGACTGCCATCATTCCGTGTTTGGAAAATGGTTGGGACAACTTAGTGCCTTTAAGACAGGGCGTGGGGAGAGCATGGGAACACAGGAAATGAACAGCATGAAGAGCAAAAAAGGATCACAGAGTCAGGATGGATACAAATGTTGTCCACATGCATGAGAACTAAGAGGAAAGCCATAATTACTAAATGCTTCACTCCAGTCAAATAACACATTAAAACTCAAATAGCTCTGATCTAATAGATTTGAGAGCTCTCTCGTGTTATTTGTTCCTCATTTTTTAATCTTTTCCTGCATTTGAGAACAGCCAGAAACCTGAGAAGTTTCCAGTTGGCTTCATTTATGTACCACAAATAAAGGAATGTAATGTAAGATAAGTAAGATTCCTCCATTATAGGATGTCCCTCCTCCCCAGTTCTCCAAGAACTTGGCAGCAATAGTATCCTCTTTGCCTCCAAATCATTTGTCCCCTACTCCCAGGAAAAGTACCATCTTTGGCAGCCATTCCAGGCAATCGAAGAGTGCATCCCATGAAGACAGGGATAAGCTAGTGATGCTCCTTTATATGAAGTTGGCTAACAAAGAATTTGTACAATAGACCCTTATTTCTTTGAGTAACTAATGACCTATCATATTGGATGTAGCTCCAGCTTTGCCATATAGTTTTAAATTGTCTGTTATTGCTTGTGTTTGAGTTTCATTGATTGTGTTGTTTTTATAATTGCTTTGTGTTGTTATTATGAGTTGTTGGGCTTGGCCTCATGTAAGCCGCCCCGAGTCCCCTTGGAGAGATGGGAGCAGGGTATAAATAAAGTTAATAAATAGTAATAGTTCTCAATCAAGTTAAAGAAAATTTCTTGCTTTTTTACAGGATTATTCCAAAAAGATTTGCAAGGTAGGAAAGCCTGTACCCATAGGATCAGAACCCATGGTTTTCCCTACCCACAATCTGACATATGTCCTCACTAGAATTTTGTAGGTCCTCCACATAATGTTTATACCAGAAGAAACTATACAGTCACCCTGAAAGATATAGCAAATTCCTAAATCAACTTCATCTCTAGGAATTCTTTAGTCCTTCAGGGTGATTCTTTGATAACTTTTACAGGAAGTTATTCATTTCAATAGAGTTCACAATTAACCACAATTTCCTGTTTTTTCAGCATGTTCAGGAATATATTTCCCAGAAGAGACAAGGGTTATACTGTACCTATGGTCAAAAACTTTGTTTTCACAGATGTAAACCCCAACTGAGGCAAATTCTCACCTCAAGTCTAAATTAAATCTTTTCTACAAAATCGTAGCCATGAAGATGTTATAAGTTGTTTCCATACTTGATTTATAATCTGGAACACTCACACATATTCAGTTCTCTCAATATTTTGCATCTACTCCATGTAATCAAGATGCTGTTGTTCTCTGCCTTTTATTCTGTTTCTTTAACCCAGTGGTTCCCAACCTTTTTTGGACCAGGGACCACTTGACCAGGGTCCAATTTAACTACGGACCACTTTGATCAGGGACCACTTGAACAGAGACCATTTTCCAACATTAGTACCAAAGGGGTTGCAAAACGGGTTTTGGTCAACTTTAGATTTGGTTTGATTATTTGGGGTGCTGATTCAAAAAAAACTGCATTGGATAGACGACAGCAGTTCTAGTTTCTGATACAGAACATATGCCATCCAGTAATCACCATCTGCTCGCCCACAGAAAACCATATTTAATCATTTAGAGCTGATGTGGTCTATCCAAGGGGGCAGGGAAGGAGTGGAAGGCCATGCAAAAGGAGTGGAAATAAAATAAAGAAAGAGGAAGGAAGCTTGCAGACCTGATTTTCGCCCTTGTGGTTCATTAGCGGTCTGTGGCCCACAGGTTAATAACCACTGCTTAACCCAAGGTTTTTTGTTTAAAAAATGCAGAAAATCTCTACAAATATGGATTGCTTTAATGCCAATTTGCATTGCACTCGGGAGGTGAATCTTAGTTTGTTTGATTATCATGGACAGGAATGTATAAGCATGACTTACTCAAGGCCAGCCATTGGATTCCCATGGATGAATGGGGATTTCAGCCCAGGTCTCCAAAGACATAGTCCAATGCTCTAAACCAGTGTTTCCCAACCTTTTTTGAGCCGTGGCACACTTTTAACATTAAAAAAATCCGGGGGCACACCACCAACCAAAATGACACAAAATGACATGCTAACACAGTAAAGAACGGCTGGGGGATGGTGGCCTGCTGGGAGCAGCTGCTGGGAGTGCCGAAGCCAGGGAGAGGGAGGAGCCAGGCCATGCCAGGCCACGCCCCCTCCCCCAGCTTCCGCTCTCCCACAGCTTCTCCAGCCTTGAGGGGGCAATGCTGGCTTGCCACTGTCCCCTCAATACTGGAGAAGCTGTGGGAGAGCTGAAGCCTGGAGGAGGGGTCAGAGCCAGGCCCATCCCCTCCCCTCGGCTTCCGCTCTCCCACAGCTTCTCCAGCCTTGAGGGGGCAATGCCAAGCCAGCGGTGGAAGAGCCAGCACAATGCTTTTCTCGCGGCACAGCAGGAGGTCTGTCACGGCACACTACTGTGCCACGTCACAGCAGTTGGGAAACACTGTTTTAACTTACAAAACCCTTGGTTCCGGCCCAGTTTACCTGTCCAAACATATTCTCTCCCACAAACCATCCAGGGTGTCAAGACCTCCCTGCTCTCGGTCCCACAGTAAAGAACGGCTGGGGGATGGTGGCCTGCTGGGAGCAGCTGCTGGGAGTGCTGAAGCCGGGGAGGGGGTGGAGCCAGGCCACGCCATGCCCCACCCCCTCCCCTGGCTTCACCTCTCTCGGCAGCTGCTCCAGCCTTGAGGGGGCAGTGCACAATGCTGGCTTGGCACTGTCCCCTCAAGGCTAGAGCAGCTGCTGGGAGTGCCGAAGCCGGGGGAGGGGGCAGAGCGAGGCCGCGCCATGCCCCTCCCCCCAGCTTCAGCTCTCCCACAGAGGAGGAGAAGGAGCGGTGGGCAGGCTTCAGTGGGCGGGGCTCCTCCTCCGCACAGCTTCAGCGAGAGAGGGGCGGGAGTCATGGCAGGAGTCATGGCGGATTGGAGGCTGGCTGGGGAAATGGCCGAAGGAGGCGGTGCCCCGGCCCCTTCTTCTTTTCCTTCGCCGCCGCCCGGCCCTTCCTCCTCCTCCCCCAAGCAGGAGTTCGGCATGAGGAGGGGGAAAGGAAGGGGGGCAGAAAGCTTTTCTCGCGGCACAGCAGGAGGTCCGATATGGCACACTAGTGTGCCACGGCACACTGGTTGGGAAAGACTGCTCTAAACATTACACCACACTGGCTCGCAATTAATTGTGGTAGCGAACCAAAATATTTTTTAAAAACTATTTTTAAAAATACTTTTTAAAGAACTATCTGCATGGATTTACTTGGTCCTCAGACAAGATTCCATAAAGCAACCATTGTAATGGGAAAGGCAGCAACAACTGTTAAATTATCATGGTGTTTAGCCGAATTGCTAAATTGAGCAAGATACTGTAGGTCAATAGTTCACAGATGACATCCACGAGGAAGAGGAGAGGGGGATGAAAATAAAATGTAAACAGGCTAAAGCTGTCATAAAGGGAAATAGACTTGAGAACCATTGTTATTTACTGACCCTGAGCGCCAGACAAGAGAAAACATACTAACTTACAGAAAAGTCAACAAGGGTTAAAAATTAAAGATGTGTCTTAATGATTAGGGGAGATAGACAATGGAATCAGGTAGATGTGAATAACATGGAATCTTCTCCTGTGTGTGTTTTCAAGATCACGGGAAAATGTGACTGCAAGCTTATGACTGAATATATTATTTTGGCACCACTCAATAATAACAGCAATTTTAAAATTTAAAAAAATCATACAAATTAGATAGGGAGCTAGGCAGTGAATCTTGGCATGACCCTCCACTCCATCCCCACTGACTGGGAAGTAGCTAATGTGATCAATAAGGATCAATTTCTATTGATCAGGAAGAACTTTATCAATAATTCCTTCTCTCCTGAGAGTCATTTCCATTGCAACATGTGGGAAGTGGGGTCCCTGTCCCAATTATCCCTCAAACCAGAAGCTATTTGTGTTAAGGGTGGTGGGAATGTCAGTCAGCTGCTATTCAATCAACAGGGGACTGGACTCTTATTGCTCACAGTGGCTGCTTCCTGGTTAAGGGGAGATGGGGACTTTTAGAGTCTCTTTGTGACCCATAAACTAGAGAACATATAGGGATTGTGAATACGGTATACAGCCACTTTGTGTTCCTTTTGGGGAGATAAAGCAGGGCATAAATAAATATAATTATTTTTATGAATGTGGTTACATGTATTTGTAACTCCCCAACAAGATTCTGGACCATGTATTTAAAACATAATTTCAAACAATAGACATCTGTTTCAATCTGAATTTATCTCCAAGATGGAGCAATATTTCGATCCCATCTTAACAAACTTCTAGATTCCCATTAATAAAAGTGCACTCTTAATGAGGTTATGCACTTTTAATTGCCCAGTGGTGCAATGGGTTAAACCATTTTGCCGGCTGGACTGAAGACCGACAGGTCGAAGGTTCGAATCCTGGGAGAACGCAGATGAGCTCCTTCTGTCAGCCTCAGATCCCTATGCAGGGACATGAGAGAAGCCTCCCACAAGAATGGTAAAACATCCAAGCATCCCCTGGGCAACATCCTTGCAGATGGCCAATTCTATCACACCAGAAGCGACTTGCAGTTTCTCAAGTCACTCCTGACACACACACACACACACACACACACACACACACACACACACAATCCACTGGTTTCAGAAATTGCATATTCTCTCACATTAATAAAATCCTCTGTGGATAAAACCTAGCATGTGCAGAGAGAATAGCAGCCTTCTCTCTGAAGTAGTAGCTCTCCAGATACCTTGGGCATTGGAAGGAATATGGAAACTGGGATATATTGGTGTTAAACCCCTTTTGCCTGAAGTAGTGCAGGGCTTCCTAGACTGTACCATAAATGTTTCCCTTGGCTTTTGTTTGTTCAAATTGTTGCAAAATATGATTAACTGATTTCACTTCATCGATTTGTTTCAGTCTTATATCTCATGATGTTCTTCCACTCATGCCTCAGAAAATCACTGAGGAACTAAATAATATTATCTAATCATCACCTCTCAACAAAGGATTCTCCCAGGTAGTAACAAGCCACCCCTAAAAACTCTCAGGCCATCAAATGCTAATCAAGGTGGCCAATTGAAACATTGACACCTAGCTCTAACAGACACGAGTTCTTTCTCCCGCCCTGGACTTTCCACAGATATATAAATCCAATTTTACTAGTTTCCAACAGACCTCACAACCTCTGAGGATGTCTGCCACAGATGCAGGCAGGAAAGAATGCTTCTAGAACATGGCCATAGAGCCCGAAAAACCTACAACAATCTAAATAATATTACTCAGAATTTTGCAAAGAGTCCAGCTATTTCCAATTCTTTCTTCAAAGTTTTGTTCTTCCTAAAAAAAATTGGGAAGGTACAACAAACCTGTCTCAAAAAATTACTGAGACTAACTAGTCAACCATGTTACAATCTAGATACCAGTAGTTCCAGGTGACTATTTGAAATGCAAGATAAATTGTTTTTCCAACCTCATTCCTAGAACAGAATTTGCTAATCTTTACCACCCAGCACCATCACAGAGCATAAATTATGGAGACATTGTCTTTGGGTACAATAACTTAATATAAATGGTGATATAGATGTTACTCCTTGAAACTTTAATGTGCAGAAACAACCAGTTTTGGACTCAACATCTGCACATTCCACTTAAATCTGGCATGTTTTGTGCATCCAAACCCAACTTAGATAAAATTTGAAGATCATGATCAAAAATACATTAAATAACACTCTAAAACCAGGGTTCAATTCTCCACTTGGGCATGGAAATCCATTGGATGGCCTTGGGCAAGTCATGCACTCTCAGCCCCAGAAGTCCACATGACAGAGTTGCCTTAGGAACACTTTAAGTTGGAAATTATTTAAAGATACACAACAATATGTATTGCACACTTGGAAAAAAAATAACTATAAGCTAGACTTCACACTGACCTCTTTCTTCCAAATGACAACATATAATAATTTTGGCTAAACTCCTCTAAGTGGTGTATTAATTAAATTAAAACATGCCCAAACACTATGCAGATCACAAGAAGTGAGAAGTTTTCTGGACTTGTAACAGTTTTAATCAGGAACTCCTAACAGGCTGATCAAGCTGTGCTAAAAGCGGAAGAAGATTAGATAGGCATTCTCCCACGTTTTGCCATTAGAGGAGGCTGCCTGCCTGTGTGTGGAGTCAGATGTAATGGGATCTTCCATGTTCTGCTCAAACAAAAGTCCCAAACACACAAGTCCATTAAATTGGCTATTTCTGAAGCCTGAATATTGAACTCTTATTTTAAACACTGTTGTGACCCTCCTGATGAAAGCTGGGAATAACAAGTCAGATCAGCCCTAGCTAGCATAACCAATAATGAGGGATTATGGTAGCTGCAGTCCAGTAATATCTGTAAGACTGCTAGTTGCTTGCCCTGTGTTAGGGACTCTATATTTGATGAGGGAGGATGCTGCTCTTGTCTTGGTTCACTATAAAGGGCTCAAGCAAAAGGATTGGAGAAAAAAGATTAGGAGCTCAGCTGAGGGCAAAGGTTAGGCAAAACTCTGGTGCAAAATCTCACCAGACATTGCACACTATACAGCTTAGATCACTACAGAGGAAACAGCTTTAATAAAGGTTTCCCCCTAATAAAGGGTACCCCTCTATAAGTTTGCATCGTTCTTAGGTCACAGTTGCCAAATAAGAGACATTGCTCCATTTTGTACATTTCTGCGTACAGTAGAGACTCGCTTATCCAACATAAACGGGCCGGCAGAATGTTGGATTAGCAAAAATTTTGATTAATGAGGAAGGATTAAGGAAAAGCCTATTAAACGTCAAATTACATTATGATTTTACAAATTAAGTACCAAAACATGTTTTACAACAAATCGACAGAAAAAGCAGTTCAATACACAGTAACATTAAGTAGGAATTACTGTATATATGAATTTAGCACCCAAACATTGCAATGTATTGAAACAGCTGTGGCTGCAGGCAAGAGGCAGATTGTGTTGGATAATACAGAATGTTGAATGAGCGAAGGTTGGATAAGTGAGACTTTCCTGTATGTGTTGTCTGACTAAGAAAAGCATACAAAAGAGAGCTAAAGAGTGAAGGGCAGAGGTACCCCCCCCTTTCTCTTTCTTTAATACTATAGACAATCCAGGATCTGCAAAACCTTGCACGGAAATCTGAACAGGTAAATGAAGAACCTTTACTGGCTGCATCCTCTACCCTCCACATTTGTGGGTTTAACTATTGTGGATTTCATGGAATCATAGAGTTGGAAGAGACCACATGGGCCATCTGGTCCAACCCTCTGCCATGTAGGAAAAGCATAAAGTATCCCTGACAGATGGCCATCCAGCCTCTGTTTAAAAACCTCAAAGGAAGGATTAATTGTTTTTAACTGGAATTTTTAAAATGGTGTTTATATTTAATCCTGTTTTGATATTTGCGCATTTGTATATCTTAAATGCTGATGCTTTTATGTTAAGTTGCTTTCAATCCTCTTCAGAAGAGATAAAGTGGGGTATAAATGAACAGAAGAAGAAGATGATGATGATGCCAACTATGATGACAGAGTGGGACAACAAGGTTCACGTCTGCCTTGCTCTATCTCACCACACTATTGTAGTTGTGTGAAGGCAATAACCCTCAGATAGGGTCCACCACTTATCACATCAACCTCTAGAAGGCAGGACTCCTTTGATGCCTGTCATGTAGGATAGAACTGATTTTTGGATTACAATTCCCTTAACCTCTAACTATTGACTATGGACCCATCTATCATTTAATGCAGCTTTGAGTCAAAGTGCAGCAACTATGTAACGCAGTCTACGAAAGAAGAGTGTGCTGCCACATTCTTTAAACCCTTTAAAATGAGATAGGCTAAGTCAGGGAGTATGCCAAAATAGTGCCCCTAAAGCACATCAGCATGTCATAGTGTACACAACATTGCCTGGTGAAAGCAACTCCATAGATTGTGAATCATGGTGCGGTTACCCAAAGCACTGAACTGATATACACATGCACATTTCTGCGGAGGGAGTTAAACAAACCTTCAATCTCCATGTATCAAGCCATAGATTCTGGAGATCCTAGAACCAGTTTGAGGCCAATCTAATCTAATCACAGCACAGTGAAACCGGTTTCTGACATTCCAGTGGTAAGTGTATATGTGCCCTATGTTGGCTGGAGGAGTCAGAAATATTCAAAACTTGTAAGGCACCAGGTTGTCAACATTTCTTTCTGTAGATATATATGCTAATAGTACTACTGGGTTGGGGCAATGGTACTATTAGGGAAAATGAGTGTGTTGTCTCAGGCAGTAGATGCTGGAAGATGGCAATATCAAGTGTTGGGATGAAAGTGTATGGAAGACACTACTACTCTACTGTCAGTATCAAGGGGAAATTCAACTCTCCAGTCAGGTTTTGCAGATAGAATTGAATGGAGAGTGCCATCTTGTTCTTGTCAAGAAAAGCCCTGATTCTACAATATGCAATACTGATAACTTCACTAGTAACTACATTATAGCAATTCTGTTACAAATGTACCATATATATCCAAATATAAGCTGAGGCACCTAATTTTACCACAAAAAACTTACTGACTCGAGTATAACTTATTGAATTGAGTAGGAAATACAGCAGCTATTGGTAAATTTCAAAAATAAAAATAAAAATAGATACCAATAAAATTACCATATCTACACATATACAGCATTGTACATATATACGTGTGTGTATACAGTTTCTCAAGTCGCTCCTGACACAGAATTTTTTTTGTAAAAACTTAAGTATAAGCAGGTCCAAATATTTATTTTATTTATTGTTCATTTCTATATACTGCTCCTCTCTGCAGGCTCGGTAAGCTGAGGGGGTCTTTTTCAGTCTAAAAATGTGCTGAAAAACTTGGCTTATACTCAAGTACATATGGTAATTGTGTTTACGACTTACCTAGCTATGACACTTTGTATTAAATTAATACAAATAAGTGTGACGACTTATTTAGTCAAGCAATTAACATTTCCTGCTTTTCACATCCTCACTCCCATCATCCATATATAAAAGACATCAAGCTGTGGTAGCGAACATAGATAAATGGTATTCACTGCAGCAACCCCTCTTGCCTAGGCAACATATTCACTCGGATCGTGCTAGAGGAAATATCTGAATAAACTGTAGTGCCGATAATGAAGAGAAAGAAAACATTCCAGAGTGTTCTTCCAGTTGCAAAACTTATCTGGATGGAAATTTCCCATCCAGCGTAGTCTGCGGTCAAAGAAGAGCTAAAGGACATATAACTGGACAAACAAATGCCTCAAACCAGGTTAGGTATCGTAATGGAATGCCAGTAAATCATAATGAAAACACAATGGCTACCAGTTATTGAATATTATCCAAGGTAGGCCAGCATTTAGGATGGGAGGAAATATGACTCACGTGGAACTGACTCTGCTAAAGGAATGCAGTTTTATTTTGTAGGCATTTTTACAGAGGAAACTGCCATCCTAGTTTTGCAAAGGATGCGATTCCACTGCCAGTGGCAAATACCTAGGATTGTTATAATTCAGTTGCTTTTGAAACCTGTGCTTTGCCAACATTTCTCTCTAGTGTGGCTCAGCCATCCTGGTGGCGACACAAGAAATCAGTGACAATTGGGAAGAGGCCTATTTATTCTAGGCAGTTCAGTGGAAAAGGAATGGAGGAGAAGAGAGGAGCATTTTAAAAGTTGCCTGACAGGTAAACACACGGCGTGATCCAAGCACAAAATGTGGGAAAGGGAGGCAGTAGTGTTTAAGCAAAAGCACAGCAGATGTTTCATTCTGGGTAACCTCCAAATGCATCCTGGCCACAATGCAGTGTGATATCATCTTATCATAGAAGAGCAAGGATTTGCTGTTGACTTTCAGAGTACCTTCAACAGCCTGGGTAATCCTGCCATCCAACTCTGAGGACTGAAATGCAAGGGGAGACTTCTACCCTGTGGCTTCGACTACACTGCTTGCCCAAGTGAGTCCTTCTCCACCTTGCCTCCAGCTCATGATAATTATGTTGGTATGTGTGGAATATTTATGGCTACTTGAGACAAAGGGTGCAGCCAACCATCTCCTTCTGTTAATGGAAGGCTCTTTGTTGCACCAGAGACTTACATTTACAGAAAAGAGAGGCAGGGAGACCTCATTGTCTCTCAATAACCCCCTGATCCTACCAATATCACCTTCATTCTCTTCTACACCATCAGAACGGGAGGCGGGCCCCCAGCCATCTGGGAGGGACTGGGAGCAGAGCACGACACAAGCTCTCGTGATGATGCATCCAGCCCTGCCTTCGCCGCTACTTCCACCCCCCTCCACACAGATGCCAGCTGAGCAGGAGGCGAATACACCGCCTCCCAGGAGGGACTGTAAGCGGAGCCTGACTGAGGGCTGCTGTGACAACCACGTTGAAGCCCGGGCTAAATCTCAGCCCCCCTCTCCCCTCCCCAGAGTGGCCTCCGACCCCCCCAGTGTTGAGGTCATGAATATGGCGCCCACGGACTGGGCGGCTCTTGTGCCTGCACCCTTGTTGCTGGAGCCAGACGCCCTCCCCCAGGCCTCAACCCCTTCTGCCCCAGGGCATGAAGACAGGGGCTGGCGTAAAAGGGGGGCGGCGTCGAGGACGGTGCCAAAGGCGGGGCAGGGGGTGGCGCCAAAAGAAATCCCAGCTCCGCCCAGAAACTCCTCCTCTGCAGAGGGTGACTCCAAATGGACCCGAGGACCCCTGTATCCTCCCTTGGACTCTTGGAGCGAGAGAGGTCCGCGATGCCTGGGCCTGGGGCATCCAGAGGGCTCCCCCACAGGACCTTCTGGAATGCCAACTCCAGGCGCCACCTGCTGGCGAACCCTCAACCTAGGAGGCTGGACAATCCGACGGCGGGGAGACCAGAGCCACGAGTATGTGGTGACTGTCTCCCGATGAACCTAGAAACATTAAAGTCTCTGTTAGACCTGTGGGACCCTCCCAGGCTCCCCTCGTTTGACGGCCAAGCTGGATAGCCCTGGACTGCTCCCTGACCCATGTGGCCACGAGCTTGGTCCCCCCTCCCCCTGTCTTAGATGTTAGTCACCCTCCTTTTGTTGCTGTATTGTATCGTCTGTCCATTATGTATTCTATCTCAAACATGGAAACCGCTCCGAGCCCTCGGGGAGTGGCGGTATAGGAAGTTTGAACATAAATAAAATATCCACTCTGGAGGGTTGGGAAAGCCTGCAAGAAAAAGGAGGGATTTGCAAGGATAGTCTCAACTTTGTTCTGTTCAGGAAAGTTTCACATAGATAAAAGTGATTTATGTGGAAGGATGACATCAGATAAAACTATAATAAACATCTGATAAAACCTTTAAAAATATCTCACAATCATCAGAACTTAAAGAGTTCTAAAGAATGGCACACTCCCACGTTGTCCTGTCACACGATTTTAGCATTATGATTGCCATTTTAAAACGACATTATTCCAGCCCTTGGAATTCTGGGATTTGCAGTTTATCCAGAATTCCCCAAGAGACACAATGCCCCACCAAATGGCAGAACCTAGAATTTCAAAGGTTGCAGTGGTGGCAATTAGAACAGAATCACAGTGTTATTACGGGATAGTAAGAAAGGACTCCATGATAGTAAGAAAGGCCTTGGGCCTCTATTTTCTGGCATATCTATTTATTTATGGAGCCCCTTGTGGTGCAGGGGGTTAAATCACTGAGCTGCTGAACTTGCTGACTGAAAGGTCGCAGGTTCGAATTCGGGGAATGGCATGAGCTCCTGATGTTAGACCTAGCTTTTGCCAACTTAGTTGTTTGAAAACATGCAAATGTGAGTAGATCAATATGTACCTGCTATAGCAAAGAGAGAGTAAATCAAAGAGAGCCAACCTTGTGTTGAGCTTAGAATCTAGGAGACCAGGGTTCAAATCCCTGCTTAGCCCTGGAAACAGACTGGGTGACCTTGGATTACTTCAGCCCCAGGAAAAGGCAACACAACCTCCTCTGAATAAATCTTGCCAAGAAAACCCTATCAACAGTGGAACTCTTTGCCTCAGAGTGTGGTGGAAACTCCTTCTTTGGAGGATTTTAAACAGAGGCTGGATGGTCATCTGTCGGGGATGCTTTGATTGTGCTTTTCCTATATGGCAGGGGTTTGGATTAGGTCAATAGTTCGCAATCTGTGGGTCCCCAGATGTTTTGCCCTTCAACTACCAGAAATCTTAAAAGCTGGTAAACTGGCTAGAATTTCTGGGAGTTGTAGGCCAAAACACCTGGGGATCCACAGGTTGAGAACCACTGGATTAGATGGCCCATGTGGTCTCTTCCAACTCTATTATTCCATGGGTATAGGATTAGGAAGATGAGCAGAAATGACTCTCTCTACAAACATACCCCAGTCAACAAAGCATCTGACAAATAAGCTCTTTTTTCCTTCTCACCTCCAACCTTTCCTCCTCCTCATCTTCTAGCAGGAAGTTTTTAGCAGCACTGACACTGAGTATTCAGTGAAGAAGAAACACAAACTTTCAGTGCTGACGTTCAACAGTATGTCTACATTAAAGACTATATAAAACTTGATGTGTGAAAGAGTGGAATTCTGTTCCAGTTCATCCTATCGTAGCTGTATATGCCTGACTACAATAGCAGGGTAAACAGCGGCTGCCTCTTGAATCCCTTAATAAGGTGAATGATCAGCAAAACAGGGGATATGGGAGAGTAGTTAAGATTGTCTCATTAGTTACTTTCAGAATATAAAATAGCATAGGTTTGTAAATCTGGCCACCAAAACTGTATCGTAATAAAAGTAGAAACAGGTGAAAGTAGACAAATTAATCTCTATATCAGGGGTGC
The DNA here is from genome assembly GCA_030556195.1 of Anolis apletophallus. Classification (NCBI taxonomy): domain Eukaryota; kingdom Metazoa; phylum Chordata; class Lepidosauria; order Squamata; family Anolidae; genus Anolis; species Anolis apletophallus. The sequence goes on along the minus strand of JARBWK010000007.1, from coordinate 61,491,590 downwards.
TCATTAGGTAGATCGCAATCTACTGGCAGATTGAGTAGGGTGTCCTGGTAGATTGCAGGCAGGGCGGGAGGAAGGTTCAGCCCGCCCCACAGGCTCCCGATGCCGCCCAGGTGCAGAAGGAGGTTGGACTGGATGGCCCTTGGAGGTCTCCTCCTATTCTAGGAACCCATTGTTATTATTATTGTTATCAGAGGCTGAATGGCCATCTGTGAGGAATGCTTTGATTGTGTTTTTCCCTTATGGCAGAAGGAGGTTGGTCTGGATGGCCCTTGGAGGTCTCCTTCTACTCTAGGAACCTATTGTTGTTGTTACTATTATTATTATTAGTAGTAGTAGTAGCAGCAGCAGCAGCAGAGGCTGAATTAATATTATCATCATTATTATTATGAATAAATTCAGGGGTTTATTATACTCACATTTAGTTGAATTCAGTCTTAAAATATATTATATGGCTCTCACTGAAATAAATGTCCAAATATTTTGCTTTTATGGCTCTCTGAGTAGTGGGTAGGTAGATCATTTTGACTTGGTTGTTTTATAAGTAGCTCGCATGCTGAAAAAGTGTGGGCACCCCTGATCTATATACATTTTGGAAACTTCCAAAATAATTGCACTCTTAGTATCATATATCATCAAATTTTGCTTAATTATACAACTATTGACATTCTATTATGTTCTTTCTTGAATAAAAAAATCACGTATAGGTGAAAAGTTTTAACTTCATGCTATGGGAGGCACTATTGCTCTATGACAGAAATTGGAGACAAAGAAGGATAACTCATTTCTCTTCTATACTGCTGGAGTTTCCAGCTGGAGTTTTTCTCTTGAGGCAGAATTGCTCAAACCTGAGGCACTATAGCCAGCCATGGCATGCCCCAGTCATCCTTCTTTTGAGATAACTGGCAATAAATCAAGGTAGCACTGGAAAGATACTTTTGCACTGCCTTTACTGCACGGGGAAAGCATTATCATGCAATGAATCCGGGACTTCTTCCACTTCCAGGATATTCCAAGCACATGAGCCACTGTCCATGCTTACTGGGTGTTCAGGAAGCTATGGTCCAAAAATTTAACTTTTCCAAACTCTGGATATTTCCCCTTTCCACAGAAAACGCTTTAAGGCAACCGGAAGATATTTCAAAATCCAGTGAATGCAGCAAATTATGAAAAAATGCTGTCTAAACAAAATGTGGATATTAGAGCTATGAGTTGCTTAACTAGTTACTTAACTTTTTAAAGAAACTGAACATCCATATAATTTGAACTCTATTATTTTACATACTAGAGTACAATAAATCTTGCAAGGTAGGTTTTCCACACTAGTTTAATTAATCTTCAACAGATGTTTAGTCAAAACATCTGTGTATACACAAGCTTCAGGTCAAACAGAGGCTATTATTTTGCAGCTGCTGCATTTGTTGCCGAAAGTGTTAATTCTGATAAAATGTTAAAGCAACTTCAAAAAAGTGGGAGCAATTGCCACAATAGCTTGGAGTGGCGTCTTTCTTTTTGCTCCAAGCATCCTCCATATTTAAAAAGGAGAAATGCGGCTGAAGAAATTAGTTATGTAAGGGAGTAACTTTTCAAATATTTTTACTGGATCGTTTCCAGCTGGGAAGGTTTTTTTTAAGACAACTCTTTCAATTTTCCTGAAGAGCTTGGGAAAGAGTTACCCTCATGCACGTGATCTGTTTTCATTGCGTTAATACAAGGGATTTTCTGCTTCGTTCTGTGAGGAAAAGCTCAACATTAACAAACGGGCCTTTTGTTTTTAAAAATTTTGTAGTCACCACGTCATGCCCAAACATTTTTATGTTTCCCACCAGCAACACTGACCTGTGCCAGCAGAGCCCTGGGAAAATATGGTATATGAAAAGAAGAAAAGCTCATTGTTGCTACAGAACCAGCTGAGGGTGCATAAAAACTTTAGTTGACCGCACAAAACCCTGAAAATATCTCTAATGCACAGAAGGAATCTGGAGGATCTCTGTTTATAGCTCAGCACAGTTTTAGAACTGAAGCAAAAATACCCAAATGCCTCCGCAAAAACAAAACTGTTGTTCCTCATTCTTTCAAAGGGGTTCAATAAGAAAATTAGGAACTAAACCAGAACTAAGATGGAACAAATGCTTACAGTCTCGAGAAGTAATGCAGAGAGATACATAAAGTCATAGGACTCTTGTGAGCCAGTTCCAGAATCACAAGTCACAATTTTCTTCCATGGAGGAACGTTTTTACAATCTGCCATAATGAAAAATCCATGTAGATTTTAAAAGAGAAGATTTGAACATTTAAAAAGTTAATTTCTGCTCAAGGGAGACTGGAAAAAAACACCTCTCTGCCATTGTACTTTGCTGGATGAGAAAACTGTATCAGCAACCCATTTGTGACTATGTGCCTTCAAGTCACCTGATGATTTATGGCAACCTCATTAATTTCATAGGGTTTTCTTAGGCACGGATTAATCAGCGGTGGTTTTGTCAGTTTCTTCCCTCTGAAATATAACCTAAAGCTCCATACTATCCTATAAAGCACAATTTCATGCACCAAAGAGTTGGTTTTTCAAGCTGCAGTTATTACCAGGATATAATGAACAACTCCATCAGAGTTTTGCTTTTGTTGCTTTTGCTGTGATAGAAGAGTATTAATAGTTACCAGGGCCGGTCAAACGATTAGGCGGAGGAAGCGCCCGCGTAGAGCGCCGGGCTGGGAAGGGCTGGGAAGGGGCGAATTCTCCAGTCCACCGGGCGCATCAGGAGGCCCCGGCCCACCCCTCCCCGCTGCCGATGCATCCTCGGGCCCTTCGCCTTCCTCTTGCCTCCCTGCCTTCCTCCTTCGATCCCCCTCCCTCCTGTCTCTCTCTCTCTCTCTTGCTTCAGCCAGGCGTCAGGAGGCAGGGCAGAGGCGCGGGGCAAACACTCCGTGGCTTCCTGGTCCCTTCCAAGCCCCGCCCTCGGCTCGGCTTCCTCCCTCCGCCCCCTGAGCTGAGCGGTGAGGAGGAGGAGGAGGAAGAAGCAGCAGCAGCACCGCATGGCGCCGCCACCTCCTCCTCCCTGACTGGCCCGCTTCCTCGCCGCCGGCGGCAGCTCCTCCTCCTCCAAGAGAGAGAGAAAGAAAGAAAGGGAGAGGAAGGAAGAGGAAGGAAAGAAGAGGTAGGGAGAGGGAAGGAGAGAAGGAAAGGGTGAAGGGGGAGAAAGGAAGGAAAGAAGAGGAATGAAGGAAGAGGGAGAATGGAGGAAAGAAGGAAGGGGGGAGAGGGAGAGAAAAGGAAGGAGAGAAGGACAGAATGGAAGAGGAAGGAAGGAACGAAGAGGGAGGGAGGAAAAGGGAGAATGGAGGAGAGAAGGAGGGAGGGAAGGAGAAGAGAAAGTACACAGGACAGATAAGGGAAAGAAAAGGTAATAAAGGAAGGACAACCTGGTGAGGGGAGGAGAAAAAGGAAGGAAAGAAAGGGAGGAAGGGAAATAAAGGGGAGGACTGATTGAGAAAAGGAATGAATTGGAGGAAGGAGGGAAAGGAAAGACAGAAGGAAGGAGGAAACACACACATACCCACACACATATATACATGCACAAAAATATACAAATATACACATACACACACACACATCTGTACTTACACACATACATATACATGCATATATATATACACATATACATAAACAAACACACATATATACACATACACACAAATACATATATACATACATACACACACAGGCAGTCCCCAAGTTACAAACATCCCACTAAGAAACAACTCATACTTCAGAACACAGCAGAATTCAACGGATCTCATATAGCCATACTAATCGCATATAGGGGATTAGCAGCCATAGATCATAGAACAATAAATATTTGGTACTCTATTAATTGTTTAAACACAACAGACTACATATTGAATGTATCTGTTTCATGTATGCTTAATAGCAATGTACTATTGTGCTACTTTGACCTGTAGTCCAATCTTGAGTATGGTATAGTAATGTCACACACTTTGCAAAATGAACTAAGATTGTTATATTTGATTGATAGGACTGCATAGTGTTTATGTATAAATGTGAAATACACATGATAAAAGAACTAAAATAGTGTGACTTTTGAAATATAGGATTGCATATTGTTATTTTATATTATATTATAATGTCAATATATTATAATATAATTATATTGTAATATAGTATAATATAATTATGATATAATATAGTATGAGTATGGTATAATATATTGTATATACTACTAATGGTATTGTGATATTATAATGGTATATTTTTTTTACATGGGGGCCGCCAAAATAATGTTTTTTTGGGGGGGGGGCGCCAAAATAATGTTCGCTTACCATTTAAAATTACCTTAGTCTGCCCCTGATAGTTACTCTCGACTATTAAAACTTAATTAGCTTGGGACACTATAAACTTAGATGGCTTGCTGAGGCACAAATATTATTTGTAAATCTGTTAGCTGTCTAAACAAAGGTGGGTAACTTCAGTATATCTGTGGGGTCATTTTCTAACCCAGGACTGTTTGGGGACCATACTGACTTCCAAACATGACCATAAAATGTCAAAAACAAAACTGAAAGCAGATAGTCTTCTTTTTATATCTGTTCAGAGGAAGGCTTCCAGGTATGGAAATTTACTCTTTTATTTTACCGGAGAAAAGCAAAATCTAGGGAAAATGGGTAGCATTTTGCCCATTCCTGGTCCAGAGGAAAGGAAACATCACCCAGAAGAGCAAAAGAAGGAAACGAACACTTATTGCTGTAGCAAAGCAAAGCGAAACAAAACAAAAACAACTTTCAAATGACCATTTGCAGCCATTGCTCCATCAATTCAGAACATTGATACTTCATAAAGCACCTCACCTGACCAGAGATCGGCAGCCAACGTTTCTTGGACAATGCTGTACCTTTTGGGGGGAGAGAACGTATTTTGGGAGAGCAATCATCTTCCAGAAAGTAGCTCCCACAAACATTACTTGTTGACAAAGAATACTTATCTTCTCATTTGCAACCATCATGTTCCTAAGAGAAGATCCTGTTATTCTAGAGGAGGGCAAAATCTTCAAAAATAAGAGGGACAGCTGCCTCCAATAACCAAACAAATACAGGCAGAAGAAAATCAGCTGTCAACCTAAACTTCCTATGTATCCCCCCCTAGGAAAATAGCTTGAAGAGTAACAGCAGTGTTTTGTTCAGGACTCCTGTTCACAGGTGAACTGCTTTCCCCCTCCAGTCATTATGAAATAATTAATTTGATGGATACAGACACTGCGTCTCAAAAGACAGTTACCCCCAAGGAAGTAATACAGTTACTACATAAACATTTCCCCTTAACACCAATGCCTAAAATATTATTACTAAAAGAGTAACATAAAACCCACTCCAACCCAACAAACCCAACTTCTAAACATATTAACATAAGAGCAAGAGTGATTTAAAACCCAGCCTACCTACTTTAACTAAATATGGATGGAAATGTAAGACTTTACAATCATGCCTAAAAGAAAACAAGGGATTCAAAAGGTATTTCTCAACTGAGTCAGTTCTGCAAATAAGGGGCTGCCAGAGACGAGACCTTGTTTTGTTTGCTTACCAATCTAACTAATCTTGTTGGTTGGTTCACACACGTACAGATGATCCTGCATGTAATCCACTGCCTTCTTTCAGCTATATTAGTTTATTATTCAGAAGGAGAAAAGGTGTGTAATGCATATCACCTCTCTATTGACATGGACCTAACTTTTCGTACAGCCCACTTCAGTCCTTACCTACAACGTTTGAGCAGGTCCTTCTCAGGAGTTAGTGAAACACCTTGGTGATGCAGTTGTTACCAATTCCACAGGCAGGTTCTTTTAAGCATGTTCACCTATCTTTCAAATGCACTGAATAAAGCATAGAGAGCTACTATAAATCACTAAGTCCATATCAGCAAAGCAAGTCACTTGCTTGCTGCTATTGGCTCCCAAAAGCTGCAGGCATGGTAAAGCTCAGTCCATAAGATGAAGCTCCAAACATCCTGCTAGCCCACATAAACCATACGAGAAAAGTACTAACATATGTTAGGGCAATTAAGATCCATTTCCCCCTAATGGCTAAGATTTCAGCTTCCCAGCCTTACGTAAAGTGAATACCAAAGTACGAAAGGTTGTCATTGTGTGGTTTTGCAAGCAAGAGCTGTGGGCTTAGTAGAAATGAAAGATTCAAGCTAAAGGAAATTGGGAGGTTTCAGTGCCAAAGGCTAGGGTGAAAAACAGGGCCAAACTTTGGTGTTTTGGCATGAATCCTGGGAACTTAGAGTCCACCCTATTTGGTTCAGGGGTTTACCAAGTGCCTCTGTGCCCTATTTTAGAATAACTTCTGCTGCTACATCTTCCCCAAAGTCACAATCATCAGTGTGTTCCTTAGCTCAGGTACATATCACACCACACTGATCGCATTACACTAGGAGATTCTGGGAACTATAGTCCAATAAGTAACTTTTCACACTGCCAATGTTTATGTCCTTTGGCTCTGACTGCAATTAATTCAAGATTATAGAGTCTCTTTACATTTTCTACAATAGTCAGCTCTGCATATTTGTAGATTTGATCATTCATGGATTACATTAGTATATTTGCTAAAGCAGTGGTCCTGTTGCATGTCAAAAAAGTAGGTAGTTCTCCGAGAATTGGAATAGAGTGGCTGCTGATTGTGACTATATATTATTATATTTAGATTTACTGGACCAGTAGAACTGAATTACATAAAGCAGATTATAGTTGTCAGGTCCCGAAGAAGCCGAGAACTCTGGCGAAATGGCTAGGCCTTTTGTGACCGTCGACCTGCTTCACCCGCAAATAGCTCTCAAGATATGGATTACAATTGATTGAATGCTTTGAGGTTTTTTTTGCAGCGCTGATTTTGTGAACTTTATCTGGAAGGGGTATTACCCCATTTACAGTATTTTCCGTTTCACTTTAACTACCTAGTTAAAAGAAGTTAAATGAACTGAATATTAAAATAATCATTATAATCGATTGAAAAACCTTGGATTTTTGGACTTTTGTCCCGTTTTGTGCTTTGTTTTTCCATTTGCATGTCAGCCTGTGATTGTGGTTGATGTTCATGATGGGAATGGGGATGATGTTCCTGATGGTGGGTCTGGGTCTGTTGGCATTGGGGATGAGGGTTTGCTTGGGCCTCAGTTCAGCTCAGACAAGAGGCCTGAGCTGTCTCAGGAAGGTTCACAGGGCCACATTCTTGGGAGAGGCCCTTCACAGCTTTTCTCAGAACAGCTGTCTGAAAATGATTTGCCAGGTGCAGAAGTTAATGAGGGAGAAGATAATGAAAATTGGACAGAAAGCAAAGTCTTAGTAAACAGAGTTAAGGTCTTCAGAAACTGAGACGATCAGTTCAACTACAGCAAAAGAGAGATGACAAACCTTTATCTGGTGGGAAGATCAAGAGAAATGCTTTCCTTTCAGTTTTGAGATGTGAAAAAGCTTTATAATGATTCATGGGGGAGAGTTTCTTCAGTCGGGTCAATGTTGTTATTTTATCACGGTCTTGCTTTCAAGTACTCTGAGTTTCATGCACCAGCTTATTTATATTTATTTATTTATTGTTCATTTTTGTATTCCGCTCCTCCCAGCAGGCTCGGGGCGGATAACAGCAAGTATAAACGGGCAACATGTCACAACATGTCAACATGTGGCCCTACAATAAAAACATAAGAATATAAAAGCACATTAAAAACACATTACATCACCACACTGAGTATGGGAGGACATACGACATAGTTCTTAATCCGGTGTGCCTAATTAAAGGCTAAGCCAAAAAGGGCAGTCTTACAAGCCCTTCGGAACGGGGCCAATTCCGAGATAGCTCGGGTACTGTCCGGGAGAGAGTTCCAGAGTACCGGTGCCGCTACAGAAAAAGTTCTCTGTCTGGTCGTGGATAGATGGCAGGAGCGGATTGATGGCACTAACAACAGATTCTTAAGAAATGTTTATGAGATTTTCCTGATATCTTGTTTCATGGATTCAAGTGTCTAGTTTCATGGATTTTTATGTATTCATGGATCTTGTTTTCCTTTAAAGCTTATGGACTATTTTATATATTGGACCTTTTACTGGTTTTGCTATTTTTTTTACTGCTTTGCCTACATATATTCTTCAATAAACTGCTTGCTGATTTTACCAAGCTAGTATGGTGTTTAAGGTCAGAGGTGTTCCTGCTCTGGTGTACAACAGGTCCTTAAAGTGTGCTCCGCTGAGCCCTAGGGGCTCCATGAAGCATATTGAGGGGCTCCATGCTCCCCTCCCCCTTCAATCTTTCCCTCCTCTTTTCTGCTCCTCCCCTCCCACCCCCCTCACCACCGCAAACCTTGTTTCTTTCAGGGGCAAAGGAAGGTTTACAAATTAACATTTGTAAATTATTCTGAAATCTAGCCCAAGGTATGGTAAAAAGCCAATCTTTTGTTTTCAGCGGGATGACAAAAACATTAAACACAAAATTACAGTGTCTTCTCGAAAATTTTATCAGAAAATGGGAACTAGTAGTAAAATGAAATGATAAGGTGGTAGGTGGCTGTGTTGGCTGGGGAATTCTGGGAGCGGCAGTAGAAAAGGGTATTGTTTTACTATCTATGAAACTATAATTTGGAAAGTGATGTCTCCCCCCCAAACTGGGAAACGTTACCATGGCTAATCTGGCAAGCAGATGGCATTTAGAAGTGTGCCATAATTGCAAATGATATTTGAGGTTTCCTTTTTATAACTGAAGTGTGGATTATGTGGACCAAATACAAATCTATTAAGGCAAGGCATAACATTGACGCCTCAGAAAATTAACTAATCCTAGGATTTAGCCTCTGTCAACAGGAACAGCAGTAAGAGATAAGAATGCCTGCAAGCTTATGCCGAGAACCCTTCTCCAAACATGCCCCATAGATAGATATAGAATTACAAAAGCAGAAGAGCATCTGGCTCGGAACAAGGTTTTCTGGTCAATTCTGGAAATCAGGATAAATGCACTGAGCTTAGAGCTAAAATGGCAGAACTCAACAACCATTAATAGCAAACAATTCCATTGAGGGGTCATAAAAGCACCCGCATTAACTGAACTGACCTAATAATGTCAAATATTTAGATTATATTTCACTTTTTAAATACAGTTGTAGACTACAGCCATTGTGCTTGCTCTATATTTTGTTTCCATAAAATAGAATCACATTCAGATTAGCAAGTATGAGAAAACAAAACTATACAATACTAATTTTGAATTGAAATCTAGTAGCATAATATTTTTTCCTACTATAATTCTGTTTTCTTAATTTTTAAGATCTTATAGATAAGGGTGGCTGTGGTGATTTATTAGTATCTCACCCCCATGTTCTCATCCTGGGGAGGAATCCCACTGGAGCATTGCACACACCAAAATATCTGGGAGTTACTTTGGACTGTTCTATGACTTACAACAGTGCTGTCCAACTTCTGGCGGGTCCAGGGCCGGATAAGAGGTCACTGATGACCTGCGGGGCCGCTCGGCCCCGCCCCCAGGCCCCGCCCCCTCCTAAAGCCGCCGAAAAAGGAGGAGTAGGCGGCGCCAAGAGCAGCGTCACAGGCCTGGCGTGACGCGCTGCTCTTGGCACCGCCTACCTCCTCCTTCGGCGCCCCCCTTCTAGGCCGGGGAGCCGCCGAAAGGAGGAGTAGGCGGTGCCAAGAGCAGCGCGTCACGCCAGGCCTGTGACGCGCTGCTCTTGGCGCCGCCTTCTGCCCTTTTTCCGGCGGCTCCCTGCCCTAGGAAGGGAGGGCCGAAAAAAAGGGCAGAAGGTGGCGCCCGGCAGCGCGTCACAGGCCTGGCGTGACACGATGCCCCTTGGCACCGACTACTCCTCCTTTTCGGCGCCCCCCCCTTCCTAGGCCGTTGGCGCCGCCTTCTGCCCTTTTTCGGCGCCCCCCCTCCCTTCCTAGGTAGGGAGGGGGGGGCGCCAAAAAGGAGGAGCTAGCTCTCTTCCTCCTCCCTGCCCCGCCTCCCCCTCCGCCCCGGCCACCTTTTTTTTTTAATCGATTTTTTAAAAAAAAATTTTAAATGGCGGCTGAGGGCATAGGTGGGGCCGTGTCCAACAGGCTACAGGGCCGGATCCGGCCCCGGGGCCACCAGTTGGACAGCCCTCACTTACAAGAAGCACTGCTTGAATATCAAGCAAAAAGTGGGTGCCAGAAATAGTATCATACGAAAGCTGACTGGCACAACCTGGGGATCCCAACCAGACACAGTGAAGACATCTGCCCATGCGCTTTGCTACTCCGCTGCTGAATATGCATGCCCAGTGTGGAATACATATCACTACCTTAAAACACTGGATGTGGCTCTTAATGAGACATGTCACATTATCACAGGATGTCTATGCCCTACACCGCTGGAGAAATATACTGTTTAGCCAGTTTGCACCACCTGACATCCGCTGGGAAGTAGCAGACAATAATTAAAGGACCAAGGCAGTGACATATCCAGCCCATCCTCTGTTCAGATATCAGCCAGCATGGTGATGCCTTAAATCAAGAAGCAGCTTTCTAAGATCTACAGAGATATTTGCAGGAACACCTCAGCAAGCAAGAGTCCAAAAGTGGCAGGCTAAAAACCCAGAACCTCAATACCGGATGAGAGACTCCCCCTGGGCACACAGAAGACTGGGCAACTTGGAAGACACTGAACAGACTGCGCTCTGGCACCACAAGATGCAGAGCCAAACTTAAGAAATGGGGCTACAAAGTAGAGTCCACGACATCGAGTGTGGAGAAGAGCAAACTGCAGACCACTTACTACAATGCAGTCTGAGCCCTGCCACATGCACAATGCACCTTCTCACAGCAACACCAGAGGCGCTCCAAGTGGCCAGCTTCTGGTCAAAGGAAATCTAGCATAATGCCAAGTTTTCACTTTTGCTTGTGGTTTTTAAAATACATTATAACTGTACGCTCAATTTTCTTCTGACACGATGTTATTTCTGAAGTTGGTGGGAATAGGAATAATATATGTATAAATTTATTTCAAAGTAATATGATAATTTTATTTTATACATTCTGAACATTTTTCCAGTCCCAGCTTATTCAAGCCTTCCCTCTATATTACTAGTCAATTATAGCAGCTGTGTAAACTGGTTCAACATTAGAGAAAATAGTGGAAATAAGAAAAAGAAGCACATTTGGGGCTTGCAGTAATAAGGGTAACAAAAAAAGGGGAAAGACTTGTAAAGAATACATGAGGAAGTCTACGGGGTGGCTACATTTTATTAACACTTGGCATTTGTTTGTTGAAGAGCATGGAGAATGCTAGGTTTCTTATTCCCAAGAATGATCATGGAAAAGACCTATAAACACCATTTTAAAAAGTAATTTGAAACATTCAAATTTCTATCCCTTGTGAGTGTGTGAGGAGGAGAAAGCTTAATTTTATGAACAGGCTTTGTGTGTGTGCGCACACACACACACACAAAGCCTGTTCTCATATATATATATACACACGCGCACACACACAAAGTCTGTTCATAAAATTAAGCACGTGTACTTAATATACATGTGTACTTATCAATAAAAATCCTGTGGTACCTTTGTTTCAGCTCAAAGTGCTGGCTTTATCCTAAAAAGCCCTAAACAATTCTGGCCCAGCTTACCTGTCTGAACAAATCTCCCTCTATGAGCCAGGTAGGAAGTTAAGATCATCTGGGGAGGCCCTGCTCTCAGTCCCTCTCACTTCGCAAGTGCGACTGGTGGAGACAAGAGACAGGGCCTTCTTAGTGGTAGCCCCTTGGCTATGGAACTCCCTCCTTAATGAGGTCAGATCAGTCCCCTCCCTCCTGACTTTCAGGAAAAGGCTAAAGACATGAATGTGGGATCAAGCGTTCAGTTAGTAACCCACTAGAGAAATATGGACTAGTGCAATGACTATTTTGCAACGGCCATGAACTATGATTTTGGACAACGTAATTCTAACAAGTGTTTTAAAGGTTTGATTTGTTTTTAATGATTACTTTAATATATATGTTTATTGTGTGAGTGTGTGTGTTTTACATGGCATCGAATTGTTGCCTATATATGTAAGCCACCTTGAGTCCTCTACAGGGTTGAGAAAGGTGGGGTGTAAATAAAGTAAATAAATAAATAAATAATCTCTTTCTACTACGTGTCCAAGATTTCCATATTTACCCCAATCACTTCTGAAAACTTCCCCTTCTCTAAGTGAGGTACTTCCAAGCCTTGCTTCAAGCACCAGAAATACTTCTAATTCTTAATTCACAACTAAGGTGATATCCGGTTAGAGGGCGTGACCAGGCCTTCCCGTCCTCCTCCCTTCAACTATTCAACCTTTCTCAAGATTGAGGCCATGAAGCTCTTAAGGAGGATTACAGACACATACTTTCCAAAGTCAAAGAATACCAGTCAGCCACAGATCATTTCACCCTCCACATTATGATCATCCAGCACTGCTGCCCTGCCTTACAAATCTTGTTACCTTATTTTGTATTGGCGGAAAGCATGAAAAGCTCATCTGAGGCTGGGCTGCAGGTCACAGGATGCCTTGCAATAACAGCTTCCAGCCTAAGCTTGTTGAAGCACAGAGAAGGAAGCCGTTCTCCGACTGCGCCTTTTGGAGCAGCAAGAATCTGGTATAGCTACACTCCCTCCTTCGAAAGCATGCCTGTTCAAGCCCAAACACTTTGACACAGCCTACTTGGAAAAAAAAACTCCTTTGTATACTTCATTACTAGTCTACTGAGAGCCAGCTGGCTGATTTACCCCAATCGCTATCCCCGCCGCCAGAGGCAGAAGAGTCATCGCTTTGTGCAGATGATTAAGGATCTCACATTAGTCACCCAGGATTGATCACTTGCCTAAGAAACGTGTAAGCCCCCACGAGATGCAGCAGGTAAAGCTCAACCCAAAGGCTGCTGTCATGTTACACTACAGAATTCGTTATTCAAGGTGCATGTCATATTCCTGAACCCATGACTCAAATCTACAGTATCCGGATCCACTCCTAGCACCTGATCACAAGAATGGTGTGCGATGGATCAGAAGTGATCCTGTGCTTTGTGTTTCTTAAGCCAAGAAAATTCCTTGCAGCAACCACATTTCTCAGCGGCCCAGGGATCATGTAAACCAGGGATGACCTTCCAGATGTTCCTGACTCCAGTCCCTCTATGCCAGTGGTTTTCAACCTGTGGGTCTCCAGATGTTTGGCCTACAACTCCCAGAAATCCCAGCCAGTTTACCAGCTGTTGGGATTTCTGGGAGTTAAAGGATTTCTGGGAGTTGATAAACCTTCGGGCTGATATGGGCGGGGTAGAAATGATGATGTAAATAAATAAATATTTTATCAGGGGACGGTCCATTTTGATGTTTTATACTGCTTTATATCGACAGCACTGAATTGTTGCCAAAACTGTGAACTGCCCTGAGTCCCCTTCGGGGATGAGAAGGGTGGTATACAAATATCGCAAATAAGTAAATAAATAAGGCCGAAATATCTGGGCACCCACATGTTAAGAACCACTGCTCTAAGCTCTTACCAATGGCCATGTGGGGACTTTTTACTATTGACATTTATTTATACTATATTTATTTATTTGCCGCATTTCTAACCCACCCTTCTCAACCCCAGAAGGGGGACTCAGAGCGGGTTACATTCACCTCATCAAGAGGCTATTTCAGCAATACAATAAAAACACAGCATAAACATCACACGGTAAAAACAACATAATTAAAACCATACAAAATCATCAGTAAAACATTAAAACCAGCCTCATCAGTCTTACCGCCAATCCAATTCGTCCCTAAGGTGCTGATTGCATTTATTGGCCAAACGCCTGGTCCCACATCCATACCTTTACTTTCTTTTGGAAAGTTAGGAGGGAAGAGATCGATCTTATCTCGGTTGGGAGTGTGTTCCATAGGTGGGGAGCCACCGCCGAGAAGGCCCTGTCCCTCGTCCCCGCCAGGCGCATTTGAGATGTTGACAGGAGCGAGAACAGGGCCTCCCCAGAAAAGCTTAACTTTCAAGGTAGGACATAGGGGCAGATGCTTTATATATATACTTTTCTCAAAAACAGGAACTCAAAGGAGCTGGTCTCAATCCTGGTTTAATGTTCTAAATACTATCTAATTCTCAAGGAATGGGGGAAATATGGCTCTCTAGATGTTGCTGGAATCAGCCTTATTCATCCTTAGCCAGCAAAGTCAAGGATGATGGATACCAGGAGCTGCAGACCAACTTATGGGAAGTGCTTCTCTTTCTAACTATAGGCTTTGCCAGTGTGGCACAGAGATTTGCATGTTAGGCTATGACTCAGGCAAGGAAACCCACTGGGTGACCTTGGGCAAGCCCTGCTCTCTCAGCTCAGAAAAAGGGAAGACACACAAATTGTGCCCTGTGGCAAGTTGACCTGAGGCCACCATAAAAGGCACACAACAGCACTTGACAGCAGGGGTAAAGAACCTGTTGCCTTCTAGGTGCTGATGGATGCCAATTCCCACAATCCATAGCCAACAAAGACAACGGTCAAGGATGATCCATTGGTTATCAGTTTGTTTCTGAGGTCAATTCAAGGTGCTCGTTATGAGCCTTATGTCCCTTTGGGGAGAGAGGGCAGGTTATAAATAAACTGTTGTTGTTGTTCAAGTCCAAACTACGTATATGCTGGATTTTGTATTACGTATTATTGTTATCATCGTTTTTAGAAGTTGTATCTAGTATCAATCTAGATGCCGTATTAACTGTCTGAAAGGGAGTACAGATTATATTGCTCAGTACTAGTGTTGATTACTAAATCAAATCAAGAACACTGTTTGAAGCTGTAAACTGAAGCACAACGTGGTTCACAGGCTGCCTCTATTCTCTGGTAGATAATTTTCTTTCCTACGACAGGCTAAATCCTTATTCAGACAGGCTTTTAAAGATGAAGGTTTTAAAGATAAAGTCAGGGGGTGCCGTGTTTTTAAATTTTGAATATTTTTTAATGGATTTTAACTGAATGTTTAAAATATTGTTTATATTTAAATTTGTTTTAATGTTTGCATATTTGTGTATTTTAAATTGTATGCTAATAATGCTTTTATGTTAAACCGCTTTGAGTCTCCTTTAGGAGAGATAAAGTGGGGTATTAATAAATATTATAATAATAATAATAAACCTTTGAGAAAAGAATAATGTTAAAATGACTGCCTTTAAGGAAACAAGATTCATGGTGATGTGACAATTTTGCCTGAAGTCAGAGAAAATGTGTACAATGCAAAGTCCTCTCCCTAGTTTTTTCCCTCCTTACTGCCTTACACAAAACATCTCAGACTAAACCCTTGAGCAAAAAGACTTGTTTTCACTTCAAGGTTAACTTCGTGATTCCAAACAAAGAAGTGATTTTGTGTACAGATCAAGGGAGACGTAAACATGATTTGGATGAGGACAAGCTAAAGTAGTCCTTTATGCAATCTCCTTCAATGGCTCTAAAACCCATGGAACTGAACATAGTTCATTGCAAAGGAGGCTGAATATAAATGAGATTAACAGGATCTTTTTACAAGTCTCTCAATGAGCAGTAAAGGTCTAGAGCTGTGGTTCCCAAAGTGGGCGATTAAGCCCCCTAGTGGGCGGTAAGGCGATCCAAGTGGGCGGTGGGAGGCTCAGGAGAATTTGGGGGCTTCTGAAGCATTGTAAGAGGGCGGTGGCGGGATTCCAACTTGCAAGCGCGAGAGTGTGAGTCTGCCAGTTGGCCCCTTCCTCTCCTCAACTCTGCCCACGGCGCAGTCCTTTATTGCCCGTTCCAATCCAACGGCAACGCCTGCCCAGGGATTCCAACTGGCAGGCTGAGACAGTTGCGCGCTTGCAAGTGTGTGCATGCCAGTTGGTCCAGTGGAGAAGGAAAGCCTTCGCGTCTGCAAACACCCCCTGAGTCACTGTGGCGTTTGTAGGCGCCTCCTGGGAGATGGCCATGGCACAAAGGAAAATGCAAGCAGCTCCCAATTTCCAAGGTCCAATATTCTCTATTGCTCAAGTTTAGTTCAATTCCATTGCTGTTGGGAATTCAAAATGCTCTTTGATTGTAGGTGAACTATAAATCCCAGCAACTACAACTCCCAAATGACAAAATCATTCCCCCACAACTCCACCAGTGTTCAACTTTGGGTATATTGAATATTTGTGCCAAATTTGGTCTAGATCCAGGGTTGTTTGGCTTCAGAGTGCTCTCCGAATGTAGGTGAACTACATCTCCCCTAAATCCTCCCAAACCCCTCCAGTATTTTCTGTTGGTCATGGGGGTTCTGTGTGCCAAGTTTGGTCCACGTCTGTCATTCATAGGGTCTTGGCTGTGGAAGTCAGAGCTGAATTGGTCGAAGGTACTGCAAATCCCATCATCCGTTGTCCATACTCCCCCAAACATATTGTTTTTGTGATTAATCACTATGCTTTCATTATGTTCAGTTTGTAACAATGAAAATACAACCTGCATATTAGATATTTGCATTAGAATTTCTAAGAGTAGCAAAATTATTTATGAAGTAGCAACGAAAATATGGATGGGAGTCACCACAACATGAGAAACCTTATTTAGGGCTCACGGCATTAGAAAGGGTGAGAACCACTGCATTAATACATATATATTTCTGTTTAATTGCTATTACATTTTTAAAAAAAATAATTTCTAGGGGGGCGATGAGTACATTTTTTTCTGGAAAGGGGGCGGTAGGCCAAAAACGTTTGGGAACCACTGGTCTAGAGCATAAACCTTTGGGAATCTGCTTCAACACAGTGAATGCCGAGTTGCTTACAGCTGGGCACAGTGGTGGCTAGTAGCTCCCATGCCAGTGGGACAATGAATCAACTAAAACCTGAGACAGAGCCACTTCTCCATTAGCAAAGGAACCACTAACCACCACTGACTGCCTGTACATGAGTCGATTTCCTGTCTGAAAAAGTTTACATGCTATTAACTGCAAGTATGTGCATATCCACTGAAGTGTTTTTTTGGGGGTACAATAATTTCTAGACTTCCTCAGCATATATGACCATTGGCCATGATGGTGATTGGATTCTGGTATTTGAAGCTCAAAAAGCATTCAACTATTAATTATAATTAATTAATGTTAAACATTTCCAAGCTCTGGTCCCATGCACTGTCTAGGCAATCCGAGCTATTCTTACTGGTTGCAAGCTCTGCTTTTACTTACCTGCTCTAGTATAGTAAGATAAGACAGAAATCAGATCAATGCTTTGGCCTGTAACTGCTCTGGCTTACAAAGCATCTGGTTTCTAATTTTTAAACTCTTGCATTAACTGTTGATAAGGTTTAGAAACTTCTGCAGAACGTGGAAAGGGTACCAGACTGAAGTTCTCAAATGACCCTGTTTGTGTCCTGATACACACACACACACACACACACACACACACACACGAGTATATAGGCAAATTCCAAAAGAAAATAACCAAGGAAGTAGATGGAAACAAAATTATAAATGAGGTAAAATCAGCAACATCATAAACTAAGCTTATAAAAAGACAGGAAAAAACCTGAAAAGGAGCAATAATCTGAGTTGAGTGACTTAGATTGTGGATGAGGAATGCACTTCTGGATAGTATCCCAACAGACTTGCAATAAGTCACTACCAGAGACACAGAGATTGCTTTTTACAGGTATCCTTTCATCCCTTATCTTGACAAAGTGACTTGTGCAAATTGACCAAATTCTTTTGCCTGCTATGGGCTTATACCAAGAGTCCATTGGCAGCCATGCGGTCCATGAATGATAATTAAATTCACCATTAGGCAATACCTCTATTAAGGCTCCCCTAATTGCCACAAAACTGTGGAAGATAATCCATTTCTTCAAGACTCAACAAATTATGTGGTACTAAAATTAGGAAAACATTTACTCAAACACTAGGCCAAGGTTGAGACTAAGAGATCTCCAGTTAACCTCAGTCCCAAATGGAGACTGCATACTGAATGAATCCTTAGTAGATGTACATATATCTGGATGTATGTTATTGGGGTGAAGAACTGATGGCTACTCTAAATTTCTGAAAGCACATGGTTGACTGTGCAACTCAGAAATAAAGACAGTGATGTATGGTCATACTAAAGAAAGCCGAGTAGAATCTACTATTCAATTTGAGGCTCTGGATATCACTACGGTATGTATACTGTGTCAGAAAACTCTCCACGTACAGTAAAAAGAAAGTATGAGTATTAAGACACAAGGAAGCAAGCATTTCTGTGCATTCATTTCAAACTAAACTAAAACTAATTCATTTCAAACATGACGTCTGTGCCAACTACTTTTTTCTAAATGTTTAGATGTACTTTTTAATAGCTGTACAAAAGAACTGCCAAACTCTAAAGAGTTTAGATTGGCATTTCCCCTAAAGAAGTCAGACTGGCTATTCTTCCATAGGCACTTTGTTCATTTCACTGCCGATTAGGAGACAATTGCTCAAGAGAAAGAGTATTTCATAATGTGCTGCATTGATTATATCTGTTATTTATCTTTTAATGCTCATAGTTTTGACTTTTCTAATAATGTAATTATATTTTAAACTTTTGTATGATATACATTTAAGCTTTTTTTGTCTTGAATCACAGACTGGGGAAAAGGTGGGATGATAATTACAAGAATAATGAAAGCAGATGATGCACAACTCTATTACTCTCCTTTCCACCTAACTCCAAGGAAGCACCCCGGATCCTGGACCAGTGCCTGGCAGCTGTGACCAACTGGATGAGGGCTAACAAGCTGAAGCTTAATCTAGCCACGAGGCCAATCGGGGTCTAGGGTCGCTACCTGTGCTTGACAGGGTTACACTCCCCGTGAGGACACAGGTCTGCAGTCCGGGTGTCCTCCTGGATTCAGGGCTGATGCTTGAAGCTCAGGTGTCAGCGGTGGCCAGCAGGGACTCGAGAAGTCAGACCTGGCCATGGCAGCCCATTACAAGTGCAGTTGGTGGGGACGAGGGAGAGGGCCTTCTTGGTGGTGGAACATCCTCTCCAGGGAAATTAGGCAGGCCCACCCACTGTCCTCCTTCCATAGGGATCTGAAGACTTGGATGTTTAAACAAGCCTTTGAGAACGTCTAGCCCCAATGGTCCACACTCAATGACACAACACTGAGCTTTCATCCCATGTCCTGTTCCTTAGCTACAATTTGCGCTATTCTTGCCTTTGTCGTGTTTACAATTTGGCCATGGGTCATGGGGCGCTGTTCTGAGGTTTCAACTGTTGTTTTTAATAGTTTTTAAAAAATAGTTTTTTTTACTTTATTGTACTATACTGTGTGTTTATTTTATGCTTTGTTTCGGCACATTGTGCCAAATGTAAGCCGACCGAGTCCCTTTGTGGAGATGGAGTACAAAAAATAAAGTTATTAAAGCAATTGTTAATGGTTTTTAAAAAACCATTAACTACGCTATTAAAAACCTCAAAGTGTTTTGAGAAATATTTGGCTTAATGCACTATTAGGCATTTTGGATACTTAGAGAAAGTGTTCATCCACAATTAAGAACAGTAAATGGAAGGACTATAGCCATCGTTATTTAGTCAGTTCAAACATATTTGATAACCTGAACACAAACCAAAATTTTCTTTCTATAAAAAAGTATTTTGACGTCTGTATAAGAAGGAGAATAACCCTGAATTGATAAACATGAATTTAATTAGAGACTGAGAAAGTTATTCTGGGCCACAGTTCCCACAATCTCCAGCTGCATGGCTAGTGGTCGTACAAGGCGGATCACCAGATAAAACAATATTATGCACCTCTTTTTACAACCAGAGATTCAAGATTTCCCTTGTCAAACTCTGCAATAGCTAAAAGAAGGGACGGGGGGAGTCTGCAGCTTGTTGCCAGTCTTCCTAACACAACTTCCACAGCCGGCTGCAACCTGCATCTGTTTTTAACCAGCACTGCAGCTAGTTTATCATTTGGAATATATGTTTCAAAACTGCAAGGCTGAGAGGCCATCTTATTATCTTTTTATTCCCCTCAATACGAGAAAGAAACACATGACTCAAGATAAACATACCAAGCTGGACTTGAAAGGAAGCAAAGACATGACATTTATTGCTTTCTTTGGGAGGATAAAGTTGTTGTTTTTTTAAAAAAGCAATGTCTCATAAAGCTATGCTGAGAATAGCAAGGATTCAACTTCAATGCAAACTTGGACTGGAGCAGGTTTAAAGTACCCATCATTTTGCTGAAGACTTTCCAAGTTTTTCCAAGGTCGACTAAGAGTTTGATACACATTCCTCAGGCCTTTTGTCGGTCTACAGCACTTAAAATATATGTAGGCATATTAGTCAAATTTTTAAAAAATAAAATCAAAAGGGCCAGTGAAAACTGTTAAGTGCAAATATTTCACAAGAGCACAAAGTTTTCTGTATATAAAAAGCAATAAGCAGACAGTAAAGCAAGAAGTAATCCTAATTTCTTCTCTACTTTGAGGAAGGGGGAATCATACCTACAGATTCCTAAGTGATTTATTATCACCCACTCAGCAAACAAAATGAGGCTGGAAGATAGTAGTGGCATGAGACATTTGGCACAGAACCTTCCCCATGGGTAAAGGTTTCCCTTTGACATTAAGTCTAGTCATGTCCGACTCTGGGGGATGGTGCTCATCTCCATTACTATTTATTTATTTGCCATGCTTCTATACCGCCTTTCTCAGCCTGAAGGCGACTCGAGGCGGTGAACAACCGGCAACAAGTGCCCATATAAAATACATCACAAGATAAAATTGTATGTTTTTAATTGTTAATTTGTTATTATATGGGTTTTGGGGGGGGTTGCCTTGTTGCTGTGTTGTATTGAGGGCAGAGACTGCCTGTGTAAACCGTCCCGAGTCGCCTTCGGGCTGAGAGGGGCGGTATAGAAACATGACAAAAAATAAATAAATAAATAAAAACCGTCATATAAAAACATATAAAATTAACAGTTAAAAACTACAAAATACAAATCTCAGCTCCACAATCTTAAAATCAGTTTCCGTTTCGTCGTCATAGTAATCCTTGATCTTGATTAAAGTTCGTCTGCGAATGCCTGCTCGAAAAACCAAGTCTTGACTTTCTTACGAAATGTCAGGAGGGAGGGGGCTGATCTGATGTCACTAGGAAGGGAGATCCAAAGCCGAGGAGCCACCACTGAGAAGGCCCTGTCTCTCGTCCCCGCCAGGCGCGCCTGCTAAGCAGGCGGGACCGACAGCAGGGCCTCTCCGGATGATCTTCTTAAGCATCTTGATGGTTCATAGGGAGAGATGCGTTTGGACAGGTAAGCATTGTCCATAGATACCTCCAAGATTATGTGGCCAGCATGACTGCATGGAGCACCGTTACCTTCACATAGAAGAGGTACCTATTGATCCCCATATTTAGATCTAATACTCATCTTTCCATCCTGTGTTGGACTCCTGCTAATGTGGAGAAGTGAAAGTTAACAGATCTTTCAAAAAGAAGAAAATAAAGACAGATTTAACGGAAAAATGAAGAACTCTTCAGTAGAAGTCATCCTGTCAACACTGTATTTGGACTGTACTTGCTGAAAGTGATTTCCAACTTGGAACAGAGCAACGGCAAGCTTTATTTTCTTTTAAAAGGGTGCATTTCAAAAATCCCTTGAGAGAAGATGCTCCAATAAATCTATATTTACAAAATATATACTCAGCTGCCAGAAGACACTAGCAGAAGCATGCAAAAGGAACTAGGACTAAACTTTTCTCTGCATGCATCCACTCACAAGTAGGGGGGAAGCTGTTTGGAAGCAACTGGCCGAGTTTCTAGTTGCGAACACCCAACATAGGTCCTCTGGGACAGAAGACTCCAGCGTCCCAACAGCATTTCACGCACACTGCCTGCACTAAATGGCTAGGGTGGATATGTGGGATGAGGGAAATGGAATTTGCAATTTACTAGTAGCTGGACTGCTGACGACAGTTGTTTTGTTGATCTCCTCCCTAAAGAGCAATTCAAAGTTTGGCATGATGAAGATAGCGGACACAGCACATGTGGTTCTGGCAGGAAAATTAATTCCTCTCAGAAGCTTGAAGATTGAGGATTTTGGCGCTGGCCTTTGGACAGGCAAGTATTGTATTATTTTTTTAATGACTGTGCACAATGAGGGAGTGATTTCGACACAGCAAGCGTAGGCTCAACAGGAAGAGGCAGGGTGTGGAGACAGGTGTCCCAAGATTCTCCAAACCAGGTAGGCTTGCTCTTCAATGCGCAAGGGAGCAGAGGAGGGAAAGTCACTGGCACCAGAGTGCCTACATACCAGTCAAACTGGATTTTCCCATTCCAACAAAACACAGTCATGGGTGAAGCGAGCACATTCCAATTTGTGGGAAGTAGGTTATTATGTTCAGAGCCAACGGTTGATAGCGAGTAGCAAATGAATGCCACAAACAGCAGCCAGAGCAGCTGCCGTGGCATAATCTTATATATCCACAGCATAGAAGGGAGGGAGATAAAGACAAGTGATAAAAATGAGTAATGTTCATGAATGCTGAGACTTTAATGCTTTGTAAAGGATAGGCTACATAAGCTAAGGAGGATTCAAAAAGGAGTTTTAATGAAGGCAGACTAATACATGCCCTACATTGCCTATACACAGCATGCATGACAGGTTATATTTGAAATGTGTATCTCTCCTGAAAATTAATTAATTTGGGGCTTTTGTACATACTAGGCTCAGTCCAAAATGACAGCGCAGAGGTTGCAGGGCCTATCCATATCCTCCAAAGTACTTAAAGTTCCGCAGCACATCAAAAATGATTCCTTCCGACACTGTTTGCTCATTTAGATCCATCTGGAAAACTGGTTCTTGCCCCAGACTCTAGATAACTCATTAAATGTTACATAGCACCAATCCAAATACAAATTCTTGCGTCTGCGATAATCTCATCTATTGGGAGAACTATCCATTTCTATCTAGTATGTACTTCCTTTCTTTAACAAATTTTCAGACAAACAGAGAACACATCCTCATATTCCATGATTGCTGTATCTACCCAGTAGCATTTACTGAGGGAGAGCAAAAGCCTTTCCAAAGTCCAAATACTGTACATAACATCTACTGCATTGTATATCCAGGAACACACACACAATCCTAAACCATTGAGGTGAAACGTCCTTATGTGGAATCTCATATCTATCTATCTATCTATCTATCTATCTATCTATCTATCTATCTACAGTATATGCTCTGTTCATTTTGAGTGACACCAAAAACCGCTGAACAAATTGTCACCAAATTTGACTACAAGACACCTACTAACCCAAAACTGTTTTTGTCATTTGGGAGTTGCAGTTGCTGGGATTCATAGTTAACCTACAATCAAAGAGCATTCTGAACTCCACCAATTATATATTTGAACCAAACTTGGCACACAGGACTGCCATGACCAACAGAAAATACTAAAAGTGTTTGGTGGATATTAATCTTGAATTTTGGAGTTGTAGTTCACCTACATCCAGAGAGCACTGTGGACTCAAACAATGATGGATCTAGACCAAACTTGGCACGGATACTCCATATGCTCAATTATGAACACAGATGGAGTTTGGGGAAAATAGACTTTGACATTTGGGAGTTGTAGTTACTGTGATTTATAGTTCACCTACAATCAAAGAGCATTCTGAACCTCACCAATGATAGAATTGGGCCAAACTTCCCACACAGAACCCCATGACCAGCAGAAAATACTGTGTTTTCTGGTGGAGTTTGGCGACCCTTCTGACACCTCCTCACGACCCCCCCCCCAGAGGTCCTGACCCCCAGGTTGAGAAATGCTGCCTTAAGGCCACCCAGTCCGACTCCCTTCACCAGGGCAAGAAAACATAATCAAAGACCTTTTGACAAAGAGCCACCCAGCCATAGATATAGATAAATATATGATTAACACACACACATACACATATGTTTATGACTGATATAGTATCACAGATTTGAAAGGGACCCATAAAGAAGTACAATTATATGTTGCATGCTCCAGAGTGGGCAAACCAAGCAATCTCTACATCAGCACTGACAAAGAAACAACAAGAAATGTTTACCCACAAGCATAAAGAAATTACATATATTAGAAACCAACACTTTCTCATTACTTTATTTTCCAGATCACCAGACTGGGCCACAGCAATGTGTGGCAGGGGACAGCTAGTTTATTATAAGCATTTGCAAATCACAGTTCAATTACACTTCCAGTAGAGTTTATAGAAACATTCCACAGATATATAAACCCCACTGTATTTTAAATGCATTTGGACTAGGGCCATTGACTAAGAGTGCTTCTACACCAAGTTGTTGAAGGCTTTCATGGCCAGAATCACTGGGTTGCTGTGAGTTTTCCAGGCTGTATGGCCATGTTCCAAAGCATTCTCTCCTGACATTTTGCCCACATCTATAGCAGGCATCCTCAGAAGTTGTGAGGTCTGTTGGAACCTGTGCAAGTGACGTTTGTATATCTGTGGTGGGAGAAAGAACTCTCGCCTGCTTGAGGCAAGTGTGAATGTTTCAATTGGACACCTTGATGAGCATTAAATGGCCTTGCAGCTTCAAAGCCTGGCTGCCTCCTTCCTGGAGGAATCTTTTGTTGGGAGGTGTTAGCTGGCCCCAATTGTTAGGTGGTCCTAACTTGCCCAGTTTCCAACAGCCCTCACAACTTTTGAGGATAGCTACCATAGATGTGGGCGAAACATCAGGAGAGAATGATTCTGGATCATCGCCATACAGCCCGGAAAATTCACAGCAACCCATCAACGTAATTTTTTTTAAAACCCACAAGGCAACAATGAAGCAATGGTAACACAGTGCCTCTAGTTCCCATCCCAGCCAACTTATCAATAAGAAGATGAAATAGCAATGATATTTTATGCTTCTGAGGAGCTTAGGAGAATCAAGGTCTGTCTTCCAGTACTGGTTGCCCATTATGTCAATCAAAGGTATCTTAGGACCAAACCCAGGGCAGATTCTACTTTCAGCCCTCAATTCAAATGGAACTAAAAATTCAGTTTCATCCGAGAATGCCAGGAACCTTATAGTATTTATAGGTCAGTAAGAAGATATTATTAAAGAGGCTGAGATGCCCTCCAAAGTATTTGGACAAACCACAGAATCCACAACTCAGCATAAAAACCCATCAGGCTTTGGAAATAATTCACAAAACAGAACGTTCTGTTTTGCTTTTGCTTTCCCTGCCTCCCAAAGGAATTCAACTTCTGCTCTATCCTCAGAAACAAAGCATTCTTGGGTGAGCAATGCTAAACATCTGGGACTGACCCAAGGTCCCCTTTTAAAAGAAGTAGTAGCCATGTTAGTCTCCTGCAGCAGAGAAAAGGGAAAGGAGGGAGAGGACAGAAAGGAATGTAGTAGCACCTCTAAGGCAAACTGGTTTTTATTTTTGTGAACTTCATGACTAAGGACTTTCTGCTATAGCCCTAGAACATATCAACTTAACCACCTGCCAAATGAACCTATCGTGATGAAAGAGAAAATGGGTGGGGAGAGAAGAATAAGGTAAGCAAATGTTTAAAACAGCAAGTGTATACCATAAGCAGCCATCAGCTTGAATATTCACTTACATTGGCTTAAAAAAGATTTAAATTTTCCGCAATGCACTGTAATATCTATCTCTATACTGTCAAGCAATTTACTATAATCACTTACAAGGGCCATTGAAGAATGGCTTGAAATAAAGGGACCTACTAAGTGTATTTCATAGTCAACTATTATGAGTTTGAGGATGCTTTCTCTGCTGGAGAAGGGAGGACAAACGGACGTCCATTTATATAATTGTCTAATCCAGCAGCAGTGGAGTAGAAAGTAGTGCAGCCAAAAAACTAAGAAAATAGGAGGAAAGGGCAGATAGTCGGGCATGATTACTTGTGTAGTTTTGAAAATTGGATATTCTTTCATGTGATACATTTTACATATTTCAAAACCTAAGTCATGGCTTTTAGGGTGATCCAGAAGAGATAATATACTACCACTTTGTCCCCCAAAAGTGAGTTGGAGAACTACAAAAGGTGTGTGTGTGTGTGTGTGTGTGAGTGGGGGGGGGTCATTTAGCCCAGTGGTTCCCAACCTTTTTTTGACCAGGGACCATTTGAACAGTGACCACTCTCCAACATTAGTACCAAAAGGTTACGAATCAGTTTCTGATCAAATTTAGATTTGGTTTGGTTATTTGGGGTGTTGATTCAGAAAATTGCATTGGATGGACCACATCAGTTCTAGTTTCTGGTACAGAACCTATGCCATCCAGTAGTTGGCATCTGCTCACCCCATTTATTTAATAATCTAGAACTGATGTGGTAGTAGTAATCTTTTGTGGGTAGTCAGCCTCTCCTCCCACCCCGACATCCCTGTTGCCGCAGCACTATAAGAGGGTTTTGTGAGGCCAGTCACTCTCATTGCCATGTGGTTTTGAGGCAATGGTGTAATAATTGTGAGGCTGCGGACCATATTTTCGTTCTTCTGGACCACTGGTGGTCCACGGATCACAGGTTGGGAATCACTGATTTAGTTGAACCCTAGCCTATTGTAAGTGAAACTGTTGATGTCTGTGTTTAGAGGTACATGGGTGTCCCTCCCAATGGTGAACTACACTTCCCATCATACCCCAACCTTAACTTTGCTGGATGGGGCTGTTGGCAATTGTAATCCTGGAACATGTGTGGCCATGCATAGCCCAATCTGGCTATAGACAAAGCTCCTTTCTAGCAAGAGATATTACCTATCTACTGACTTTTCAGTAGACATTGGGGGCTCTAAAACACCCTTTAAAAAGACTTTGGAAGGGAATGAATAGTACTGTACACATTGCTCCAACCCCGAGGGAGGGTTACAGAGGGACATTACATGTAATATTGAGCAATGGAAAGGACAGATGGCTGAATTAACCCCATTTGCACTGGACAGTACTGGGCAGTCAAAGGTTAAGCTGGGTTCACACACATGGAAGCTTTTTGGAAGCCAGGAAACACGACAATGATATAATGAGTGCTAGAAAAGCATCAGAAGCTTTTGGTTTGAGCCTCCTTAGCAGACATGTGTTTATTTTTAAATACAGCAAAGTTATTAAGAAACCTCCTCCTGACCCTAAGAACTTAATAAGATAAGAGATAGTTGGCATGACTGTGCACTTCCTTGATCTTGGCTCGAGGATCCACCATGAAAAGGGATGATTCATGAAAGAGAAGGAGACGTGGAGAGCACAAATAAGCCAGCAACCCTATGAGATACACAATACTTTGGATGCAGATGTAGCCACTTTGTAATAAAAGGCTCTATCACTTACTAATCGAAGTCCTCTTCAAGTCAATAACACCATCAGGATCTACTTCAGGTACTTCATCACACTAGAGAATGAATCCACTTTAAATGTGATTGTGGGGCTTGTAGTTTAACTGTCTCACTAAACTACAAACCCCAGAAATCTGCAGGAGGCAGAAACTGGATTCAAAGTGGATTCATTCTCTAGTACAGTGTTTTTCAACCTTTTTTGAGCCGCGGCACGTTTTTTACATTTACAAAATCCTGGGGCACACCACCAACCAAAGTGACCCAAAATGACACTATAACACAGTAATACATATAGTTAATATGTTTTTAAATGTCTTTATACACTCAGTGTGAAACCTAGGCCTGTTTTGATGGACACGACATAGATATCCTGGCCGGAATAGCAGAAAGACTTCAACTCCCACCATTCCTAACAGCCTGAGGCCCTTTCCTGCTTAAGTGGCTGAGGGGGGGGGGGGAAGGAAAAAGGCCTGAGGCTGCTAGGAATGGTGGGAGTTGGAGTCCAAAACACCTGGAAGGTCCAAGTTTGCCCATGCCAGCTTTTGACAGAGACCTCTTCTTCTCCCTTCCCCTTCGGGCCCTTTCTTCCCGCTCCTGCCGAACACTTACTTTTTCTTCTCCACTCGGGAGGAAGACGTGGGGTGAGTCTGCGCAGTAGCGCCCGCACGGGCCACATCTTCCCCCCTCCCCTCCTGAACACACTCACACTGCCCCCTCGGATCAAAATGGCGGGAGAAGCAGCGTGAGCAAAGCAAGCAGAGCGAGGCTGGGAAGAAGGGAGCCCGAGTGGAGAAGAAAAAGTGTTTGGCAGGACGGGGAAGAAAGGGTATTGGAGGTTCCAATTTCCCACGGCACACCTGATGATTGCTCACGGCACACTAGTGTGCCGCGGCACACCAGTTGGGAAACACTGCTCTAGTGTGATGAAGTTGCAGGTAAATAACAAAATCTGGATCTAATCCAATGACTGTACCTTGTTTACAAAAGGGGAACAGTTGTAGCCGGATAAGAACCTAAATACAGCAGGTTCTTGGAATCTATTGGGTTTAATTCCAGGACCTCCTGTGGATATTGAAATCAATGGATGCTTAAGTACCATTTTAGAGAATGGCATAGTGTCTAGCTGTGGATGGTGTAATCCATGGGTGCAGAAACTGTGGATATGAGGGATGAGTGTCCTACTGTAACATCAAAAAGCCTTGGCCAGGCTGACGGGGATTTTCAGGGAGCAAGAGTAAAAACATTTTTCCTGAATTTTGAGCATAAGATACTAGTTAAAAACATTTGTGAGAACAAAATCTGACTAATCTGTTCTTATCACAGACCTTTTTTTGCTTCTCTGTCAATTGAGAAGGAATAGAAACAAAATGTTGGTACGAGAGAGAAAGAGAGGGAGAGAGAATAGAGAAAATCCCCCATAAATTGGATTAAGGGGAGTTAGTCACTCCTGGCTGCTTCTCAAACAGAAGTCAGACACTAAAGACTTTGCCATTCACAGAAACCATGTGTTTACACTGAGCTTTATTGGATGAGAAGACGACCATGAAAGAATGGGGAGCAGTTGCCTGTTATAATATGTGATTAAAAGGGGCCCAAAATCTCTCCTCATTTCTATTCCCACAGCATGCATAACTGCTGCAAAGTTAACAAGCACAACTATTGCTAGTACTATTCACCGATGCAAAACAACGCAAATTCAGCATTAAACACTTTCATACTTTCCCTCTGAGGCAACACTGAAAAGCCTAACCACAGTCCAAGCTCCTATGCAGCATCTTCCAAGTGAAACTTCCTGTTGCTACTCTCCCAAGCCAAAATATCCCCGACCAAGGGATATTTATTTATTAAAAGCAGTTCAGATCTTTAAAAGGGGGGAGGGGAGAGAGATAAGAGAAAGGAAGGGGGAGGGGATACTGCTGTAAACGTGTCTTTTCCCCCCCACCTCGCCTCACCCCGGACTGAGCTTATTCATTTAGCGGCTTTGCTATTGCAACTCAGCATACATTTACATGACACGAGTGCGGTTGCCAGAGGGAGAACAAGAGAGTGAGAGAAAGAAGGCTGTAATTGAAGCCACCAAAAATAACCCATTGGCAAAAAGGCACTAGCTATTTAGCTCTGCATCCCACTGCCTCTACAATTCTCATGGACATAATTCAAGAGTTAGTTTTGCCAACACACCCAAATATAAGTGAGTGCCTTTTTACCCTTGGAGAAATGGACCTACTGCAAGACTGAGAAAGTACATCAAAGGGTTCAGCTGATCCAACACATCCCGGTGGGAGCAAAGCAGGCAAGACCACCAGTTGTTTGAGACTTCTCCGAATCTCCTCCCAAATATCTTTTCCCTTCTCCTGTTAGGCAATTCCTGTAGTCTGACTCAGCAGGCTAATAGGAATAACAGCCTGCCAGTAATGAAATGCTGGCGTAAGGCATTTAAGGACTGTTCTTCTTGAGAGGCACACCAGACTCAGAGTCATAAAAAGATGCCAGGTGAAGCATTTCCATACACTTTGATCAAAGGAAGGAGCAGAGGGAAGGAAGCTGGTCCACACACTTGGCTCCATTCTAATTTGTAAAATTGTTTAGCATGCCCGCAGATCAAATGGAGCTTTGCTAAAGAGGTGAAACATAAACACAACCTCCGAGGATGCCTGTGGATCATAGATGCAGGCAAAATGTCAGGATGCAGGCAAAATGTCAGGAGAGAATGCTTCTAGAAAATGACCATACAGCTCGAAAAATTATCTTCACAAATCTCTAGTTCTTCCAGTGACACTCTATGGCCAGCTTCCAGCGGAAGTTGACCACATAGTCATGCTGGATGCCATTAAAAATATTTATTTATTTATTTATTTATTATTTGATTGATATACCACTCTTCCCAAAAAAGGCTCAGGGTGGTTCACAACAATGAATACACAACACAACATAGTTAAAAACAGAATAAAAACAGATTAGGACCAGAATGGAAAACACAACCTTAGAGATTAAACGCCTGGCGGAACAGGGTGGTCCTGAAGGCCTGTAACTCCGTTATTGCTCGTGCCTCTGCCGGGAGGGCATTCCACAGGGTATGAGCTACTACAGAGCTACTACAGAAAAGATGACAATCGGCAAATCTTGAGTGATGGAACCTCCAATAGGTTTTGGTCCATGGACCGTAGTGGTCTCTGGGGAATGTGCAGGGAGAGGCGGTCCTTCAGATACAATGGCCCCAGACCGTGCAAGGCCTTAAAGGTTAACACCAGCACTTTGAAGGCAATCCGGTACTTGATGGGAAGCCAGTGCAAACACTGGAGGACTGGTGTGATGTGGCATGTTAGTGTCACTCCAGCCACCAGTCAAGCTGCAGCGGTTTGCACCATCTTCAGTTTCCGGATTACCGACAAAGGAAGGCCAATGTAAAGGGCGTTACAGTAGTCCAGTCTCGAACAGTAGCAGAGAAGTGTTCTCCCAGGTCTAACCCCCCAAACCAAGAACGTCCTTATTTCTGTTTTTTTTTTAAAAAAGAGCCCAATACTACTCATCCCAACAAATGTGGAGAACAGATTGTACTCTTAAGCACTGCTTCAGGGGAATGGCATACCTGTATTATGTAAATTTGATTATATTTAAATGTTTTTCTTTCTCATATTCCGTATGCCGCCATTATTATTATTATTATTATTATTATTATTATTATACCGGGAATGTGGCACAGCTGGCTGGGAGTCAGCTGCATAAGATCTCTACTGGCCAGAAGGTCATGAGTTCGAGGCCTGCCCAGGTCGAGGTGAGCTCTCAACCAATTGTGTAGCTCGTTGTCTGTCTATATATGTTGTATGTCTATGGCATTGAATGTTTGTCTGTATATGTGCATTGTGATCCGCCCTGAGTACCCTACGGGGTGAGAAGGGCGGAATATACAGTAAATGATGTAAATAAATAAATAAATAATGATAATAATAAAAACTTTATTTATATTCCGCCCTATCTCCCCTGAGACACTCAGGATGGATTCCAAAGATAAAAGGCAAACATCCAATGCCTGAACACAACAACAATACATCCATGGTAATGGAATTTGGCAGCCCAACATTTAAGAACAAATTATAACTTAACAACTAAAATTAAATAAAAATGTAGCCTGTTGTATCAGACATAAGACAAAGCATCAAACATCGAACAGTAGCATCAATTTTCCAGTTCCTTGGGGGCAAATAGATTGATCACTGCTCAAGGTATTGATAGAACTGGTGGAGCAAACAGGGCACGGATATGAATGGTAGCTATAAATCAGAGGTACAGTATAACGGTAGTTTTACCAATGACTTTTACTCCTTCTCGTAAGCCAGTGAGCAAACGTATGTCGTCAGCTGTTTCTTTAAAGTGGGAAGGGGGGGGGTCATCTTTAACTCCTTTAGAAGGGAATTCCAGAGGTGGGGGGCAGCCACGGATAATGCTCTTTCTCTTGTTCCCAACAGCCGTGCTTATATAAATAATAAAGACTTATTTAAGAAAAATACAACATTGCTCTTTGAGGGGAATTTCGAACCGTCTTTGTATATCTAAGTGAAAATAATTAAGATGAGAAAAAAATCACATCATTTGTGGCTAAGAACACTTTACACGTATGCAGAAAATAAGGAAGCAAGAGAACGCTCACACGATGTGTCCTTTGGAATTTAAAAGACGTGTGGGATGTTATTGTATTTGCCCACTCAACAGTGGCTTGTGTTTAAAGCATGGGAAATGGAATTTCTGGACAATCGTCTTGGCTATTCAGATGCAAAAAGACGGTTCGTGGCTGCAATTTGCAAGGGTAAGTGAAGTCCAATGAGATGACTCTATCCCGTTTACATGCATACTTGTGATTCAGCATTGGCAGGAGCAGTGAAAAGCGGTGCATGCTTAATACGACAATCCATGCCCACTGGACAAAAGAGAAAGTCATCCAAACCTAATGGCCATAAATATTCACAACTGTATGGATACATGTTCCTTGGGAGCCTTCTTGTAATGCTATCATTGTGTTGTCGAAGGCTTTCATGGCCGGAATCACTGGGCTGCTGTGAGTTTTCCCAGCTGTATGGCCAAGTTCCAGAAGCATTTGAGACCTCACAACCTCTGATACCTGCCATAGATGTGGGCGAAACGTCAGGAGAGAATGTTTCTGGAATATGGCCATACAGCCCGGAAAACTCACGGCAACCCAATGCTATCATTAGTACCATTATTAAAGCAAAAAGAGAAAGAAACAATCAGGGCCAGCTAATAACCTTTCAACAAAGGATTCTCCCCAGGCAGGAAGCAGGCAGACCTTGGAGCTGTAAGGCCATTACATGCTAATCAGTGTGGCCAATTGCAACATTCACACTTGCCTCAACCAGACAAGAGTTCTTTCTTTCACCCTGGACATTCCACAGATATATAAAACTCACTTGCCTAGTGTCCAATAGACCCCATAACCTCTGAGGGTGCCTGCCATAGATGCAGATGAAACATCAGGAGAGAATTCTTCTAGAACATGGCCATACAGTCTGGATAACTCACATCAACTCAGTAAATCGGGCCATGAAAGCCTTTGACAATACACAGAAAGAGCGAATTCTCCAGCTACTTCTGTAAATTTGACAAACGCAATCCCAGAATGCCAAGCGAGCCCGATGTGCTTCTTACAAAATGGAAGAAATGCCCTTGTTCTGCTTAAAGGACTTTGGGGAGCAGCAGGGGAGGTGCACCAGAATCTCTCCAAACAAAGCTATTTTCTTTATGGTCCAGTTCACAAACTCATTAAAACAAAATACTCCCACTTGTAATGCTCTACAAACAGCTTTTTAAAATCACTTGGATGGTAGCTATTGCTATTAGAGTATAGTTCAATGTACTTACCGGTAAGCATTGTAATCTGCTTCATCAGAACAGAGAAAAAGAGCAATGGCAATTAGGTATCATTTCCCCCAGAGAACCTTGATTCAAGCGTTCTCCAGCAAAATTAACACTTACTTTTTAATATTAAGGGCCAGCAGTTAGTAGTTTCATCCATAACTTATACTTATGCTCTATCTACACTGGCAAAAATACCTGGTCTAAGCTTTCTTTGTCTGCAATTGTACATTCCACCCAATAGCGATCTGTAATATCTGCTATAGCCTTGCCTTCGATTTTGGGTGCCATAATGCTGCTGCACAACTGTTTCTCCTAAGTAAGAGAACAAGAATGGACAAAGTGAGGCCCATCAGCCACACACAGCTTCCAGCTCTTTAGTCTGTTACATACTGCACTTATTTTTTAAATCAAAATCTGCAGTTCACTGCCAAAATTCAGCAGGCAATCTCTAAACGCTCTATAGCAGGGCTGCCCAGGAAGTCGATCGCATTCGACCAGTCGATCCCGGGACCGAAGGAGGTCGATCCCAGCCGGATGGGGCGCTTCTCAGAGGGGGCGGAGCCAGGCCGCACCAAGCTCCGTCCCCTCCCCGGCTTTGGCACTCCCAGCAGCTTTTCCAGGCTTGAGGAGGACAGGGCCAAGTCAGCCTTGTGCTAGCTATGCCACCACTGGCTTGGCATTGCCATCCTCAAGCAATGAGAAGCTGCTGGGAGCTCCAAAGCCAGCGGGGAGGGGCTTGGCGTGGCCTGGCTCCGCCCCTCTGGCTTCAGCTCTACCAGCAGCTTCTCCAGGCTTGAGGATGGCAATGCCAAGCCAGTGGTGGCATAGCTAGCACAAGGCTGGCTTGGCACTGCCATCCTCAAGCCTGGAGAAGCTGCTGGTAGAGCCGAAGCCAGAGGGGGGCAGAGCCAGGCAGCGCCAAGCCCCACCCCTCCCTCCCAGCCTTGAGGAGGTAGGTAGATCTTTCTGACTTGGTTTTATTATAAGTAGCTCACATGCTGAAAAAGTGTGGGCACCCTGCTATACATGCTCTATCGTTAATGGGAAGAGGAGCAAAATACATTCTAAATAGTGGAATAGTCAATGTAATTCATTTTGTTCAATATCAGTATTCAGTTAATTTTAAGTAGGCCTATAGTTCATTCGTATAAAACTATAAATTTAAAAATCAGATATGAATGGATTTATTAACACAAAGTAAAAAGAATTGTAATACATTCCACCATATGTGTTGATATATATGTATGTTTTATTGCTATTGTAAGTGGCTTGGAGCACTTTGGTGGAGAGCAACTCATGAAATAATAAATTGAAATGAAATGAAATATCGAATCAAGATTTTAGAATTAGTCTTATCTAATTTCAGTCTATTTACATGTTCCTTATCTTCAAGAAGGGTAAAAAGGACGACCCAAACAATTACCGTCCTCCCGTCAGCCTCATGTCGATACCAGGCAAGATTCTGGAAAAGATTGTTAAGGAAGTGGTCTGCAAACACTTAAGAAACGAATGCAGTCATCGCTAATAGTCAACACGGATTTATCAAAAACAAGTCATGCCAGACTAATATGATTTTTTAAATAGTTACAAGCTGGGTAGATGCAGGGAATACCGTGGATGTAGCATATATGGATTTCAGTAAGGCCTTCAACAAGGTCCCCCATGACCTTCTGGCAAACATACTTGTCCAATGTGGGCTAGGAAAAACTATGGTTAGGTGGACCTGTAATTGGTTAAGTGAATGAACCCAGACGATGCTCACCAACGCTTCCTCTTCATCGTGGAAAGAAGTGACAAGTGGAATGCCATAAGCAGCATTCTGTTCTGGGCCCGGTCCTGTCCAACATCTTTATTAATGACTTAGATGAAGGGTTAGAAGGCACGATCATAAAGTATGCAGATGACACCAAATTGGGAGGGATAGCCAATACTCCAGAAGACAAGAGCAGAATTAAAACTATCTTGACAGATTGAAGAGATGGGCCAAAGCTAGCAAAATGAAGTTCGACAGGGATAAATGCAAGATACTCCACTTAGGCAGAAAAAACGAAATACAATGATACAGAATGGGGGACGTGTGGCTCGGAAGCAGTATGTGTGAAAAAGATCTTGGAGTCCTCATGGACAACAAGTTAAACATGAGCCAACAATGTGATGCAGCAGCTAAAAAAGCCAATGGGATTTTGGCCTGCATAAGTAGGAGTATAGTGTCTATGTATATCCACGGAAGTCATGCTACCCCTCTAATCTGCCTTGGTCAGACCACACCTGGAATCACACAGTGTTAAATTCTGGACACTGCACTTGAACGAAGATGTTGACAAGCTGGAATGTGTCCAGAGAAGGGCAACTAAAATGATCAAGGGTCTGTAGAACAAGCCCTATGAAGAGCAGCTTAAAGAGCTAGGCATGTTTAGCCTGAAGAAGAGAAGGCTGAGAGGAGACATGATAGCTATGTATAAGTATGTGAGGGAAAGCCATAGGGAGGAGGGAGCAAGCTTGTTTTCTGCTGGCCTGGAGACTAGGATACAGAACAATGGCTTCAAACTACAGGAAAGGAGATTGCACCTGAACATTAGGAAGAACTTCCTAACTGTGAGAGCTGTTCAGCAGTGGAACTCTCTGCCCCAGGGTTTGATGGAGGCTCCTTCTTTGGAGGCTTTCAAACAGAGACCAGGGGTACTTTGAATGCCATTTTCCTGGTTCTGGGCAGGGGATTGGACTGGATGGCCCATGAGGTCTCTTCCAGCTCTATGATTCTATGTACCTACATTTTAGGTATTAAAGTTTTTTTAAAAAAATCTTTAAAACACAAGGTCCTTGAACACTTGCCCAAATATAGTCTCACAACATCCCCTGGATCTAGGTGACTTTCCTTCTCATCCCATCTACTCCCTGATGACTCAGGGCTGTGTTTTTCAGGTGCAAGAACATGTAGAGATGCCGTTCCATCTTCTTTGAACTGAATTGCCCTAAAGATACACATTATTTTTCTGAATCTTTAGTTATGATTCATTTTGTGCAATAACAGCTTATGTACCAAAACAGTGTAAATTCAATACCGTTTTTATCATAAAACCATCTCGCTCAATGCTAATTAAAATGTATTTCATTTGATTTGGGGTTATCATATTTTCCTCCAAAACGCTGGCTATGTGCCAATTACAATTCTTTTTTACATGTGTGCCTTCACGTTGTTTTCATGGCAAATCTATCATGGGGTTTTCTTAGCAAGTCTTGTTCAGAGAGGATTTGCCTTTGCTTCCTCTGAGTCTAAGTGTGATTTGCATAATGCCATCTGGCAGGTTTCCATAACCAGATTGGGATTTGAACCCTGGTCTGCAGAGCTGCAGCTCAACACTCAAACCACAACATTGCAGTGGTTTTCCCATGTACCATACTATGTATATCATAAATGTAATCACTAAGATATCTCCCAACCTAACTTTTGAGGTACAGGATCCATGACAGAAGGGTTCCTTACTCCTCTTTTGCTTGGCGATGCCAACTCCAAGCTCCCATTGGAAAGAGTCCAGGCTGCATAACAATGCCACCCCTTCCAAGAATAGGAGCTTGGGAGGGAGGCATGGCATGAACTTCTCTCATGACACCTCACTCCAGACATTGCCAAGTTAAACAGAAGGAGCTTGCAACTCTCAAGGTAATGTCAGAAGACACTCCGCAAAAGACAAAACTACACCCAGTTCCATTTCTACCTCTTCAAAAGTGAGCGAAAGAGCTTCCATCAAACTAGAAAAAAAGAAACAACCCAAACAAGAAACACTCCATGTGCTCTCATCTTTAAGCATTTGTTAGTGTCACAATAAAAGAACTATTTCCCCATGTTGCCTGCATCATGTACTCCAAGGATATTGTTAGTGGGAGGTTAATTCAGAAGTATTTACTACATTTCCTGTTTAAAGTTTCTAATTTTAGCAGAGTTTTTTAAATATAAGGCAATATATTGCTGCTTCTGGACTTAATTTTGTATCGCTGCACACTGTCTGCCAAATGATCTAATTACTTTCTATATCCTTCTGAAACACTGTGGATAGATAGATGTGAGAAGATAGCTTCTGTCTCTGCCTTCTCTGCACTACGTTGGTGAGAAGCCACTGAATTGTTTCTAATTTGCACATTAGACTTAATGCAAGTATTTGTTCTTCTTAAAAGGTGCCTAGGACCATAAAGCTCTCCTAGGCAGAACCACTGTGTTGAGACAGAGCAGGTTCTTCTCTTGCCAAATAAACCAGCCTGGCCCAGTAAAAGTGTCCCAAGCATTACAGCTATTCCCTCTATTCATACAAGACCTGAAGTGTAGATTACAGGGGGAGGAGGGACAATTATAACACGTTCATGCTACCAAACCATAACAAAACTTCTACATTTACAAACTTTTAAAAAAAACCACTACATGTTGCATATAACTTATCTAAAATGTTTGAGATCAGAAGTGTGTTGAGTTTCAAATGTAACTTATACAAGGTAATTGTATACGGTATTTTGGAACAATGTACACGTATCACCAGAAAGCAATTTTGGAGTATTTTGGAATTTCAAATAAGAGATGCTCAGCTTCTAATAACTGAGTTCCTACAGAAGACAGTTCAGCCCTGGCAGATAGGAGACTTATTTATTTCATGTCAAGGTGGAGAACTCTTCTAGGCGGTGCCATTTTGCCAGGTTGTCTTTTGATCTGTCAATTGCATTTCTAAGTCTGTTCAGGGACTTCCAAGTTGCCCATTCTTGGTTTGCCCTTAGAGGAAGACCCTTGTGAGAATTGGAATTGCCTAATTTTGCTGCCCACAGGGACATTCTTGCTGTTGCTGGAGGAACATTAAGAGGAGTGGTGGATCTCATGAAACTTTTCCTTGATTTAAGTCTACTGGGAGGAGGCAGTTAGCCATACAGTGGGTGGCTTTCACTGTGTTCAACCTTATTTCTCTTTCAATTGGCAGCAATTTTCCGTCACACATCCCGGGGGCAATGCCAGCTAGCTTATAGTGTCTATCAACATCTGTAGGTTTAAGACATCCTGTGAGTATTCTACATGTTTCATTCACTGCTATAGTCACCTGCTTCACATGGGCAGATTTATGCCAGACAGGGCAGGCATACTCAGCAGTTGAGTAAGACAAAGCCAAGGCTAATGTTCTTATTAATTTTGGGTCTGCACCCATGCTCTATTAGTAAGTTTCCGCAGGATGTTATTGCGTGCAGCTACTTTGTGCTTGGTGTTCGCACAGTGTTTCCTAAATGTTAGTGTTCAATCTAAGGTGATGCCGAGATATTTAGGGTGGGAACAGTGTTCAAGCCCTTGGCTTTCCCAGGTAACCTTCAGTTTTCTGTTGACTTCACAATTACGTATATGGAAAGCACACACTTGTGTCTTGGCAGGGTTAGGCTTCAGGTGGCTACCTCTGTAAAACTGACTTACTAATGCCTTGGAGAGATCTTTCAGGGCATTAGTAAGTCAGTTTTCAACTGTTTCAAAGTTTTTTTGCTTGTGTTGTTAGGCCAAGGTCATCAGTGTATATAAAGCTCTTTGTGAGTGGTGGTTGTGGCTGATGGTTGGTAAAAAAATGTTAAACAAGGTCGGTGCAAGAATGCTGTCCATTCTTTCGTCTCCACCATTTACTTTTCCTGCCCTGGAACTCCACATAGAAGCTAAAGAATACCACATAATTTAGATTTAGTGTTGGGAGATGGAGAAAACATGAGTACAGTCAAAAAGCAACAAGGAGCACTTATGGTGTAATTCTCACCTGATTAAGGCTGCTTTAGAACAAAAAACAAAAAACAGGAACCCTTCCTTCTTTTTCTATCAGTCTGATAAATGAGCTGAAGTATCCTAAAGGCTCTAGATCCCTTCTGATCCTAGAAGAAAAGGAGCACCTGCTATGTCTGGTACTTAGGAGACCACCAAAGAATACCAGGTACTGTAGGGTATTTTTCAGAGGAGGGAATTGGCACAACCATCTCCAAATATTCCTTGCCCAAGAAAACACTATGGAATTAATGGGTCTGCCGGAAGTCGACAGGCAACTCAAAGGCGAACGCGCACACACAATCTCTGATGAAGCTGACACCTGGTATTACAGAGATCACTTCAGGTTTGGTTGGCTTAATTACTGAAGAACAAAGCTATGAGAGCTCATACCACAACTCTGACTACCCAAAATTTTCACGGATATTAGCTAAGGGCCGGGCGTGTGAAACAAAGCCTCAGAAAGGCACATCAGAAGCATCCTTTTTATTTCAGCTGAAGAAAAGATAGTCAACAGTGTTAATACTTTCCTTTTAATGACTGTTTGATGTTCAGTTAAGCAAACATTCCATCAAAATTGGTCAACCTCATCTCTCCTCCAGGCTGCTATTTAAGGCGAGAAAACATCATTGTGCTATTAATGATGCTTGAAATAGGCTGATAGCAGAAACCAAGGAAGCAAATGCTAGTTTGGGAGTTGCTTGCCAGAATAGCTTAATGGAGCTGTTTGTGTTTATGGACCAAGGCGGCATTCTCAAAGTACAGGTTAAGCATCCCTTCCCCATAATTCTGAGACCCAAAATCCGAAACTGTTTACTGAGATGAGATGGTGACACCTTTGCTTTCTGGTGGTTCAGTGTACACAAACATTATTTCATGCACAATATTATTTAAAATATTGTACAAAATTACCTTCTGGTGATATGTGTATAGTGTATATATGAAACTTACATGACTTTAGACTAGCATCCCTTCTCTAAGGTATCTCATATACATATATGCAAACTCAGATATTCCAAAATCTGAAAAAATCTGAAATTCAAAACACGTCTCGTTCCAAGCATTTTGGATAAGGGATACTCAACATGTAGTGCATATATCCACAAAGTGGTAACTAGACTACTACACTACCAAGGGGTTTACATGTCTCCAAACCAAAATGACAACCCACGGGACATCTTGCCTGGAAGAGTAGGGTTTGTACAAACAACTGGTCGGTCACTGTGTAAACAGCATGCTGGACGAGACACAGCTTTGGTCTGATCCAGGATGGTTCTTCTTACATTCTTGGCACATTTTCAGGATGTTCTTAGTCCACTGCTAACAGGAAGCTAATGAATAAAGCAGTGCGAATGTTATGCTGTTTTTCTGTCTCTTTCTCTTTTCCTCACACACCAGCCTAGAAATCTGGAGTCTTCCACAGGATTCATGAAATTTGCTACCCACAGCAAACATGGAAATGTACTGTAGAAAAACAAGATTATTTTCCCCATGGAAGTTTTCTGTGCTCCACTATCATGCTCAAAACAAATCAAAACAACCAGATGCAACTGGAAGATATTACCAGGCAGACATTCTTTCAATCAATACAACAGGCTCAATGAAATAGGAGAAGACTCAGACTGTGCTCATGGGGGACAAAACACTGTTAATGGTGGCCTGAAGGCACAGTGTTTGTTCTACCTGGGACACATTTACTGAGAACAAGGTCTGGGGCAGAGGACGGACTGGAGACCTTTAGGACCCAGCTTGAGCTCAGGAAGGCTAAGATAACAACTAAATACTATAGGATAAGGAAAAGGACATGAGCTACAGCCTGGAGCACTAAGGGCTGTTTAATTGTTTTAACTGCTTTCTGCTGCAATTCCAATATTTGCATGAAGCTAAAAAGGATTAAGTGCTCATTTCACTGCAAGGCTGCTTCTTCTTCTTGCAGTGAATGAGTCAGGAAGTGGTAATGGCAGACACTGCGCCTCTCATTGAACATCGAGAAAACCAAAGTGCTCTTCCAACAGTCATCAGACAATACCTCTCCAATGCCAGAAATACAGCTTAATGGTGTAACATTAGAAAATGCTGACTATTTTCGCTACCTCGGCAGCCACCTCTCCACAAAAGTCAACATTGATACTGAAATACAACACCGCCTGAGCTCTGCGAGTGCAGCATTTTTCTGAATGAATCAGAGAGTTTTTGAGACCAGGATATCCATAGGGAGACCAAGGTACTTGTTTATAAAACCATTGTCCTCCCAACCCTACTATACGCCTGTGAAATGTGGACAGTCTACATCACACTCAACTCCTGGAATGATACCATCAGCACTGTGTCCAAAAATATCTTGCAAATCTCTTGGGAAGACAGGCGGACAAATGTCAGTGTGCTGGAAGAAGCAAATACCACCAGAACTGAAGCGACGTTCCTTCGCCATCAACTCCGCTGGACTGGCCACGTTGTCCGAATGCCCAATCATAGTCTCCCAAAGCAGCTACTCTACTCTGCACTCAAGAAGGGGAAATGTAACATTGGTAGATAGGAATAGAGATTTAAAGATGGGTTTAAGCCAACCTTAAAAACTGTGGCATAGACACAGAGAACTGGGAAGCCCTGGCCCTTGAATGCTCTAACTGGAGGTCAGCTGTGACTAGCTGTATTGCAGAATTTGAAGAGGTACGAATGGAGGGCGAAGGAGAGAAACATGCCAAGAGAAAGGTGCATCAAGCCAACCCTGACTGAGACCGCCTTCCATCTGGAAACTGATATCCTCACTGCGGAAGAACATGCGGATCAAAAATAGGGCTCCCATCTACAGACCCACTGCTAAGACACAACATCTGGAAGACAATAATCTTCGAGCTACAAGGGATTGCCTAAGAAGAAGAAGGTAATGGCAGAGAAAGGAGAAAAAAGGAAGAAGTTGAAAGTGTTTTGCATAGTCATGTTGGAAGACTGGCAAGATGAACTTCTTTGCTCGCTGTCTGCTTTCTAGAGAGTGGGCAAAGCCATCCCTTCCTCATTAGCCAAACAAAAATAATCTTCTCCATCTATATCTAAATAGAAGGATTTTGCATTACAACCCACATGGATGCTCAGGGGATTAGCAGCAGCAGCAGGACACAAAGACTGTCCTTCACGAGAGACCACTGGTTGTCTGGCCACGCCAAGGCAAAGAGCAAATGGCTCACTTATTACCTGTCCCACATTTTAATTTAGATATGCCTCTTTCTCTAACC
The DNA here is from genome assembly GCA_030556195.1 of Anolis apletophallus. Classification (NCBI taxonomy): domain Eukaryota; kingdom Metazoa; phylum Chordata; class Lepidosauria; order Squamata; family Anolidae; genus Anolis; species Anolis apletophallus. Next base: position 61,449,397 of record JARBWK010000007.1, on the reverse strand, counting down.
CCCAAGGCTCGGGGCAGATAACCATTCCTTTCTTATCACAGCCAGTGAAGCAGAGAGAGAGTACAAAGGCTAAATGAATACAATGTGCCCCAAGGCCAACCCAGTCAAATTCAGGTGGGATATAAACCCAGGTCCACGTGCCACAGTCTATTAACTTCTCCACCTGTGAAGCAAGTCTGTTTCCATTGCGATTAGCAGCCCTGACGGCTCAGCAGACTTAGCAGGGGAAAGAAAAAGCCCTGGAGAAGAACAGCTGTGCATTTCCCTTGATGTTGAAATGAGAGCGGGATATTGGCCCAAGATGGCAATCTAGTCACAACCTGCTCAGCCACTGTCAAGCGACAGCAGAAAGTCAGATGGCGCATGGCAGAGGAACACCCATTTCCTTCTTGGGAGTTCCTGAGTGCTCTGGTCCCAGGAACAAATAGAAGAACTGAGCACCCTTAAGTTCAACCTTAGGTCTAAGGTAAAGGTTACCCCTGACATTAAGTCTAGTTGTGTCCGACTGGGGGTGGTGATCACCTCCATTTCTAAGCTGAAGAGCTGGAGTTGTCTGTAGACGCCTCCAAGGTCATGTGAACAGCATGACCGCATGGAGGGCCGTTGCCTTCCCACAGAAATGGTACCTATTGATCTACTCACACTTGCATGTTTTTCGAACTGCTAGGTTGGCAGAAGCTGGGCCTAACAGTGAGAGCTCACCCTGCTCCCCAGATTCAAACCATCAACCTTTCGGTCAGCAAGTTCAGCAGCTCAGCGGTTTAACCTGCTGAGCCAGTTAGGTCTAATTGCAAGTGTTAATCCCAACTGAAAGAGACTCTTTGAAACCACTTCTGAAGGAAACACAACACTTACAAAAACCGCACTGATTCTGTTGGTCTTGTTGGGAGACATCATTAGGTTGAGCTCTTTTTATCATAATCAAAACTCATATTTAACCATAAGGGACCCCCCAGGTAATAACATCTGCATTGTAACACAGCAAATGCAATAATATTGCAGAATAAGAATAAAAACCTATTCAAACAGCCGGTAAATGAATCAGGGTGTTTGTTTAATGAAAAAGAATTAAATGCTTAAATAAAAAGGAATGCTTTATTTTGGTGACAAAAAGAGAAGTCAGACCAAGCCAACTATACCCTGCTTTGTGGCTCTTTTCAGATATCTGTGGCTCCAAAGCACATTCCAAAAAAAATGTTACAAAAATGTTTAATTCGTTCTACATTTGAAGCTGTGAAACTGAACACCAGCTGGAAGATTATAATGGCTGGTAAGGGAATAAAAAAAGAGGAACACAGGAAGAAGATGTACTTTACTGCAAACAGATTTAACACTGGCTATGGATGTAGGTATAACACTCTACCGCCTCCAAAACATGATTGCCAAACACAGCAGTGTGTTTACTTCAGGACTCAAGGAGTAAGCCATTTTCCCCACCCCATTCCTCCTCCTCCTCTTTCCTCAGCATTCTTTAAATAAAGGAGCATTGTAAAAATGTGATGCAAGATCCAGCTAAATCAGAAGTGCACCTTGTTTTTTTCAAGAGATAATGGATCTGAAGTATAAGTGAATTTGAATGGACACTGTCGGAACAAAACAAGGAGCTGTCCTTCATGATTTGATTGCCATTTGCCGACAGTAGTATTTGTTGTGAACAAAAGACAGCATATATGACCACCATTTTCGACGTTATAAAATGCAATCCCAGTATTCGCTGAGTAAATTTTCCAAGACCCACCATGGATACCTAAATCATAGTGAGCCCTATAGTTTGAGTATACAGTGTTCCCTCACTTATTTCTGGGGTTAGGTTCCAGGACCTCCCACAATAAGTGAAAAACCGCGATGTAGAGATGCTCTATTTATTTTAATATGTATACATTATTTTAGCAGTTATGCTATAAACTTAAAATAAAGTGAAGGAAAGGAAGGAAAGGCCCTTCAAGGCTGGAGGGAGAGAGGACTGAGGAGGGAAAGCACCTTGGAGAGCGGTGGCAGCAAAACCCCACAAAACAGCAAAAATACCATGATATATATTTTAAATTAATATTTTTTAAAATCTGCAAAACAACGAGTCTGCAATATGTGAACCGCGAAGTAGAAAGGGAACACTGTACTTGAGCTGAATCATACCATAGAATAGCTCTGGGGGACCTAGACAAGCTTACAAACACTTATGAGGTGGAATATTTTGAGGGGGAGTATATTGAGTCTAGAAATAAGAAAGTCTTACTGTACAATGAAACTCCAAATTCCAGTTGTGAAAGTAATAGACAGTCCCAGAAGACTAAATCACAGTTAAGACTCATTTAAATCATATAATACAACACATGGATTGAAACATCATATTAAATAAAGCTCCTGATTATGTGCAAGCAAGGTCCACAGTTTACCTTTAGTTTGGATGGCACTTCTAAGCGTTTATTCACATTTGTACTTCTCAATAACTTTGTCTCTCAGTTATCTCAACCCAACTCTAAACACAGCCACATGGGAACAAAGTCTTACTTCTTCAATACCTCTGCAAATCTGAGCATGGTTTAGCAATAGTTTGGTATAGTTAATATGCAAGTCAAACAAATTATGCACCAACCAGGTGGAGTGGGAACTAACGCAAGAGTGGGAAATAAGTAATATAACATAGATTGTTCTTTCCCTTGCTCGCAGTGTATTGATTTACCTGTTTTAAAAATAGGTTGATTTCTAGAGTGTAATTTTTTAAAAGAAGTTTCTAGCTTTTTATGGCTGCAAGGAGGAAGGAAAGTGGAGATAAAAATAAGTTCAGTATATAGGCAAGGAAATACCCGTATATACTCGAGTATAAGCTGACCCGAATATAAGCCGAGGAATGTGCTTATGTATCCTTCCAATAATAATAAATAATAGAGTAAAATAATAAATGTAATAATAAAAATAGAGTAAAATAATGGAAATGTGATTATAAGCCGAAGGGAGCTTTTTAGCCTAAAAAGGGGGGTGATACTTGGCTTATACTCGAGTATATATGGTAAGTCATTGGTGGATCATGGGTGGTTCACTTAACACTCACTAAATTTCAGCTGCTATTTTTTTCAGTAAGAACCAAATTAAATTATCTGCACACCAAGAAAGGTTTTCAAATAACACTAAAGCAGGTGCAACATCACTTGTATTTGCCATATTAATAAGATGAATATGCAAATTTTTCTAGGTGCATGCTATTTTGATATGCTGATCCATTTCAGTTCTCTCCTTCATGACAAAGTCCTGCTTCCATTATAACAGATTATACTCCTTTAAATACTGTGGCTGAGGACCCAATACATCTAATACTCTCCTCTGAAGTGGGGCTTCAAAAACTGTAAATCACTTGAAAAAAACACAGAGCGGATACATTCAGGAGATGAGTGACCAGGTCCTCTTACCTTGTGGTTGTATAAAAATTCTAAGCAGTGGGTTTGCACTTGAAACAGCCTTAAAGAAGTTGTCATCATTGTTAATAGGAAGTAGATCCCCGTGTATATCTGCATATCCAATCATTACTTCCATGTTGGATATATGATGAACGTGAAGAATAAGTTTGTAGAAGTCTTCAAACTTTCCTGGCTTGTAGCGATCCAGGGAAAATCTTCGAAATTCAGCACCAAACTATAATAAAAGGGGAAAAGATGTCAAATATATTAAAACTCTAGTTTGAATGTACAAAAAAGCAAATCACAGAGCTCTCTTTCTCCTGATATTTCCCAATCTGAGTTCAGCTTCATAAATTCAGGCCTGTCCCGACTTAATGCACAATCTGGAGGCAGAGCAATAGCTAACCATGGCTCTGGCCATTTAACTACCACTTCAAACTGCAGTTATTACAAAGGTATGCCCTCTCCTATGGTCCTAACAAACACACAGATCGTAGAAATAGATATGTTCAATATATCGATCAATTTATCAATAATACACCAATATTGAAATCATAGAAGCACCACTATAAGCACAATATATTGAAATAGTTCCTAATATACTAACAAAATAACTCAATCGTCCTTCCTAGAGTAATGAGAATAGATCGGGGTGCTGGGAAGAGTCACTGGAGAGGGAAATATAGATGGGAGAGGAGGAAAGCTGGTAGGTGGGAGCAGAATGCGACTAATGCGGGTTATTGGTATACATAAACAAAGGATGACTCCGTGGGCATCTCCTATGGTCCCCCACCTGAAGTAGAGCAAAACACATCTCAACCAAAATGCAACATTTCCACTTTCCTCTGTTTATAGTGCTTCATTTCTCAGCAGCAGTTTGCTCTTGCAAGATCTCCCTGAAATTTCTTTTTAGGGATTTCATTTTACCCCTCACTTCCCAGAAAGATTCAGCCCTTACCCTGCAATATTAGCATCTTCAAACAAAAGCCCAATAGATACTTCAAGTGCTTTTGCGCTAATTTATTTACAATCAAAGAGTTTGGTTTACCATTTGGTGATTGGAAACAGAATCCCTGCTGTGACAGGTAACTAGTTCTGAAGCGGATTTTGTTCCCATTCCACCCTTGAAGATTACAAAAGTACCTATGATTTCAGAAGCCTTGTGCTACCTTCCTCCAAGCCTTATTTTCCAACAGCATCTTCCCAAGACTCAGCAAGATCCAATCACTATTGCTGTTGTGTGCTTTCAGGTTGTTGCCCACTTACAGTAATCCTACGGCAAGGCTATCATGGTGTTTTCTGAGGCTAAAAATGTGCAACTTTCTCAAAGTCACTCAGTGGGGTTTCACAACCAAGCAGGAATTTGAACCTCAGAGTCATATTCCAACAAACCTACTGCTCACAAATTGCAAGTCGTTTCTGTTCAATTCAGTGAGTGACATTTGAGAACATTCTTCTGAGAGTTTCCTCAACCCATCGCCATGCATCAATTCTGACTGAGACAGCACCAGAGGAGGAGTTAAGGAGGAGAGAAGATACAAACAGACTGTTGTTGGGGGGAAAATCACTTCAGTTCAAGTGCTCTTAACATCGCTATATTATAAAAAGAAACCCATGGGAAGTCTATTAAGAGTCTTTTAAAATATACTGTATATTCTTCCCCTTGATGAGCATCTTGAACTCACTGAATGATATCAAGTGCGAGAGATGTCAAGTGCAAGAAGGCACAATGTTATCCAAGAAAAAAAGAAGTCTGTTCAATCAGTGTAGGAGAGGTGTATGATAAATGTTAAGGATTGCCACAAAATGACTGCAGGTAGACAACATGGGAATAGACTTGATGAAATAATATTGAAAAATAGGAATACTTTCAGAATATCGGTGCAATCTGGGATATAAGAAAGAAACACAGCTAGTAGCTACCCATTGCCATTCATTATGAATGGTCTGTGGTGTAGAACAGTTTTTCTTAAGTTACCTGATGTGGGGAACCAGAAATGCTATTTTTTTGATGTACCAAGGTACAGTATTATATTTGTGTCCATTGGCTACAATTGCTTTTTCTGCTTAGTAAGCCATTTTTTTAAAGTTAATGGGAATATTGAAACAACTCATGAAACTAAAATCGCCCGGTGTATTTCTGAACATAGACAATTAACTTACTTTTAACTGAACGTAAGCCTCATGGAATCCTTCCACTAGAAATAACAACAACAATGACAACAACTGTGATAAAAGAGCTAGCATGGTATAATGATTTGAGTGCTAGACTGGGAATTTGACTCCCTAGTCAACCATGGAAACTCACTGGCTGACCTTGAGCAAGTCACACTCTTTCAGCCTCAATGGGAAACTTCCTCTGAATAAATCGTACTTCAAAAAAGACCTTAACAGGGGTACCAGAATTCATATACAACTAGCCCTCTGTGACCATGAATTCAACCATCCACAGCATGAAAATATTCACAAACATGCACAATCATCCTCCCCTACATTTTGCCATTTTATACAAGTGGCATCCTTTATATTATTCTACTGCATAAAATAGAACTTAAGCATCCATGAATTTTGGTAAATATTTTATTTATAACTCACTTTCTCTCCCCTAAGAGAATGAAGGCAGTTTCCAAACAAGAAGGGCAAATAATCAGTACCATAAAAATAATGTGAAAAACCGCATCAAACAGTACATAAAACAACTTCAATAAAAACTTATAACAAAATGAAAAATGTTATTAAATACACATTAAAACCATAATCAATTTGAACAGCTAAAATGCATTCAAATTTTAAAAGCTTGCAGAGCCTGGGTGGGTTACTAGCTTCTGGGTGAGAATGTATCTTAAAATGATCTAGTCCTCCCTCCTCTCCATATGCCAAAGTGTATAGGTGCGTTTTTAAAAGTTTTTTAAAGGAGTGGAAGGAAGAGGTATTTTTTATTTATTTGGGGAGTTCCATAAGTGGAGGGTGATCATGGAAAAGGCCCCCTCTCTTGTTCCCACCAACCGCCTTGGGAGGAGGGTGGGACCAAGAGCAGGGCCTCTTCTGCTGATCGCAGTGCCAGAGGTGGTTTATAAAGAGAGATGCGGTTTATCAGACAGTTTTTTAACCACTTAGGGCTTTAAAGGTAACAACCAGCACTTTGTATTTAGTCCGGAAGCAGACTGGCAACCAGTGGAGCTGCTGTAACATTTGGTATCCTGGAACCAAACCTCAGTGGACACCAATGGCCCACTTTAATAACAAGAACAAAAGTAACAGCAACAACTGGATTCTGTGCAATCTGGAAGCTTGCATACCCGAATGAAAACTGATCCAACAATTAAACAGTAATTATTTTATGAACTTTAGTCTTGGCCAAACAAAATATCAGCACTTTTAAGGACCTATAAGGGATGATCTGACAGAGTAATGTCCAGATGTTTGCAAACAAATGCACATGTGAAGTCATAGAGACACTCTATCATCAACAATGTAAGAATTACAATGGAAAGATTTGATATGGCTTAAAGCTCTTCCAAGTGGCTTGAAACTTCAGTGGACTCTTGAGTTAGTCATCCTACTTTTAAGACCTATTTTAATTTAACTGCTCCATATTGTTCCATACATACTCTCTCACTGCTGTGCAGTCATTTACAGTATCTTCTCCCCAATTAAAGGCTGGTGAATATCTGTGCCACACATCTGATAACTGCCTGCCTCTCCCTTTCCTTTCTTCTCTATCGCCAAATGTTTATCAGAAGTGTCTCCTCTGTTACTTTTGAGTCCTCCTATCACAAGTATGCAAAATAGCTTTAGAAGGACTGTATGTCTCCCTATCAACAGGCGACACTAAGACACCAACCAGAACAATCCTTCATTATGGGAACCTAATCTACTTATTAGGGCAGTTTTTGCACAATGAAGTACAGTAATCTACTTTGACCCACTTACCTAATGCAAACATCCCTACTGACATTACAAAGCTAAAGAAAGAGGAGGGAGAGCAACAAGGGGGTTGAAGGTAATTTAGGCTGACACTGCTACCAATGGTGACTAACAAAATAGAATTACACATGCTTGCTTTCCAAACAATGGGCTCTCTTCCTAAGACTCTCCTGAATATTAGTCATCGTCTGGTCAATTCTCAGCTAAAGCAACAAAAGCTATCCAAGGAACTAACCTGTTTTAACAGAACATATTTTTGGGTCTTTTCCCATTCAAAATCAAAGTCAAGAACAACATGTACCCCATGTCAACCAAAATGAAGAGAAGCAAATGCCACATATATGAATGTTATAAACAATAGTGATGGATTGAAGACTGAGTTGGATCACGTAGCAAGGCAGCTACTATACAGGCAAATGCTTCTCACAGTTTTGCTTAAATACTGTGCAAAAAACAAAACTGTGGCACAAAACCTCGTCTCAGAAAAAGTGATTCATTAGTGTTCAGATGAAATCGTATTTTGCAAAAGAATATCAAGAATCAGGCCATCACATATGTGCACCATCTTTATCCTCTACTTTTCCAACAACCTTGTTTTCCCAGCAGGGAAAGGCTCATGTGAATTAACTAAGGAATTTCCAGGGAAACATAGTGTGATAAAAACAACTAGCTTAAACAACTGAAGACAACATTTTGTTAACTCCACCACAACAAAGCTACTCTTCCAGACTCTGATACCGTTACAGGATTAGTAATACAGATACAGTAATACAGATACAATGTGGTGCTCAGCTTTTTAAAGGGGCCAGCAATAGAAAGTAAATTCCACTTTTCAAATTAATCCAAATGTATGTTGTATTGAATATGTGACATGCAGCTGCCCCTATGTTTTTATTTACTGATAATTAAACATGCAGGGACACAGTTAAGACCAGGATCACTACATCTCAGGGAGATTTAAACGTCCCTCGCCACTAGTTTCCTTCCCTTTCTCCACTGCAAGAAGTTTTGAAAGACAAAAGACTTGTGCTGGTACTAATGAGGCTGCTCATCTCCACTGATCAGCAGATAACTATCAATAGAGTAAGACTGACTTTATTTAAAGTTATCTTCAATACCAGGTTATCAGAAGTTAATTTGCATAGTTAAAGTTTTCTGAGCACTTCATTTACTTCAGGGTTTCTCAACCTGGGGGGTCAGGACCCCTGGGGGTGGTCACAAGGGGGTGTCAGAGGGGGTCACCAAACACCATTAGAAAACACAGTATTTTCCATTGGTCATGGAGGTTCTGTGTGGGAAGTTTGGCCAATTCTATTGTTTGTAGGGTTCGGAATGCTCTTTGATTGTAGGTGAACTATAAATCCCAGCAACTACAACTCCCAAATGGCAACTTTATTTTTCCCAAACTCCACCAGTTTTAACATTTCAAAATCAATCAATCCAAAATCCAAAACGCTTCTGGATCTGGGTACTAGCAATACTTCAACTATCTCATCAGTATTGGATGGGATGCGCCAAAGGTCAAACTTAGTATAAAGCATTTTCCTAAGTACCTAAGGAACTGCAGGTAAGAATCTGCTTCCATAAATTAACATACACTTGTGAAATAATGAGAAAGCTACAACCAACTGATGAAAAATAAGGAAGGATGTGCAAGAGCACCAATGACGTGGCAGCAGTCATTAGAGTTCCCACAAAAATTAGCAGCTCAGCAGTTTGAATGATGCAGGGACTATATGCTTCACACAGATTGCACCCGATAATGAGACCAACTCACAAACTTGGAATACAATCAAGCATTGAACAACCAAATACAAAAAAGAAGTTCCCAGACTTGGAAGCAACTCAGTGAAAGAGTTGTAGCCATCTCCAAAGAAAAACAAAAAATGGGTGAATTCCACTATAATAGGCACAATTTCAATATGTAGTGGGTCAGAACTAAAAATGGCCTCAGACATTAGAAAGCTAATAAGTCCGTCAAATCAACACCGGAAACAGGCTTCTCTCTGAATAAGTAGATAGACGAGGCAGATTCAAATGACAGCATCGCAGATAAGGCAGGGCTTAGGAGAGATGCAAATAAAGACCAATCAGAGTATTGTTTCAATCATTTAATGTTTATCAGGTTTTTATCACTCACAGTGGTCTCTGACAAGAACCAAAGATAAGACGTATGGCTTAAAGTGTAAGCACAAAAACTGACAATTAAACACTCAGAAATCTCTAACTAGATTCAGTGGTGTTCCTAATAGCTGGCAATTGTGGGAAACAGAACGGAGGATTAGCTGGACCCTGATCTGATCCAGGAAGGTTATTTTTAGGCAAAGGCAGAATATAGCATGAGGACCAACTATCTGGAAAAATCCCTAGGATCAAAAAAGAAGAGGCAGAGATAGTAAATCTCTAGTTGCTAATAAATTTATGTTAAAGGACACATTCAGCATCAGGGTTGTTGCCACGAGGAAGAAATGGGGAGGAAAAAAGACTTGAGCTCACTCGAGAAAAGGACCGATAAATTCAGGAAATAAGTTAAGGCATGCAGATTTTTTGGTTTTTTACAACAGTCATGGAAATTTTATAAAACATATCACTCGAGCAGTATGGTTTACGAGCACACATTTAGTACAGTAAACACATTTAGTATAATTAGTATTTGTCTTTTTTTTCTTTTGAGCAGACTACCTCATAATTTTTAGATGGTTTGTCCCAAAGAAAAAGATAAATGCCAGTTATACTAAACGGGCTTCGTTCTGGCATTCGCTCCATGTGCCACAAATGGTCTCAACTCTCAGCCATGAGATGGAGCAATTTAGTAATTTCAATGATCTGGACGATTACCTTTTTCTGAAAAATCAGTTGGTATACTGACTTGGGTACAGCAACAACGAGGGCTGTAAAAATAATAAAGGGTTTGGGTTTTCTGATGACATGAAAAGGGGGAATGTGAACATTAAGGGAGTATATTCTGAGAAAGTGATCTCTAGTTGCTAATAAATTTATGTTAAAGGACACATTCAGCATCAGGGTTGTTGCCAGCGCGGGCTTCCAACGGAAACTTTCCAGTTTGAAAAGTTTTGGCGGTAGCTCCGCCCAGCCGGCCCGGAGGGCATAAAAGGCGCCTCCATGCGCGCCCACCCCATTCCTACGCCACAGTTGCAACTAGGAAGGGTGGTTTGAGATAGAGGGGACGGCCGGGCGGGTTCGTGTGGATTCACAGAGCTTCACTCGAAGAAAGATGGTCACAGGTATGTAACCTACCATTCTTCTTCGAGAGCTCTGTGAATGCACACTTATGAAGACTTACCGAGCTAAGGTGAAGGAGGTGGGAACAAACCAGCCAATTTTTATATAAAAACCGAACAGGTTTATTGCAACCAGCAATATATATAAATAACATAATCAACAGTGTGATAAATAAGCGTGGAAGACATGCTCCCACGTGTAAACATAGTGCAACAAGCACCATTCATGCCAGGCACGCAGGCCTCACAGTATAAAGTGCAACAAGCACCATTCATGTCAGGCACACAGGCCTCACAACAATAAGTGCACAACAGGTGCGAACTAGAACCATAGGATTTGAAATAAAGCGCGCTTTAACAGGTAGACTGTGTCCCGAGACCCGGGGCACGGCAAGGACTTATCCCTCTTGCAGGGTAGTAAAGTTCGATCGACCTAAAACTGTCGATCGAACAGTGCATAGAGGGGAGAACAGGGTAGCCTGTCATAGACACTAGCCCTGGGGGCCCTTGGGGTTGAGAATCGACCGACCAAAAGTGTCCCACAGAAGAGCAGCCACTGAGAAGGCTTTCTCATGTCCTTACCAGGGGAGCCCGGGGTGATATGGAAAGAAACCTTCCTCTGAGGACTTTAAGAGCCTGGCAGGTTCATATCATGACAGTTTTCAGGTAGTCTGGGCCCAAGTCATGTAACACACAAGCCATGGCCAACACTTTGAAAAAAGCTTTCCCTTTACTCTATGTTTCTTGTGGTTGTGGGAAGGCCTGCAGACCACATGATCAGATCTGGGACTGCTCAAAGCTCAGATTCCATTTTAGAACTAAGATGCTATTAGACTTTGGACTGTTAAGAGCAAACTCATGTTGCCGTTGATTGTAAGAAAGATGCCCTGTGTTATCTGCACAGAGAAACTACTTCAAACCTGTCTGTAACTGGATCAACAAGGTATGGACCTGTATGCTGAATCCATGAAGGTTGTGAGTAAACTAAATATGTTACTTTTGAATATGTTACTTTTGAACAAAGTCTACTTTATTTTTGTCTCTTGGGAACATGGTATAGAAATAAGATGTTTTATGGAAGAGTAGATGTTTCTGGGCACTGAAAAGAACACTTCTGAAGAACTGCTATATTTTGTGCATTGGCATAATTTCTGTTCCTAACAGATCAGAGACAACTAAGTTATCAGTCTAACAACTGAAAACCAAATTGCCTTGCATAAGTACATGTTGTTATATACGAGGGCGGGTCAATAAGTCTGTGACTTTTTGAATTTCCCATCTCTTAACTGAAAGGGCAACACTGCTCCTGTCAACAGGCACCTGTCAGTTGACTCCTGTCAAAATTTGAACAAACTGCGTCATTTAGTTTGTGTTTGACAGCCATTGATAGCAGACTACTGCATGATTTGAGGAGAAAATGGAAAAAAGTGAATTTTGTGTGCTGATTAAGCATTAAAATTTCGTGTGCTCATTAAAAACCATCACTCAAACTAAGGCTAAGCTTGATAAATACTATGGGGACTCTGCACCATCAATTTCAATGGTAAAAAAGTGGTTTACTGAATTTTGTTGTGGCCATACAAGCACGGAAGATGCCAAACATTCTGGACGCCCAGTTGAGGTCTCTACACCCAAATCAATTGAAAAAATTCACTATATGGTGTTGGCCGATCGGAGATTGAAAGTGCGAGAGATTGTGGAAGCCATAGGCATCTCACATGGCTCAGTGGTTTCAATTTTAAATGATCACTTGGGTATGAGAAAGCTTTCCACAAGATGGGTGCCGCGCTTGCTCACAATCGACCACAAACGCAAGTGTGTGACAATTTTGCAGGAGTGTTTTGCGTTGTTCAACCACAATATGGATGAGTTTTTGTGCCGTTTCGTAACCGTGGACGAAACGTGGATCCCCCACAAAACACCAGACACCAAACAGCAGTCAAAACAGTTTCTTGGGTGAATCAGCGCCAAAGAAGGCCAAGGTGGGTTTGTCAGCCAATAAAGTCATGGCGACCATTTTTTGGGATGCATGCGGTATAATCCACATTGACTACCTTCAAAAGGGTAAAACAATCAATGGCGAATATTATGCCAACTTATTGGGTCAATTTAATGAGGATTTGAAAAATAAACGACCGCATTTGGCCAAGAAAAACGTTCTTTTGCACCAGGACAATGCAAGGGTGCACTCATGTGCAGTTGCCATGGCAACAATCCATGAATTGGTATACAAATTGCTCCCTCATCTGCCCTATTCTCCGGATTTAGCCCCAAGTGACTATTTTTTGTTTCCAAACCTGAAGAAATGGTTCAGTGGAAAGAGATTTGACTCCAACAATGAAATCATCTCACGAACAAATACCTATTTTGATGACCTCAACAAATCTTATTTTTGGAAGGGATAAAAAAATTGCAGAAATGTTGGACAAAGTGTACAGAGCTCAAAGGAGACTACGTTGAAAAATAAAATGATTTTTTATCCAAAAACCAGTGTTGCATTCAAAAAGTCACTGACTTATTGACCCACCCTCGTACCACTGAAGAGAAGATTTTACTCAAGTGAGTTCTTGTTGCTCTTCTCTGGAAAATCACGTTTTTACAAAAGGTTATGATTTTAAAATGGTAGTGAATGCTATTTTTCTCCAAAAGGTTATGGAGATTCTGGTTTTCAAAAAATGCCAGATGCAGAAGAAGAACAATAACAAGTCGCATTTTACAGAGGTATACATTTAAAGATACATAACTTTATAGATCGTTTCCATTCTTATGATTTGCTTGATGTTAAACTTCTACGGTTATAGTAACACATTGGGTGACACACTATCCACATAATGTACAAGTAACTACAGAGTACAAGTAGCTACACCTGCAAATGATTTTTTTGTTTAAAAAAATTAAGAGTTAGCAGGAACTCCCTTTATTCGTAACAATAACTTCCATGCACAGATAAAAATGTACACATGTGTAAGACATATCTGTTTGTATCAGAGTCCAATCCTAGATGTGACTCCCATATGAATATTGGCTTTGCCTCATTGGAGAAGTCAGAGCATATAGGTTGGTCTGGGGCTGATGAAGAATATGAATTCAATGTTTACTAAAAGCTGCAACTGAAGCATTCAGTCCTGCTCACACAGCTGTTATTTAGACAATACCACAGCCATCCATAAACACAAGAAACCCAGTACTAAAATTAGTGCCTGAAATCTGGCATTTTGTCTTTATTTTTAAAAAGCACCGGCAATATTCCCACACAATACAGTTTGTTCTTTTTGTCGGGATACCATTTCTCATGTTTGAAAGGTATCCACAAGAAAACCAAATCAACTCTTACAAATATTAAAAAGGATTTTTAAAATAAGACTTTAAAAATCAGTTACCAATGTCCTGATTTCCATCAGTGAAGAAACCTAAAATCTGTTCGAACATGCCCCAATAGCAGAAGGTATCATATTTCTAGCAACACATCATTATGAAACACCAAGAGTTTAGAAGAAGAAGTATATCTACATTTGTGGAGAAAAATATTTAACACAGAATGTATTTTTTTAAATGATTGCAGTCCTTTTAATCCCAGTGCCACACAAGTGTTAAATGTGAAAAGAAAGAGTACTTGCTTAAGATTTAATTTGTGTAGATATATACACACACACACACACACACACTCAGTAGTAGTAGTTTATGTTACTAAATGGCAAGACAATTCACATACTTGTAGTTTGGTATCTGCAAGGATTTTGTGTGTGTGTGCCAGGAGTGACTTGAGAAACTGCAAGTCGTCTCTGGTGTGAGAAAATTGGCCCTCTGGAAGGAACATTGCCCAGGGGTCGCCTGGAGTTTGATGTTTTACCATCCTAGTGAGAGGCTTCTCTCATGTTCCTGCATGGGGAGGTGGAGCTGACAGATAGAGCTCAATCCGCTCTCCCCGGATCTGAACCGCTGATCTGTCAGTCAGGGGTTTAACCCATTGTGCCATGTGGGGCTCCTCTGTAAGGAATGATAGGCTGAATATGAAGGAAATCTTAGTGTATTAATATATTCACAATAATGCATGAACACACAAGGCAGGTTATAAGCTGATCATATTGCTTCACCCTAGCAATCGTTCATAGCATAGAAGTGCCACAGGACTAATAGACTTCAGCATGAGCTAGAAATCGGAACTACTAGAATGCCAGTAGTATTCACAGTCTAAACCAGAACAATCTTGGAAAAAGATATTTTTGAGAATAAATCAAATTACAAGTCAAGAAATTTCTGTTGACCCCAAAACAGGATTCCTCCCCACATTGTGTGACAACTGGAAGGTATAAGGGGCTGGTCATAGAACAGTGGGTTAAACTGCTAATCTGCAGAAAATGCTGCAGTTCAAGTATCTGGTCGGGGTGAGCGCCTGACTGTCAGCCTCAGCTTCTGCCCACCCAGCAGATTGAAAACAGAAATGTGAGTAAATAGATATCGCTTTTAGCAGGGAGGTAATAAAGGCGCCCATAAGGACATCGAAATGACATCTATAGATGGAAGATGGAGCGAAAACACACACACACCAATGGTCGGAGTCGAGCACACCCTTCAGATGCCAGAAATGGGAAAAGACAAGAAAAGCCTTTATCACTGTTTATTTATTGCCCATCTTCTTAATTGTATAACAACACTGAATGTTTTGTGTTCTGTAATCTGCCCTGAGTCCCCTCGGGAAGGTAAAGTAGAATATAAATAAAGTATATTTATTATTATTATTAAATCAGAAAGATCTAATTATTTTTGTTTTGTAGAAGGACTGATAATAGCTCAGAATTGGAAGAAACCTGTACACATCTCCACTGGATTAAAAAAATGTAAATAGCACTTTTAGAAAAGCTGAAATTTACAGTACACGAGAACGGAAATGACTGATTAGAATTAAGATTCTTTTCCAAATGATTTCATTCTATTAATTTCATCAACAACAGCCGAGAGTTTCCACCTCCTTCATGATCACATTTGGACCTATGGAGGGATACCTTAATTGGATGGTAAACAATTTTTGTTATTTTCTCGTGCTGTGAACCAATTACCCAAAGATTTCATATAAATCCCTGAACGTTCCTTTCTTGTTCATCCTATTTTTAAAAAAACTGTTACATTACAGCACTAAGTCATGTTAATAACTTAATACAAATTAAAACAAACAAACAGAACAATCTAGACATTGTTACATGGCAGAGAAACATCATCTATTTTATTAACTTGTCCCCGGAATGAATCAAGGACAGAGCAGCTAAGGATACTTGAGGGAGTTTGATCTTTGTGAATTCTGACATGACCTGACTTGCACTTCATAGGCCAGCAGCACATAGATCAGAACTCTGGTTCACTATCAGATTCTGTACTTTGTGTTCCAAAGCTGTCCTCCTTTTGTGAAATACCAAAGTTTTCTCTGAACTTTCAAATAGTTTTTTAAAGAAGAAAATCCACAAATGAATACAATAATGGGATAAAATGAATGAGAAAAGCAGAACCCATGCCAATGTGAAATGGACTCTAAATTGATGTGCCAGTTCCATTTTAGCCCCATTTTTTTTGTGTCAAAAGCAACTCAAGAAACCGCTTCTGCTGTGACATTGCCAAGGGGATTCCCGGATCTGTTACCATCCTGTGGGAGGCTTCTCTCGTGTCTCCGCATGGGAAAATGGAGATGACAGGTGGGAACTCACCCCATCTCAAGGATTTGAACCACCGACCTTCAAGTCAGCAGTTCAGCAGGTACAAGGGTTTAACCCATGGCACCACCATTTTAGTCCCATATCAGATCCTATGTCAAAACGTGGTGCCTTCACAAAATGCATGGAGAACTAAAGGGTATGTTGGAAAATGGTATCCTTCTCAAGCCTCCACTAGTTATTTGTTATGTTTGGGAAACATGGGTCACCTATCGCCAACACCTATGACTCCTCGAATGCTTTCATCAGCACTGTCTTCGCATAATCCTAAATATACACTGGACCAACTATGTGACTAATGTTGCTGTCCTTGAGCAAGCAGGGATCACCAGCATTGAGGCCATGCTATTGAGAACATAGCTGCGCTGGGCAGGGCACGTCTCTAGTATGGAGGACCACCGCCTCCCAAAGATACTACTCTATGGTGAACTCGCCACGGATCAGTGCAAGAGAGGTGCCCCCAAAAAGAGATATAAGGACTCCCTGAAACAATATCTCAGGCTCAGCCAGATTGATCACCAACAATGGTCCACCCTGGCCTCACATCGGGAGGCATGGAGATGCACTATCCACAATGCTGTGGCCTCTTTCGGGAAGACACGCCGAATGGGTCTTGAAAAGAAACGACAATGCAGAAAAAACCGCAACTTGGAAACAACATCACCCAAGGAGACTTTCTGCTGTGCTTTCTGCAACCGGACTTGCCTATCTCAGATTGGCCTTTTTAGTCATCAATGCGCTTGTAAAAAGCGTCGGATGTGTCCTTCCTAAAAATCTTTGTTCGCGAAGTAATGCCGAGAGAATTGCTTACTGTATTGTACATGTGTGTATTGGTTTGCAGTTATCTTTAACCTCTTAGTTGTGGAAGGGGCGGCATACCATGTGATCAGAATTGGGCTTGTTCAGGACTCAGGCTCCATTTTAGAAGTAGTGTGCCTTTAGAAGACTGCAGGAATAGTACAGTTTAGACTTCAGTAGAGAAGTATGCTGTACAGAAGCCATTAGACTCCATGGGGACTTTCAGACTAAATAGAGATTCTATTAGACTCTCAGAACAGAGGGGTGCTTTGGACTTTGGACTGCTGATTCTAAGATGCCCTATGTCAGTGTTTCCCAACCTTTTTTGAGCCGCGGCACACTTTTTACATTTACAAAAGCCTGGGGCACACGACCAACAGAAATGACACAAAATGACACTCTAACACAGTAATACATATAGTTAATGTGTTTTAAATGTATTTATACACTCAGTGTGAAACCTGGGCCTGTTTCGATGAACTCAACATAGATATCCTGGCAGGAATGGCAGAAAGACACAAACTTCCCACACAGAACTCCCATAACCAAGAGAAAATGCTATAAGAGTTTGGTGGGCATTGACCTTGAGTTTTGGAGTTGTAGTTCACCTATATCCAGAGAGCACTGTGGACTCAAACAATGTTGGATCAGGACCAAACTTGGCATGAATACTCAATATGCCCAAATATGAATGCAGATGGAGTTCAGGGGAAATAGACCTTGACATTTGGGAGTTGTAGATGCTGGGATTTATAGTTTCCCTACAATCAAAGAGCATTCTGAACCCCACCAATGATAGAACTGGGCCAAACTTCCCACACAGAACCCCCAGGAAGCAAGAGGAGGTCTCTACTTGGGGAAAGGGAGGCGGGTCTTCCCAATGCATGGAGAGGGAGAGCCCAAGTTGACAACGGGTGGGGAGGGGGTGTTTGTAATTTTGTGCTTTTATCGAGGTAGGTTTCTTAGGGTTTGTATACTTCAACACACTACACTCTCCCCCCTCCCCTCCTGGAGGTTCCAATTTCCCACGGCACACCTGATGATCGCTCACGGCACACTAGTGTGCCCCGGCACACTAGTGTGCCCCGGCACACTGGTTGAGAAACACTGCCCTATGTTACCTTCACAGAGCAACTACTTCAAATCCTATTTGTAAGTGGATTAATAAGCAAAATACCTGTATGCTGAATACACGAAGTTTGTGAGTAAACCAACTATGTTAGTTCTAAAGAAGTCTGCTTATTTTTGTCTCTTAAGAGCATAATTTAAAGGCAAATATATTTTGAGAAAGAGTAGATATTTTGAGGTAACTAAAATAATACTTCTGATGCAATAGAGATATATGAGAATGCTGTGGAATGTCATTTTCTCAAAAAGAAAAAAAAAGGTTATGACCCTAACAGGTCATGCTTTTACCAAGAGGTTATGGCAACATTCTTCAAAAGGTTGTGACTTCTAACAAGGCCACCCCTTTCCAAAAACCATACAATCCCCAAAAGGTTCTGGAGATTTCCATTTTCCAAAAAGGGTCACATTTTAGACTGTATGTTCTCCTTGAAGGCTTGTCAGGCCTTACATGCTGGAAGTCTGCCTCATTTCAGATGTTATCTTCTTCATTTTTCAGCCTTATCAGTCACCCTCCCAATATAGTAAACAACTTATTATTTTTATTTTTTTAAAAAAATAAACAACACTAGCAAAACAGGTAAGAATGTGGCAATATCCCAATACACCTAAATGTGATTAAAGGTTATCGTGTCACAAAGCTGTTCTACTTGACAGAAGCTAGCCATTTAAACACACCTAACAATTATTTCTTGTGAAGACACTATTCAAGGAGTTTGATTTTTTTTCAAGAAAAATAATCTCCTTGGTAAATTCTAAATGCCTGAACTCCCACTTCAAAAAGAGGACTTCCAAACTATAGTTATAACAAGTTTTGCAAAAAAAAAATGTAGAGAGCAAGATGGTGTGGAAATAAGATGTGGAAGACAAAGTTTATCCAGATCTCAGCTGACATCAGGCTTGAAAATGTGTGGAACCTCCAGCTGTTCTCGAACTGCAAAACCCTTCAGTTATAAACAGCAAGGCAGTGCTGTGGGATAATCGGGAGTAGTTGTCCAGCTACTCCTGGAGAGCCACATGTTAGATCAGTGGTTCCCAGCCTGTGGTTTGTGGACAACCAGTGGTCCTCAAGAACTAAAATCTTATCTGTGACCTCACCGTTACTACACCGTTGCAACGAGAGTGACTGGTCTCACAAAACCCAGTGCTGAGGCAACAGGGATGTCAGGAGGGGAGAGGCTGACTACCCATGAAAGGCATGAGAACAAGCCTCCTGACCATTGCTTCTCCTCCTCCCTGAGCGGAGCCATTCCATGTGGTGCCTGGAAGCAGGACGTCTTGGTGTCTTCATTTGTAGGCCTGTTCCTGGGGTTATTTGGTGTGCCAATTCAGAAAATTGCACTGAGTAGACCACATCAGCTCTATATTATTTAATACCGTTTTCTGTGAGAAAGCAGATGGCGACTACTGGATGGCATATGTTTTGTATCAGAAACTAGAACTGATGTGGTCTATCTATCCAATGCAATTTTCTGAATCAGCACTCAAAATAACCAAACCAAATCTAAAGTTGACCCAAAACCGATTCATAACCCTTTTGGTACTAATGTTGGAGAGTATTCCCTGGTCAAAGTGGTTCCAAAGAAAGGTTGGGAACAACTGCATTAGACTGTTTGAGCACTATTTCAACTACTTGCTTGTTTGTTTGGAGCATTTATATCCCATCCTTCTCACCCCCGAAGAGGAACTCAGGGCAGCTTACAACAGGCAACCATTAGATGCCAAACAATATGTTAAAATACACAGTTACAATTAAAACAGAAATTAAAAACAATTACAAACATTCAATTTAGAATGCTTGTCTAGCTTCTCTACCTTCTCAACTGCCCCAACAAATAGAACACTATATTTACAACACGAAACCCTTTCTGTGATTGAAGAACTATAACAATTTATCATATAAACACAGCAGCTTTCCCAGGAAACCTGCATGTGTATTAATAAGACTATAAGTCTTAGACGATGCTCCAAACTATGAACAGTTTTATTAGATCAGCATCTTTGAAGTGTCAGAATCAACAGCCAATGCCTACCATGTGTAGAATTTCAAAAGCTTCAAACCCCAAGTTACAAATTGCACCTACCAGGCCTGGATTAACACTTTTTTGCGCCCTAGGCCACACTTTGAAATTATGCCCCCTTTAAGCCAACCTCCCGCCACCTACAAGGTCCATATTCCCACCGGCTGGAAAGCTTTGCTGTGCTCTGAAGGTCTCCTTGGGAGGCTTGGGGAGAGCGCAGCAGCTGCAAACTCGCTCCAAAGGCGCGCACAAGAGAGAGAGAGAGAGCGTGAGAAAGTGCGTGCGCGAGAGAGAAAGGAGGGGCATGAGAAAGGGGGAAAGAGGGGCGCAGGCCAGGGTAGTTAGCTAGCAAAGTTCACATAGCAGTGGACGTTCCTTAAGGCCAAATGAAATGTTGAACACAAATACTCTTTTTTAGACAAACAGTAGCTTCTGGAATGAGTAATGTTGACTGTTGTTTCTAATGCTTTACACTTTCCCAATTATCCCCATGCTGTATATGTTGATGCTGTTTTAAAAAGCTTTCCAGCTAGACGGAGGATGGGAAGCAAAAGAAAGGCTGGGCAAGGGTAAAGGAGATATTGTGACAAGGAATTTCTTTGTCGGAAACTACGTTAACTAAGGTATGTCTGTACTTGTTTGAGTTTGACCCAGCCCACATCCAGTTTGTATTCTGAGATAGTTCCTCTTTTCAGTTACTTGTTTAAAGCCTCAGAGCCAAAGACAGAGCATACAATTCCACCATTCCCAGTTCTGTCATCTTTCCCCCTTTAAACACAAGAGGAACACCACAATTCCAACCCTATTGCACGTGAAGGCCCAAGATGCTGAACTGCACCCACTCATTCCTACTTTTTCCATTAGAGGATAAGCAAAAAAAAAACAAAACATGAGTACTCCCTCTCACCTTTCGAGTTCTTAAGACAAGTTTTGACAAGCTATGGCTGCTTACAACATAGAAATGAGTAGATCCAACTTTAATTTTAAAAAAATAAAATAACACGACAGCATGAAGATATTCCAGAATGAATATAGCATGCCAACTGGCATCCTGACCTGCATCTGATCTAGAGTTATCCAGCCAAACAGTGCTTTTTTCCACAGGGTGTTTAATTTTTATGTTGTTTGTTTAGATTTTTGTAAGACCTTATTCTCCCTGAATCAGTGGTTCCCAACCATTTTTTGACCAGGGAACACTCTCCAACATTAGTACCAAAAGGGTTACAAATCGGTTTTTGGTCAACTTTAGATTTGGTTTGGTTCTTTGGGGTGCTGATTCGGAAAACTGCATTGGACAGACCACATCAGCTCTAGTTTCTGATACAGAACATATGCCATCTAGTAGTCGCCATTTGCTCGCCCACAGAAAACCATATTTAATAAGCCTCAGCACTCTCAGATGATTTCACGAGACCAGGCACTCTAATTGAAACAGTGTAGTAATGGTGCGGCCACTGACCATAATTTAGTTATTGTAGACCACTGGTGGTCCATGGACCACAGATTGGGAACCACTGCCCTGAATGAGCCTGGTTCAGTCTGAAGATCCTTGTGAAAGGGCTTTCTCTTGATCCCACTAGTTACAGGCCTGTCTAATGAGGATATGAGAGACCTTATCTACGCTGCCATATAATCTAGTTTCTGAATCCAGATTATCTTCTTTAAACTGGATTGTATGGCAGTGTAGACTCATTTAATCCAGTTCAAAGCAAATAATCTGGATTCAGAAACTGGATTCTATGGCAGTGTAGATCCAGCCTGAGAGGGGCCTGCTTAGTGGCTTCTCAAGATTATGGGAAACTCTTCCACAAGAGACTAGGCGCCCCCCATATCTGGAAGGTGAGGATCTTTTTGTTTAAACAGTCATTTACCAACTAACTGGGTGCACAGAAGGATCTTTAATTGGTACATGTTCTAACTTTGATTCTCATTGTAATGTTTTTACATACTTTTATACTGTTTTAAAATCCAACTAATTTTAACAGGTTCATTCAATTTTTAAAAAAAGTTTTTATATTATCAGGAAACCTTCCAAGCCAGGGGTGGGCAACCTATGGCCCACGGGCCGGATGCGGCTTGGCAGCCGATTCTGTCCGGCCCGGGGAGAAGGGCATCGGGGGTGGAGCCAAGAGGAAGTGGTGCTGCTCCCGCCATCCCATCGTGGGCTCTGCGGGCCCTGTGTCGGAGCTGCCTCAGATCACCGATCCCTGCTCCCCTGCAGCAGGAGCATGCAGGCCCTGGCGGGAAGACTTGATTGCCTCCAGGGATGGCAGGCACTCCATAGCAGGGCGATCAGCTGGGGGACGGCTGGGGGCGAGAGTGGGCGGAGGCCTGTAGCCTTCAATCAACTGCTGCTCTGCTCTTCTCTGCTGTGGCAGCTGGGTCCGCATTGCCATCCTCTGGGCTGGGTCCATTGGGCCATTCCATCTTGGTTCACACCTTGTCTTCTTGAATTTAATTTAATTTTAGTGGTTTTTATTATTATTTTATAATAATAATATAATAATATAATAAATAATATAATATAATGTTATATTATACTAGCTGTACCCGGCACGCGTTGCTGTGTCCTTTTTAGGAGATGCGAGAAAGTTCAATCATCCACGGTGTGCCCTCCTCTAAACTGCAGTTGGATGGAGTGTGGGTCATGGGGGGCATGGTGTGCCAAGTTGGGTCTTTATTGGTCTTGGTTCTGGGCCACAGTGGTCTGTGAGGAATGATGGGTTTTGAAGTACTACAAATCCCATTTTCCATGGTGGTACTTCAAGTCCCATCATGCATGGTCGGGGCTCTGTGTGCCAAGGTAGGTTACTGTAAATTCAGGCCGTACACAATGTCCCATGAGCTGAGGCCTAGTAAGGAACAGCAAGTTAATGAAGCCTTACTGTCCATTCAGGCCATACACAATGTCCAATGAGCTGAGGCCTAGTCGGGAGAATCAAGTTAATGAAGTCTTACTGTCAATTCAGAGCGTAAACAGCTTCCCAGTAAGTGAGGGCTAGTTAGGGAAATCAAGTTAATGAAGTCTTACTGTCAATTTAGAGCGTAAACAGCTTCCCAGTAAGTGAGGGCTAGTTAGGGAAATCTAGTTAATGAAGCCTTACTGTCAATTTTGGGCGTGGTCTGTGATTTTTGGGGTGTAAATTTTAGGTTGGAAGTGATTTGGGTGTTTGTGTTGGGGATTGGCTCAGGCCTTTTCCTTATTCTGTTTTGGCAGTTTATTATGGATCGGAATTTTCATGTTGGCTGGCCAGTGCAGCAGTTATGCAAATCCGCCCTTATTGGCAGCCAATCATGTTGTTCAGAATGTAAAGGCTGGGTGAGTCTTTGGCTGCCCCGGAGAATGCTGGTAAATGTAGTTTTCTTTTTATTCGTTGTTTTGGGGGGGAAAGTTTCTTTGCTACAAACGTACCTTGCTTGAGGCCTATTTCTGTTGGCAAGTATTGTGTTTCTGCGTTGTATGGTTTCTTTGTTTGAGGTATACATCACATGACGTGAACCCATTTATATAATAGATTATAATTTCCATATATTATAATGTCTATATATATATATAATATAATTATGATATTAATACTAATAATATATGAATATTTCTTGATATATTAATATGTTAATATTAATGATGTGTAATATATACTGTAGTAAATATAGTAAATAAATAAATAATGTAGATTAGAATGTAGTTCCGCCTTTAGGTGCGGCCCTCCATAATATTTTTTGGCTCTCGTGTGGCCCCTTGGAAAAAATAATTGCCCACCCCTGTTCCAAGCTCTTGTATTTTGCTCCTCTAGGAAAATAATAGGTGCTCTCTTATCAACCCAATCATATTTGGCATTTTACAGAATGTCCACCTGATGTTTTGCCTACTTAGTCTTAAGGCATGTCTGAACATAGTAGGACATTCTTCTCAGTAATCAGGGTTATTCCTAAGGAAATGTGTCATAAACTTCATCCGATGGCGAGAACTTGTAGCATAGAGCCTTTTCCACCTGAGTATCTTCCTGAGATGCTGAACTATAACTCTCATCGTCTCCACCCAGTTTAATTCTTGGGTGCTGTAGTCCAATCTGTTTGGAGGGAGCTGGAGTGGAGATGGGTGTCATGGTGCATCATTTACAATCCATGGTTTGATCCCAACTGATTATTTCCCAACTCTAACTTCCTTTCTAAAAGGATGGATAATTTCCATGCTAATCCACAATTTGATTCAATAACCATAAGAGGCAAACTTCTACACAATACATTGAGTATTCTGGAGATTAAGCATTCTGGAGATTTATAATTCAAACAGGGTAAAGGTCTTAGTCAGTGCTGAATGCAAACTTTGATTTGATTTAAACATGAGCTCTGTTTTAAATATCACTGCACCCATCTAAAGCAAAAGCAAGTATTCCTCAAAAACTATACCTTCTTAAATGAAAAGACCTTCAAATACCTGTTTCCACATTTCATAAATTAGAGCAGTGTTTCCCAACCAGTGTGCCATGAGCGATCATCAGGTGTGCCGGGGGAAATTGGAACCTCCAATACCCCTTCTTTGCCTCGCTTTGCTCTGGGGCGAGTCTGCGCAGCAATGCCCGCATGAGTCACGCCTTCCCCCCTCCCCTCCTGAACACGCTCATGCTGCCCCCTCAGATCAAAATGGTGGCAGAAGAGGCAGTGTAGAAGAAAAAGCAAGTGTTCGGCAGGAGGGGGAAGAAAGGGCGCGAAGGGAGAGGAAGAGGTCTCTGTCGAAAGCTGGCATGGGCAAACTTGGACCTTCCAGGTGTTTTTGACTCCAACTCCCACCATTCCTAGCAGCCTCAGGCCCTTTTCCTTTCCCCCCTCAGCCACTTAAGCTGTTAGGAATGGTGGGAGTTGAAGTCCAAAGCACCCAGAGGGCCGAAGTTTTCCCATGCCTGTTTTAGGGACCTTAAAGTGGTGAGCCTCCTTCCAACATAGTGATTATGGATAGAAAACAAACAACATAACATAACATTGTTTGAGTCCACAGTGCTCTCTGGGTGTAGATGAACTACAACTTCCAAACTCAAGGTCCCCAAGCAAACCCTTTCAGTACTTTCTGTTGGTAATGAGAGTTCAATATGCCAAGTTTGGTTCAGTTCCATTGTTGCAAAAGTTTAAGATGCTCTTTGATTGTGTGCTAACGAGAAATCCCAGAAACTGTAACTCCCAAATGTCAAGGTCTATTTCCCCCAAACTCCATCTGTGTTCACATTTGGGCAAATTGAGTATTCAAGCCAAGTTTGGTCCTGATCCAACATTGTTTGAGTCCACAGTGCTCTCTGGATATAGGTGAACTACAACTCCAAAACCCAAGGTCAATGCCCACCAAACCTTTATAGTATTTTCTCTTGGTTATGGGAGTTCTGTGTGGGAAGTTTGTGTCATTCTACCATTCCTGCCAAGATATCTATGTTGTGTTCATCGAAACAGGCCCAGGTTTCACACTCAGTGTATAAATACATTTCAAAATGTATCAACTATATGTATTACTGTGTTAAGAGTGTCATTTTGTGTCATTTTGGTTGGTGGTGTGCCCCAGGATTTTGTAAATGTAAAAAATGTGCCGCTGCTCAAAAAAGGTTGAAAATCACTGAATTAGAGAAATGAATGTGGCCAGCTATGTACATTTTTGCTACCTGAGAATTAGCATGTGTCTGTGTGGGACAATGCCGATGCATCATATCACACAAACCATCAGTCAAGAGAGACTGTTCACATATTCAACTGCCTGTCATTAAGCACACAATGAATTAGTCAATACAAGGAAATCAAGGGATGCACATATATGTGTGAATCATCCCATGGAGAAAAATAACTTTTGAAAACCAACACTCACACTTGTCAATGAGTGCACACACAGGGAAGCACAGGAGTAGTGGTGGGAGTATGTCAATGGTAAAAAGCTGCTAATTGTTGTTCATACGCAAGAACAAACATGCTTCCGCCATTGACAACCATTCAAACAGATTTGCTTCAAGTACTAGACATACTTAATCTAACCTACAAGCCGGCTATTTTCAAAAGTGGGCCAATTGTGTGTTTGAAATATAATCACAAGTTATCTGCATGAAGGATCCTGAAATAAAAACTGGGCATTTCTATCAGGATCATGGCAACTGGATTAAGAGGGAGATTCTCAAACCCAAGCGGGAAGAACAAAACAACACACACTTTCAAAAATGTGGATTGTTTACCTGATTTTTTCCCCCTTATAGGCAAGCCCCTTCACCTGAATATTTCTCAAGAGGCCAGGAAAGAACAGTACTATTGCCTGGAGAAAAAGACCGCAAACATGGCATGCTAATTATCATAATCGATTTACTAGGAATGTACTTGAGTGGAGTTAATCACCCAGAAGAATGCTACACTTCACCAAAACATTTTTTTCTTAAAACTAATATCTGCTTTGCCTTCCAAGGAAGTCACACAGAGCCAATGTCACAAATCCAGTGTCTCAACTTCATACCACTGGTGTTTTTTTTAAAAACCAAACAAACACAGATATATCAGGACCATTTTCCCTTTTTCGGTTTCACAACTGGAAAGTAGTAGCCATGACATCCATGTCAGCACTACACTTTAACTTTACCAAAGAGAGACCACCCCCTACTCTCCATTTTTTTTCCATGTCAAGAGTGACTTGAAAAACTGCAAGTCGCTTCTGGTGTGAGAGAATCGGCTGTCTGCAAGGATGTTGCCCAGGAGACACCTGGATGTTTTACCACCCTGTGGGAGGCTTCTCTCATGTCCCTCCCATGGGAAGCTGCAGCTGACAGATGGGAGCTCATCCTACTGTTCATCAGGCTTTACCATACTTTGACCCCTGAATTTCCCTTTATACATAAGATCAACTTATACAGGAGTTTTGAACTAATTATTCTATTTCTTCAGGATAACAGATGACCTTGAGGAAACACTACCAGATTTGACAGAATATCAGTGCTGCACTTTTTTTTCACCATCAAGGCTCTGGATTCTAGTTGATCAAACAAAGCAGGATCATCCCTGGTTAGTACTTGGATGGGATAGTATCTTCACCACTGTACCCAGAGCAGCACGGTTCAAGGGAATACAACAATCCAGATAAAACACATTAAACCCCACAATATCTGCTTTGAACTGCCATATATTTCCATTCAAAGCAGATAATGTGGGGTTTTATTCAGCTGTGTGGAAGGGGCCTTTGAGTTCACTTGGTGAAATTGGTCAGCAAAGCATTTCTCTGTGGGCCCTTCCAAACAGCCCTGTATCCCAGAATATCAAGGCAGAAAATCCCACATTATCTGAGTGTGGACTCTGATAACCCAGTTCAAAGCAGATATTGTGGGATTTTCAGCCTTGATATTCTGGGATATAGGGCTGTGTCGAAGGGCCGTACAAAGCTGACCAGGAGGCTTATGACTGAATCTTGCATCAACACAGGTGACAAGTCAACATACCTACCTTATTTGAAGGTATATAGGGTTTCATAAAATAGTGCATGAAATGCACAACGGTCTTCCTATTGAACTCTCTTCCCACCCCAGTAGCTGCAGCCTGAAGCAACTGCTTCTCTCTGCCTAATGATAGGCCTGGCTCTTCATGTGGGAGCATATTCAGCAGTGGGAAATACTGTCCCACACAACACACAGCCAACATGTGAGACTCCATGGTCACTACACAGGGAGATGGCCACCAATGATCTGGGGCAGATGGGTCTATCAACAGCTCTTAGGCATGATGGCTAAATGGTGCGTACATGTTGAGATACCATCTCCAAATACCAAAA
Organism: Anolis apletophallus; assembly: GCA_030556195.1. Classification (NCBI taxonomy): domain Eukaryota; kingdom Metazoa; phylum Chordata; class Lepidosauria; order Squamata; family Anolidae; genus Anolis; species Anolis apletophallus. The sequence goes on along the minus strand of JARBWK010000007.1, from coordinate 61,421,413 downwards.
GAATTGTAGAAGTTCTGTCCAACGTCTTCTAGCACAGTGTTTTTCAACCTTTTTTGAGCCGCGGCACGTTTTTTACATTTACAAAATCCTGGGGCACACCACCAACCAAAATGACACTCTTAACACAGTAATACATATAGTTAATATGTTTTAAAATGTATTTATACACTCAGTGTGAAACCTGGGCCTGTTTCGATGAACAAAACATATATATGACTCTCACACACATATTTATACATGGCTATCATGTCTTCCCTCAGCCTTCTCTTCTTCAGGTTAAACATGCCCAGCTCTTCAAGCCGCTCCTCATAGAGCTTGTTCTCCAGACCTTTGTGAAATTTCACCCTGAGTGAAACTTGCTTCCCGTTAACTATGGGTGTCATGAAGCTGTTATAAACAGTTCCTGGGGGGGGGGTGTGTCTTGAAAAATCCAGTAAAATAGTAAAAAAAACCATTTCCAAGCGAAGAGGCTCAATTTGTTTCTTGGAAACCTGTGAATGCTTCAGCCTCCCAATGCTCCCAGGTTCGCTCACTGCCCAATTCACCGACATGGAGATTCCGGCTTTGGATGTTCTCGCGAGAAATCCAAGCCAACGCGAAAACGCCAACTCAATCACTTCCGCTCAGTGCTCTGCTTTTGCGGAGGGAGGCAGCGAAAGAGGCCACACAGATCTATGAAACATATAGAATATGGACCCATGCTGAGTCGAGGCTCCTGAAGGCTTCCTCAAGGCGGGCCTGGCCCTGGCATTCGGCGGAGCCCTTCCTTTGCCTCGGGGAGGATCTTTGGGGAGGGAAAGAGGGAGAAAGAGCTGCTAGGAGGGGGAAGAGTGCCAATTTCCCACGGCACACCTGATGATCGCACTCGGCACACAGTGTGTCACGACACACTGGTTGGGAAACACTGTTCTAGCAGACCAGACCCCTCAATTTCTCTCCCATGAGACAACATGGCTGTTTGGACTAGTTCCCTTGACCCATCTGTTAGGGTTTTTAAAAAAACTATTTTTAAAACATTTTGGAATCTGAGGTTGACTACCAAGCACATGAACCAGAGGTATGTAATCTAGGCCTCATTACCCAGGCACACACCCTGTCATTGGCCAGGCTCAGAATGAGGGCAAGAAAGGCTGTTTTCTGCTCAAGTTCAACGTTCCTTGGAAGGCTCTTCAAAAAGCCACGGGGAAGGGAGGGGAGCGAGCCTATAGGCCGAGAGGCAGTTGAGGCGACACTGTAGAATTAGTGCATTTTAATTGCCAGGACTCAGTGCTATGGAATCCTGAGAATTTGGTAAGGAACAGGCACCCTGGAAGAAGACTGAGGACCTTGTAAAACTCCAGCTCCCATGTTTCCACAGCATTTAGCCACAGCGATGAAACGGCATTAATTTTACTGTGTGGATACATCTAATGTCTCATGGAGAAAGCAACACCCCCCTCTCACTATAAAGAAACAGCCGTGTTAATCTGGATATATTACTCAGTGAAGGGATCTTGTGTAAAAACCTTTGAGGCTAACTGAGTACAGTGTTCCCTCACTTATTGTGGGTGTTTATGTTCCAGGACCACCCGCGATAAGTGAAAATCTGCAAAGTAGGGATGCTATATATGTACTGCCTCAGCGCGTACAAGGCGTAGGACTGCCCACTCCTCCCCCCCCTCTCACTCACTCAATCCCTTTGCCTTCTCTTTACTCTCTCCCTCTCCCCTTGGACACTACACTTCCCACTAGATCCTCCTTGCGCGCCTGGCTCCCCCTCCCTTCCTCCTTCCCCGCTTGCGTGCGCCTTCTTCGCCTTCTGGTGGCTGTGCCCGGAAACATGCCGTTGGAGGGGATTATTTTAACAACATCCACCAAATCCATGTGGGGGTCCACACAGGTAACGGGTATACAGCGTTCCCTTGCTACCTGTATATTTAAAATTCATAATTTTTTGGGAAAAACCACGAAACAGTGAGTCCGCTAAAAGCGAAGGAAAGCGAGGAAATGCAAACAGGCCCTATATCCAAGGATCTGATCCCATGTTTTCTCCTTTAAACTGGGTTATAGGAGTCCACACTGCCAGATAAACAGAAAACCTGGGATCAGATCCTGGAATATTGGGCCTGTTTGGAAGGGCCCTGAGAGAAAGAATTTGGTAATACCAGTAAATGAAGGGTGTACCTGCACTATAGAATCTATATGGTTCAACACCATGTGAACCACCATGGCCCAATGTTATAGAATCCTAGGAGTTGTAGCTTGCTGATGTGCTGGTACCCAATGGCAGAGAATGCTCAAGGCCTTGTCAATCTACAACTCCCAGGATTCCATTGCACTGAGTCAGGGCAGTTCAAGTGGTGCCAAGCTGCATTCAGTCTACAGTGCAGATACACCTCAAATCAGACTTGGGCAAACTTCTGCCGTCCAGGTGTTTTGGACTTCAACTCCCACAATTCCTAACAGCCCAGGCCTGCCTTAAATCCAAAACACCTGAAGGGCAGAAGTTTGCCCAGGCCTGCCTTAAATGGGCCCTTCCACACAGTTGTATAACCCTGACTATCGAGGGAGATAATCTGCTTTGAACTGGGGGTCCTTCCAGACAGGCCCTATATCCCAGGATCTGATTCCAGGTTTTCTATTCATCCCAGATTATCTGGCAGTGTGGACTCATATAATCCAGTCAAGGCAGAAAACCTGGGATCAGATCCTGAGATATAGGGCCTGTCTGGAAGGGCCCTGGGTTAGCTGAGTCCACACTGCCATATAATCCAGTTCAATGTGGATTTTATACAGCTGTGTGGAAGGGGCCCTGGTCCGCCTCCGAGGAAGCAGGCTTAGGTGACCAGCGCCTGCCCCACATTCAGCGCCCAGAAGATCTCTGTGGAGAGATGGGGCGGCTGAGGAGAGGCAAAGGGAGCCAGAACAGGAGAGGCGCAACTGTCCCAACAAGTTGAAACAGGATGAGCAGAGGAGCGAGTTGGCGGAGCTGAAGGCACGCAAAGCAGCATCAGGGGCGCCAGGCAGAGAGAGAGAGAGAGAGAGAGAGAGAGAGAGAGAGAGAGAGAGAGAGAGCTCCCAAAGAGAAAGAGGGGAAGGAGGAGTGTGTGGGCATGGAGAATGGGGGGCAAGGGGGGTTGGGGGAAGCGCAAAATCATTTTAAAAAGCATCCTGAAAAGAAGATCCAGGGAAGGAGGGAGGGAAGAACTAAAGAGGGAAAGAAAAATGGAAGGGAATGAAGAAGAATCGAAGGAAGGAAAGAAGGGGAAGTTAAGAAAAGTACTGAAAGGAGGGAAGGAAAGAAGAGGATGGGGAAGGTAGAAGGAATGAAGGAAGAAGGGAAGGTAGAAGGAAGGGAAGGGAAGGAGAAAGGAAGGGAAAGAAGAGGAAGAGAAAGAAGGAAGAAGAGAAAGAAGGAGGAAGAAGGAAGGGAAGGACGAAGAGAAGGGGAGGAAGGAGGGAAGGAAGAAGGGAGGGAAGGAGAGAAAGGAGGAAGGGAAAGAAGGAGGAAGAGGATGAAAGAAGGAGGGAAAGAAGGAGGAAGAAGAGAAGAAGGGGAGGAAGGAGGGAAGGAAGAAGGGAGGGAAGGAGAGAAAGGAGGAAGGGAAGGAAGGGAAAGAAGGAGGAAGAGGATGAAAGGAGGGAAAGAAGGAAGGGGGAGGGAAGGAAGGAGGTAAAGAAGGAAGAAGAGAAGGAGGAAGGGAAGGAAGGAAGTAGGGAAAGAAGGAAGGAAAGGAAGGAGGGAAGGAGAGAAAGAAGGGGGAAGGGAAGGAGGAAGGGAAAGGAAAGGAGGAGGAAGGGAAAGAAGTAAGAAGAAGAGAAAGAAGAAAAAAGAAAGGAGAAAAGGGAAGGAAGAAAAGAGGGAGAGATAGAAGAAAAGAAGGAATGAAAAAGAAGGGGAAGAAGGAGGAAGGAGAGAAGAGAGAAGAAAAGGAGGATGAAAAGAGAAGGAAGGGAATAAGGAAGGAAGGAAAGAGAAGAGTCCAAGACCACGGACCCTTCTGCGGAAAGGCGAAGCAATGGGCGCCTTGAACAAAAGCCTGCGGGATCCAGCTTGTCCCGACAGTTTGACCCTTTCGAGGCCCCCCCCTTCCCCTCTCTCCCCCTCTCTTCTTCTTCTTTCCAGGCTCCTTCTGGGTGGGAGGGAGGGAGGGAGGGGGCGTGGAGACCCCCGGCGAGAGGCGCAGAGGAAGGCAACAAAAGGGAAGTTCCCAACCCAGCCCCCCTCCCACCACGTGAGAGGCACAGCCGTGGATGGAGGGCAGGGGGCGGAAAGTTTGCCCCTCCACTCATTTGGGGGGTGGGGAGAGGGGTGGAAGGAGGAAAAAAAGGGGGGGGTCTTACCTTGCTTTTGACTTCCACCGGCTCGTGGCCCCCCAAACTCCGCAGACTCTGGGACTTGTTAAAGCTCCGATTCATTTTCCCGGGCGTCGGTCCCCCCCTCCCCGAGTCGTCGTCCTCCTCCTCCTCCACCTCCTCCTCCTCCTCCGCCCACTCCCACGCCGCCAACTCTCCTCCGGCGCCGCCCCCTCCTCCTCGTTCCCCCGGCCTCGCTCTCCTCCGGGGAAGGCTCGCTACGGCCGTTGCTGCCTCCGAAGGGGAAGGCGCCCACTCGCTCGCCTCCGAACGTTCGGGCTCCCAAGGTTCCGAGACTTTGTTCCCGGCCGCCAATCAGCGCGCCCGCTCCCTCGCCTGCCTGCTTCTCCGGGGTTCTGTTTGTTGCGCTCGCTTCCCAGGCAGCCCGCCCGCCCGTCCGCCGCGCGCCTCTGACTCAAGGGGGAGGCGGGGCCCTGCTGAGACCACGCCCTTTTTCTCCACGGCACCGCCCACTCTCCTTTTTCGTATTCTGACTCCGGCGCCTCTCAGCCGCCTCTGGCCGCCAGGGGGCGCTGGAATGGAATTCCAAGGGTGACGTCACGCCGAATGAGTATTTCAAGACACTCTCTATTTTCTATCTATCTATCTAAATAAAATATGTAATGTTCGTTTGTGGGATTAGCATAACTCAAAAACCACTGGACGAATTGCCACCAAATTTGGCCACAAGGCACCTACTCACCCAAGGAGTGACCATCACTCAAAAAAAATATTGATTTTGTCATTTGGGAGTTGTAGTTGCTGGGACTTATAGTTCACCTACAATCAAAGAGCATTCTGAACCCCAGCAATGATGGAATGGAACCCAACTTGGCACACTGGGCACTAGAAGGGTCGCACTGTTCTATCTAGGGTTGCCACTTTTTGATATAAGAAATAAGGGACATTTACCTAAAAATACGGAATTTTTCACAAAAATAAGGGACACTTCATAAAAACTTGAAAATCAAACGTTAGGCAACCCTAACTGCACTCCTTTTGATGCAGCCTTGGCTTTTTCAGCTGCGGCATCACGCTGTTGACTGATCTTTAGACTGGGGTCTAACAGAAGCCTCCTTTCACATGCATTCAGGGCTATATCATCTACTTGGGACATTCTGCAAGAAGGCACAGCCCAAGCCCTCCCGACAGATGCCCGTCTGGCTCAAAAGCCCTCCAGAGACCCCCACCCACCCTTCAGCCCCAGTGTGGCAGTAATTTGTGTGCCTGGCAGGGAGTCACCTTCCTTCCTCTCCCAGTGGTCAATGGTGAAGGCGGCCCTACGGTCGAGGTGGGTGAGGGCGCAGCAGACCTGGCTCTGGGTCTCCATGATCAGCAGCTCCATGCGGACCTTCATCTCCTCGTGCCACACCTGCAGCTCCCTCAGACCGCTCACTGGCGGCGCCATGAAGACCAGCAGGCCCCTTCTCCCTCTTCCTTTTGCTCCTCCTCCTCCCCCGGGGAGCGAGGGCTCTTGGGAAATGGAGTCCCGCCCAAAAGGGCTGGGCACACTTATCAATCAAGAGGAGGCAGCCTTGGACTACAATTCCCAGCCACTTGTGGGGAGGCGAGAGGAAATGGGAGGAGCCAAAAGGGATGGGGGAGGAGGAGGAATGAAGTATGTGTGTATATGTACTGGCCCAGTCTCGCCTCCTGCTGCAACCTGTCCTGTCAATACAGGAGCTGAAAATAAGGGACAGGAGCTGAAAATAAGGGACACGAAATTTGGGGCCGAAATAAGGGACGTCCCTTAGAATAAGGGACATATGGCAACCCTAGTTCTATCTATCGACTTTCCAAGTTTTTATATATAGTATAAGATGTTTCTTATTTTTAATGAAAATTCTCAATAAAGATTTTTTTAAAGAAAGAAAATACTAGAAGGGTTTGGTGGGCATTGACCTTGAGTTTTGGAGTTGTAGTTCACCTACATCCCGAGAGCACTGAGGACCCAAGCAATGATGGATCTGGACCAAACTTGGTACGAATATTCCATATTGCCAAATATGAACATAGATGGAGTTTGGGGGAAATAGACCTTGACGTTTGGGGGTTGTAGTTACTGGGACTTATAGTTCACCTACAATCAAAGATGCTCTACGGTGCTGCTCTCTCGGAGCCCTTTCTAATAACTAATGGAGTGAAACAAGGTTGTGTTCTTGCACCAACCCTATTTACAATCTTTTTCAGCATGATCCTCCAAAGGGCTACGGCAGATCTTGAAGAAGAAGACGGCATTTATATACGCTATCTTGCTGATGGTAGCTTGTTCAACTTAAGCTGCCTGGGGGCTCGCACTAAGACTCTAAACTATGTAGTCCGTGAGCTGCTTTTTGTCGATGCTGCTGCCCTTGTCGCCCATACAGAAGCAGCCCTGTAGCACCTCACATCCTGCTTTGCAACAGCTGCAGAGCTGTTTGGGCTGGAAGTCAGCCTGAAGAAAACGGAAGTCCTCTACCAGTCTGCACCACAGGAAGAACACCATCACCCCCAGATCAGCATAGGCAAAACTGTGCTTAAGTCCGTTCAGCAGTTCACCTACCTGGGAAGCATCATCTCTCCAGATGCCAAGATTGACAAAGGGATAGATCACAGACTATCAAAGGCTTCACAAAAGAGTCTGGAGCAACAAGCACCTGAGGCAAAGCACAAAAATCAGTGTGTACAGAGTTATCATACTGACTATTCTCCTCTATGGGTCTGAAACATGGGTCACCTATCGCCAACACCCACAACTCCTTGAATGCTTTCATCAGCGCTGTCTTCGCACAATCCTAAATATAAACTGGACCAACTATGTGACGAATGTTGCTGTCCTTGAGCAAGCAGGGATCACCAGCATTGAGGCCATGCTATTGAAAACACAGCTGCGCTGGGCAGGGCACGTCTCTAGGAAGGAGGACCACCGCCTCCCAAAGATACTACTCTATAGTGAACTCACCACAGGTCAGCGCAAGAGAGGCGCCCCGAAAAAGAGATATAAGGACTCCCTGAAACAACATCTCAGACTCGGCCAGATTGATCACTAACAATGGTCCACCCTGGCCTCACATCGGGAGGCATGGAGATGCACTATCCACAATGCTGTGGCCTCTTTCGAGAAGACACGCCGAACGGGTCTCGAAAAGAAACGACAATGCAGAAAAAACCACAACTTGGAAACAACATCACCCAAGGAGACTTTCTGCTGTGCTTTCTGCAACTGAACTTGCCTATCTTAGATTGGCCTTTTTAGTTATTAACACACTTGTAAAAAGCGTGGGATGAGTCCTTCCTAAGAATCTTCATTCGTGAAGTAATGCCAAGAGAGAGAGAGAAAATCAAAGAGCATTCTGAACCCCACGAACAAAAGAATTGGGACAAACTTCCCACAAAGAAACCCCATGGCCATGACCAATAGAAAATACTTAATGCCATCCAGTCCAATTCCTTTCACCAGCTCAGATTTTCTGTTTATCCCAGATTATCTGACAGTGTGCATTCATATAATTCAGTTTAAAGCAGAAAACCTGGGATCAGATCCTGGGATATAGGGCCTGTCTGGAAGGGCCATCAGTAAATTCATGGGGATGGTGTGTAAACGTAGCTTCTGGTTGCTTTGTGTCACTACAAAAAATAGCCCTGAGGCCCTATCCTATATCCCAGGATCTGATCCCAAATTATGTGCTTTAAACTGGATTTTGTGAGTCTCCACTGCTAGATAATCTGGAATAAGAATGTAATCTGGGATAAAATCTTGGGATATAGGGACAGTGTGGGAGGGGCCTGAGACTCTATTGTAGTGAGATATCTATTAAATATCATATGTTAAATATATTGTACTATATATATATATATATATATATATATATATATATATATATGAGAGATATCCCAGCCACATTAAAATACCCTGAAGTACACATGCCAAACACAAGGCCCTCAAATCCAGACCGCCATGCCATTTTATACAGCCTGCAAGCCTTCCAATGCCAGAGCAATATAATTATATTTAGATAGCCTTACAATTACAAACAGCCCTTTGAAGGCATCCACAAGGCCGATGTGGCCTTCATTTAAAAAGTGGTTGGCACCCCTAAAAGCACCAGATTCAAAGTAATCTTGGACAGTAAGCAGGGTCAGCCCTGGCTAGTACTCTGATGGGAGAGCACCAACAAACACAAGAAAAAGATGAAAACTGTTGGACTATCGACAGGCATGTAGTGGGGGGAGGGGGCTTGAGGGGCTTCAGCCCCCCCCCCAAATTCTCAGGGTGGTCCACGAGAATGCCTTACTGGTACATTAATTAAGCTGTTATGTGTATTCATATCATGATCTGATCACCATGCTCAACATATCCCATATGCATTGGAGTATTGGGATAATGATACAAAAGGTTTGCTAGGGTAGACCCTCTCTCACTCAGACTCGCCCCCCCCCATCAAACTCAGCCCCTCCCGAATCAAAATCCTGGCTACGGCCCTGACTATTGAAGCTCTATTTCAGAAGCAGGGACTGGCAAAACCAGCTGAACGATTAGAAAGCAAAAGTGACACAATCTCGGCCACCCAGGTGGACAATTTCAGAGTATTTCAGATTTCCAGATAAGGGATGCTTGAACTCTCTATGTTCACTTCTTTGTGTTGTCTTCGAGTCGCCTGTTGACCTGTGGCAACTTCATGAATTTCACAATATTTTCTTATGCAAGGAATAATCGGAGGTGATTTTGCCAGTTCCTTTCTTTGAAACATCGCTTACAGTGTCTGATATTCATTGGAGGCCTCTCATTCAACTTCACTAGTCTTTCTTTAAAAGCCTAGGAGGGTGTTTTAACTCATCCTAGGATATACATGACTGTGAGGTCCTGTATACACTCCCATATGAAATTCAGATTATATGCTTTGAACTGGATTATTTTACTTACTTACTTAGGCAATCCCTTGTACCTCAAGGATGATTGTCTTCCAGATGTGGTGTCTTGACGGTGGGTTCGTAGGTGGCTGTGGAGCCCTATTCTTGATCCACATCTTCTTCTGCAGTGAGGACATTGGTTTCCAGGTGGAAGGTGGTCCTGGTCAGGGTTGGCTTGACATGCCTTCCTCTTGGCATGGTTCTCTCTTTCACCCTCCATTCATGCCTCTTTGAATTCCACAGCACTGCTGGTCACAGCTGACCTCCTCAAGAGCCAGGGTTTACTAGTTCTCGGTGTCTATGCCACAGAGTAGATTCATATAATCCAGTTCCAAGCAGATAATCTGCTTTTGTAATATGTATTATATAGAAGTGTAGATTCCCCCCCCCCCCCAAATCTGTCAGAGAGGATGTAGTTGATACACTGGCAAATATATCAAGAGTATTAGAAACCAATAAAGAGATACTGACTTTGATTCAGAAGATTACTTTGTAGCACTTGGCACTGGATACAGTGACACAAGGGCTTATCCCTGGAATCAGATTCACCCCAGACAGATCCAGTTTTCTGTCTCCTGTCCCAGGTGAATCATTGATCCAGGAAAGTCCCGTCTTTTTCCACTGAGACAGGAGAAGATGCCGGGAAGAGAATCTCATTCTTTTTAAAGCATGCACCCCATTTATTTGATTCTAGATCATTTTGACCATCATTTAAATCATTTAACTGGTTTTAGTTTATCTTTTGAACACAGAAAGCAGAAAATACAATTTGAAATAAAAGTAAAATGAAATCCCAAAGAGGCATACAAGTTTCTGTAATTGCCACCTGATGCTAGCCCACTCCAGACCCACCTTGTGACAACTAACATGCCAGAAAAAAGTGGGGGAAATCAGAGATGATGCATCTGGCTATGTTTATCCACTGGATGCAATATGATGTGCGGTTTTAAATTTTCAATATGTTTTAATGGTTTTAATTGTGAAATTTTCAATACTGTTTATATTTAACTCTGCTTTAATGTTTGCATAATTGTATATTTTAAATTATGTGCTAATGTTTTGATGTTAAGCCACTTTGAGTCTCCTTCAGGAGAAATAAAACAGGGTATAGATAAATATAACATCTACATGAAGCCGCTGGGGGAGGTCATCCAGAGTTTCAGGGTGCGGTGTCACCTGTATGCAGATGATGTCCAACTCTGTCACTCCTTCCCTCCTGCTACTAAGGAGGCTGTTCAGGTCCTGAACCAGTGCTTGTCCGCTGTGTTGGACTGGATGAGGGCAAACAAATTGAAATTGAATCCAGACAAGACAGAGGCACTCCTGGTCAGTCAAAAGGCTGCACAGGGCATAGGGTTACAGCCTGTGTTAGACAGGGTTACACTCCCCCTGAAGGCGCAGGTTCGCAGTCTGGGTGTGGTCCTGGACTCATCACTGAGTCTGGAACCCCAGGTTTCGATGGTGACTAGGGGAGCATTTGCACAGTTAAAATTTGTGCACCAGCTGCACCCTTACCTTAGGAAGTCTGACTTGGCCACAGTAGTCCACGCTCTGGTTACATCTCGAATAGATTACTACAATGCTCTCTACGTGGGGCTCCCTTTGAAGACTGAGCTTCAGTTGGTCCAATGGACAGCAGCCAGGTTGATAACAGGAGCGGCACTCAGGGAGCGCACAACCCCTCCACTGGCTGCCAATTTGCTACCGGGCACAATTCAAAGTGCTGGCTTTAGCCTTTAAAGCCCTAAATGGTTCTGGTCCAACTTACCTGTCCGAACGCATCTCTCCCTATGAACCTCCGAGATGTTTAAGATCATCTGGAGAGGCCCTGCTCTTGATCCCACCCTTTTCACATGCGTAATTGGTGGGGACGAGAGACAGAGTCTTCTCAGTGGTGGCCCCTCAGCTTTGGAACGCTCTTCCTAGTGACATCAGATCTGCACCCTCCCTCTTGACATTTCACAAGAAAGTTAAGACCTGGCTGTTTGACCAGGCATTTGCAGATGAAGTGTAATTAAATTGAGACCTAAGGAACGATGACGACACAACGGAAATCGATTTCAATAATGAGACGCTGAGATTGTGTTTTTAAATTTTTAATTGCTAAATTTGTGGTTTTATATGGTTGTTTTATTAATTGCTGATGTATTTTATATGTGGGCAGTTCTTACCATGTGTACACCACCTCGAGTCGCCTTTGGGCTGAAATGGGCGGTATAAAAATATAGTAAATAAATAAATAAATATAATAATAGTAATATTAATGTGACAGGAAGGGACTTCTGGGATCATCTGGACATCCCTAGAGATGACATCCTTGCAGCACATGCAGCAATAGGGCAATAGCTTATCACTCTGAATGCATCCACACTGTTGAATTAATGCAGTTTGACACCACTTTAACTGCCATGACTCAATGCTATGGAACCCTCTGCCAAGAGTGCTGGTGCTCACAAAACTATAAACTTCAAATTCCATAGCATTGAGCCATGAAGGTTAAATCTGCATTAATTTGACAGTGTATATGCACCTGTTGTCACAGATCACCTCATCTTCTGATAATCTGGAAGTGGCCATATTAATGGATGATGGATGGGTTTGTGGGGAGTTCGTTTTTGCAAGGACAGGACAGGATTCCGGTCTATGCAACAACCTAAAAAGATTAATTGTGATGGCACAAGTTAGACTGATCATAAATCACTGGTGGGATGGATGACCCTTTTGCATTTTGAAATGTTAACTGCAATGCCACACCAAGGGAAGTAGTTTCAATTTCTGCATAAACAATGGATCTACACTGTCATATAATCCAGATTATCAAATCACATAATCCACATTATCTGATTTGAACTGGATTACATGAGTCTACACCACAATATAATCCAGTTCAAAGCAGATAATCTATACTTTATATGGCAATGAAGAGCCCTTCCAGACAGGCTCTACATTTCAGTATCTGATCCCAGGTTTTCCGCTTTAAACTGGACTATATGAGTCTGCACTGCAGGATAATCTGGGATAAACAGAAAACCTGGGATCAGATCCTGGGATATAGGGCCTATAAGTGGATAATGCACAGATATCTATATAAATGTAGAACAACAATATATGTGCATATACACGCTATGTTACTAGTAAATGATGTAACTAGGATATAATTTCTACAACTTTATCTGAGAGTAAGTTACTTCAAACTGTATTATATGGAAGGCCCCATAGATCCAGACAGTATCAATATATTGAAAAGAAAAACAGTTCTACTTTGCTACATTGCTGTTTTTTTTAATCAATAGCATGAGATAATTTGTTCCAGTATTTTACATTGGCTTGGACCATGTCAAAACAAATCAAAACAAACCAAGTAGCACTTTTAGGAGGTCTTTTTGGTTTGGCTTTGTTTTGGGATTTTTAAAAATTATTGTTGTTGCTGTTGTTCCTGATGTTTTAATTATGTGAGGAAAACATTGTTCATGGCAAATGGCTGAAATCTCAAAACATTGTTCAAAACTATACAGGTAACAAAGAGGTAGAATGCCAAGATTGCAGATCTAGTTCTTTGGAGATTCTGCAATAAAATGTGACTCCTAGGGAATGATTGCAAGTTGGGCCCGTGTTTGGTATCCGTTCTCCTTGAAATGAATTGATTCTGCTGTTCATCATGCTACATCAAAGTGTCTGTAGTGGGAGGAAAAGTTTAAGGCCATTAGGCACTCCTCCATCCCCATAAAGCAAAGATAAGCCATGGCTGTCTCTGATCATGAGCCTGAATTCCATCAGCAACTGGAATTATTGTCAGTTCAATTGGTTCCATCATTTATTTTCTCCACACACAGACCTTTGTGTAGCTGTGCATTACTTTTATTTATTTGGCAGTTTCCTAGTTATTTGCTATGTTTTAACAGTTGGCTGAGAAGTCAAATTCTTTTAGTATGGTAAGGATTATAATTTTTAGCTGGCTTGTTATCCTTCTAGATTTACAGGGAAGGAGGAGATCTAAATTGGTAGGCATTTGTGACACCACTTTTTCACAACTTGGTTTGAGACTTTTATGTTGTCATATGTGCTTACATGGGATTCATGCTACAAAGATTTATCCCACAAAGAGTAAGAAATGGATTAAAATAGTCTAACAGATGTTCCAAATGTTTAAAATTTCCGATATCCATTCTGAAACATTAAACAAAACCACAACTGACTTGATAAAATATTGTGTTTCTGGAATCACCGTGGGTTTGTATGACATTGTGATTTTTTTTAAAGTTTAGCACCCAGAATACATCAACAACAGAAACAATACTGAAAAAAGTGTTTTTATTGCAGGCCTGTTTTGTTCTTCATAGTCACATCCTATTTGTATTATGAGATTGAATTTACATAATTTGGATATCCCTGACTGTGACTGCATATGCCTTTTAAGGTGATTGTTGGTGGACCTTTCAAACTACTATAGCAATTATATGGCCCTCCAATTGTTATTAGACTGTAGCACCCAGCATTCCTCATCATTGACTATGCTGGCTAAGATTGCTGGGAGCTGCAGTGCAACAATATCTAGACAATGGTTCTTAACCTGTGGGTCCCCAGATGTTTTGGGTTCTCCATATTCCCTCAAGCCAGCTTACGCTGGGTACACACTAAGCACTACAAGCAATCTAGTTACTATCAGTCTACACACTATATACCACACTCAGGGATGGTAAAATATAACAAATTGTATTGAGGCTTCCAAATAAGATGTTTTGGCCTTCAACTCCCAGAAATCCTAACAGCTGGTAAACTGGCTCGGATTTCTGGGAATTGTAGACCAAAAACACCTGGGGACCCACAGGTGGGTCATAAGACTACTATCTCATCAGACAGGCTACTTGGCCCACCATACACTGCTAGTTCTCCCCTTTCAGGATGGAGCCCATCACATGATGCACATGTACTTCCAGCCAGGCTCTGTCTAGAAAGGGGAGACCCAGCAGCATATGCTGCCACCACAGTAACCCAGTAGCCTTCCTTTACTAGCAATTGGGGGAAGCTGGGCAGCGATGCTTCCCTCTGTGAGATGGAGGCAAAGGCAAGTAACACTATGGGTTTTCTACACCCCCCCCCCCCACACACACACACCAGCCAGGAGCCCATGGATTTGCCATGATTCATGGTGAACCTATGGGCCTTTGTGATGAGATGCTTAAGTCTAGAATATTTGATTCAAGCCTTGCTGATTACATTTGTCTGTACAGGACACATAAATAACAAAGAGAGATATGGCAGTGTAGAAGGGGCATCTGGTTCCGTCTACACTGCCATATAATCCAGTTTCTGAATCCAGATTATCTGCTTTGAACTGGATCATATGGCAGTGTAGACTCAGGCTGGATCTACACTGCCATATCATCCAAATTATCAAATCAGATAATGCAGATTATCTGCTTTGAACTGGACTATGGCATATGAGGCCCCTTCTAAACTATCATATAATCTGGATGATCAAAGCAGATAATCCACATTATCTGCTTTGAACTGGATTAAATGAGTCTACACTGCCATATAATCCGGTTCAAAGAAAATAATCCAAATTTTATATGACAGTGTAAATCCAGCCGATTATATTCCAGCTCAAAGCAGATAATATGGATTTAGAAATAGACAACATGGCACATCTGAATATTTTGTGCCTCAGAAAACTCTTAGGTTTTCGGTGCTACGGGGTCAAAATCATTGTGCCCCCCCCCCCCCACTGGGTTAAACCACTGGACTGCTGAACTTGCTGACAAAAGGTTGCTGGTTTGAATCTGGGGAGTGGGGTGAGCTCCCGCTGTTAGGCCCAGCTTCTGCCAACCTAGCAATTAGAAAACATCCAAATGTGAGTAGATTAATAGATATTGCTTCTGCGGGAAGGTAACGGTGCTCTATGCAGTCATGCTGGCCACATGACCTTGGAGATGAAAATATGGATTTAATGGGGTCATCATAAATCAACAAGTGACTTGGAGGCACATACACACAGTACAGATTTCTATTCAGGATGAATGAAATAATTTATCACATAATGGCTCCCATTGGTTTTTCAGGCTGAAGCACTCCGAGAAAGAAGGAAAAAAAGAGCATGGGCAATATCTAACATTTATTCAGATTTCATTGATTCCTATTTCTAAATATGGTAGGTAAAGGTAAAGATTTTCCCCTGACTCTGGGCGCTAATTTCAATTTCTAAGCCGAAGAGCTGGCGTTGTCTGTGGATGCCTCCAAGGTCATGTGGCCAGCATGACTGCATGGAGCACACATTCTCTCCGGAGTGGTACCTATTGATCTACCCACATTTGCATGTTTTTGAAGGGCTAGGTTGGCAGAAGGTGGGGCTAACAGCAGGAGCTCACGCCACTCCCCAGATTCGAACCTGCGACCTTTCAGTTGGCAAGTTTAGCAGCTCAGTGGTTTAACCCACTGTGCCACTGGGGGCTCCTCTAAATATGGTACTAAAAACAAAATAGCAGACATGAAGAGTCTTTGGTGAGTCATGTTCATGAACTATGACTCCCACCATTCCTCAGTATCCATCAGTTTGACTATTCCTCATGAGAAATAGTGTCCCACCCACATCAGGAAGGTCATAATCCTGACCTAGGTTTTGAGTCTTGGAAGCAACTTGTATTTCTACAACTTGTGTTTTGAATGTTGCACTTTGGCCAGGCTCCACCAAATAGAGCAATCTTGTGTAGACCTTCAGATAAAATTATATTGTATGCTATGAACTTAGTTGTTTCAGGTTTTACCATCAAAATGTATTTACTCCAATCAACTGAGAAAACCCATTACAGGGTCTTGGAATTTTTGTGACAGTAAACAGTCATCATGAAGGCCACCTATCATTTGGATGTTTTAGTTTCCCGCTTACAGATATAACTTTTCATTTGGATGTTTTAGTTTCCTGCTTACTGATATAACTTTTTTGTGTATTGTGTATTGTGATGGCCTATTAAACTAATCAAAGCTAAAATGGAAGTACATTAATTTCTCTGCAACCGTTATAGAATTTTTGAATGCAATTTGCTTCATTTCACCCACCAATCATTCGTTATTTCAACATGGCAGGCAGTGTGCATTTTGAGTGGTGACATCATTCTTTAATGTATTTCCATCTTGAGTGTCCAAACCTTATAAATTATTTGGTGAACTAATAAATATTGTTCCATTATTTGGCATGGTCTAAACTGTGTAGATTTTAATGACCAAGCTGCCCCAGGAAATTGAAGCCAGTGGGGTTTTTTAATGACATCAGTGGTTCTTTTCAGGGTTAATTTATTTTCCCCTGGGTGCTTTCCTATGTTCATGACAACAGTTTTTATACATATCTGGAAGAATCAGGTACATATAAGATATTAGTTGTCGGTCTCACCTCCTTATCTCTCTTTCTGTTTCAGCATACCTGCCCTATGGGCCCTCTTCTGCATGAAATCTCAATTTCTCTTGAGGAGAGGCAGATGTTTTGGCATGCCCTGGACCAGGCCTGGGCAAACGTCGGCTCTCCAGGTGTTTTGGACTCCAACTCCCACAATTCCTAACAGCCGGTAGGCTGTTAGGAATTGTGGGAGTTGGAGTCCAAAACACCTGGAGGGCCGACGTTTGCCCAGGCCTGACCTGGGCTGTTGCTAGATAACAACTTAGTGCATTGTCTTACTGTTTTAGAGAGAAAAAAGAGCAAAACACAATTTAAAATGTGGGAGAAAGAGAAGATAAGCATGAAAACTATATAAAAAATGTATAGTGGGGTCAAGTGATTGGAAGGAGGAAGTAGTACGGCTGAGATCAGAGAGTAAATGGGAAAAACAAAGTGAAGAGAAAGCTCATTGACATCATTTTGAGAAAGGAAGAGTTTCTCCCACCGTATTCTCAGAACAGGCTGGTTGCAATTGTAGTTGGTTCTTCACTGGAGAAATAATGCAGTTTGACACCACTTTAATTGCTATGAAATCCTGGGATTTGTAGTTTGGTGAGTCACCAGCTCTCTTTGGTAGTGAAGGCTGAAGACCACACAAAACTGTAATTCCCACAATTCCATATTACTGAGCTATGGCAGTTAAAAGAGAGTCAAACTGTGTAGAACAGGGGTGCTCATTAGGTAGATTGTGATCTACTGGTAGATCGCAGGCAGGGTGGGAGGAAGGCTCAGTCCCGCCCTGCAGGCTCCCGCCGCCGCCCAAGTGCTGCCGGCTCTGGGTTATCTGAGGTCCTTTCCACACAGTTGAATAAAATCCCAGGTTATCTGCTTTGAATCAGATTATATGGCAGTGTGGACTCAGAAAACCCAGTTCAAAGCAGATATTGTGTTATATGTTTCACATTTTTGTAGTGGGCAGGTAGATCATTTTGACGTGGTTGTTTTATAAGTAGCTCGCATGCTGAAAAAGTGTGAGCACCCATGGTGTAGAAGCACTGGGTTGCTGTGAGTTTTCTGGGCTGTATGTCCATGCTCCAGAAGCATTCTCTCCTGATGTTGTACCCACATCTATGGCAGGCATCCTCAGAGGTTGTGAGGTCTGTTGAAAACTGGGCAAGTTAGGACCACCTAACAATTGGGGCCAGCTAACACCTCCCAACAAAAGATTCCTCCAAGAAGGAAGCAGCCAGGCTTTGAAGCTGCAAGGCCATTTAATGCTCATCAAGGTGTCCAATTGAAACATTCACACTTGCCTCAAACAGACCAGAGCTCTTTCTCCCATCACAGATATACAAACGTTACTTGCACAGGTTCCAACAAACCTCACGATCTCTGAGGATGCCTGCTATAGATGTGGGCAAAATGTCAGGAGAGAATGCTTTGGAACATGGCCATACAGCCTGGAAAACTCATAGCAACCCAATGATTCTGGCCATGAAAGCCTTCAACAAGTTGGTGTAGAAGTTCGCTTAGTCAATGGCCCTAGTCCAAATGCATTTAAAATACAGTTCTTCATCAAGAAGAATCTGTATGTCCCCTTGTTTTCTAAAGTGAAGTTTCATATATCTGTATAGAGTACATCTCACATTAGGCCACTGATCTTGATGAAATGCAGGGCTGTGTGGTGAGTAGAAATCCTTTGGTTTCTTTGTACTTCTGTGATATTCTTTGCTGCTGTAAGCGTTCCAACAATTTGATTCTATGAGAGGTGCTGAATTTATGAACTAATCCTATTTACAGAACCAATCCCATTCTGTATTATCAGACAAGAGGCCCTGCCCAGTTTGATAGAACATAGAAGTGATCTTCCAGAATAGCATGAAGACCTGTACTTACTGGCGGAGAAATGATAGAAACCCAATATGCATCGTATTCATGTTTCAGGACTCTGCTGAGATGAGATGATAGTATACCAGGCAGAAAGCCAGAGTCTGGAAAAGTTACTTTTTTGGGCTACAAGTCTGAAAATACCCCCAAGGAGTTATCACCCTCAAAAGCATTTTTCCTTTTAGCTTTGATACAGATTTGGAATCTGCATTGTCCAGTCCACATAGGATCCATCTTGAAGACTGTACATAAGGAATTTATGTTTTTCTCTGATGGACAGAGACGAGTTGTCTAGTATTTAGTGCCTGGCCGATCTGGAGGCCTCATGCTTGTTGCTTATTATGGGAGAGCATGTGCAAAATTGGTGCTCCACGCCAATTTGACTGTCTTTGAAATAAAGTAATCCCGAGCCTTCCTGATGTGACCCCGTCTTGATCTGAAGGTCACAAAGCTACTCCAAAGTAATTAGCACAGAGAACGTTGCTGCCCTTGAAGCTGAGAGGCCCCTAAACCTGTTAGCAAATATAAATTAAGAGGCTCTCTTTGACATTTTTCCAATTAAGCCACAAGTCTACCAGTCTGTTCGCTTTTCTGTTATTGTTTTGAAACTGATATTCTTGGATGGGGTAGGGGTATAGATTCAGTTCCCAAATAACTAGCCAGTTCTTAGAGAGAGAAAATAAAACGGCACATTGATTTCCATTAAAATTGAAGTAAATTTTTTATGAAATAGATCTCTCAGGCTTAACAAATAGCTAATGCTCCAAGAAAGTGTCATTCATCAAATCTTTGAAAGCAGTAGGATCTCTCAATATATCATACCCTTGGGGCTGTGTGGAGCTAAACCTTACATCTGTTTCTTTTTAATATTGTTTAGTTATAGAGGCTTATTGTTGACTTATTGTTTGGTTATAGCTGTTTATTATTGTTGTTTTGTCCTAACCAAGTTAGCTGTGAATGAGAGATTCCCAAAAGACTCTGTTATGAATAGCCCCGCAAACTCAAAATCATGGTTCCCTTGACCAAAGGTGTAGCTACACTGTAGAATGAATGCAGTTTGACTCCACTTAAACTGCCAGGTCTTTGTGCAATGGAATCATGGAAGTAGTCGTTTATAAGGTCTTTAGCGTTCTCTACCAAGAAGTGCTAGTGTCTTACTGTTAGGAATCAAGAGCTGTTAGGCTCAAAAATAACCCTCACTTGGGGGTGATTACACAAAAATATAGCAGAGTGACAGAAGCACAGTTCATAACCTGCAGAAGCTTGCATGTAGACAGCAACAGCAAGGATTAGTTTCCATTCAGCAGGCATGTCCGGATTACCCATAAGGCCAACGAGGCCATGGCCTAGGGGCGCAAGCCGGGGGGGGGGGGGGTGCAGATCAAAAAAACCAAACTGGTCTGTGCCCCTCTTTCCCCCTTTCTCCTGCCCCTCCTCGCTCCTTCTTCCGGCAAAGTCTTTGCTCTGTCCCCTCTGTCTCTCTGTCTCTCTCTCTCTCTCTCTCTCTCTCTCTCTCTCTCTCTCGTGCACTCTCTCACACGCTCTCTCTCTCACACGCGCGCTCTCTCACGCGCTCTCTCTCTCTCATGCTCTCTCTCTCTCTTGTGTGTGCTCTCTCTCTTGCGCGCTCTCTCTCTTGCTCCCTTTCTCGCACGCTCTCTTTCTTGCTCTCTCTCTCGCACGCACTCTCTCCCTCGGGCTCTCGTGCACGCCTTTGGAGCGAGTTTGCACCCGCTGCGCTCTCCCCAAGCCTCCCGACTCCCCAAGCCTCCCGAGGAGACCTTCAGGGCACAGCGGAGCTTTCCAGCCGGTGGGAATGAGGACCTAGGAGGTGGCGGGAGGTTGGCTTAAAGGGGGTGTAATTTCAAAGTGTGGCCTAGGGCGCAAAAAAGTGCTAATCCGGGCCTGTCAGCAGGATGGAAAAGGATTGCAGATCCACAACTTCATAGGTTCTAAAAATAATATATTTATTACAGTCAAAATAAATCCATTCTGGATAGGAAAGTTTCTTGGAGCTGACTAGCTTCACTGAGCTATCGTTTAAGGAAAAGTAAAAGTAAAAATAACAAAATAGCCATGTCTACTACATCTTGCCTGCAGAAAGGCAAGATACATCCTCACCCTAGGAGAACAATCATTGCTGACACAATGATCACCTCCACATGGAGAAAGCATTATTTATTTATCTATTTATTATATGGCGTGATGTCAGTGCTTTTTGGGTTGTATTTCAAGATAGCAGGCAATGTTTAATGCCTATTGCTTTAAGCAACCAGTTTCTATCTGTTGTGTGTGATAGACAGAAACAAAATGCAGGTGACTACTTTTTGGTGCTAATAATTCAAGCCACTTTCATTTTGTTCACATTTTCCTGAACTTCTGATTTGCAGATTGCATCCCAAGCAGACACATGTGTATCAGCCCTCATGTATCAGGAGGGCTGATGTGTAGGGCTTCAGAAAGATCAGACCTGTTGTTCTAGTGAGCCACATAAGTGAAGACAAAATATTTTCCCAGAACGGCCTGATTTTATTGCATTCCACAGTCATGTGTACAAGTCGGGGTTACCATCTGTTTAACAGAAGTTCATGCAAATAGGATTCCACTTACTTTCTGTCCGACTATCCAGCTGAGCTTGAGACATGAGTTTTGAATTATGACTCATGCAGGTAGCAAGAAATCCCAATAGTTATCTCAAGAGCTATTGGCTTGTGGATAGTTTTCTCTCTTTGTTTCTTGTAAAGAAATCAATCTGCTTTCTCCTCCTTAGGGCATTGTTTGAGTTATACAAAATGCAATATTTTGGACAGTAGTTCTTAGTAGACAGTATCCCTCCCTTTAATGTAGTAGACAGCCTCCAGCAACTGATTCTGACAATATTCACAGAATAATAGCCCTCTTCATTCTAAGTCAATGATGGCAATATATTCTTATGAAATAGAATAATCACAAATTAAGAAACAATATCTAATCAGTAGTCCTCTTGTTCTGTTGCAGCAAAAATAGTAATATATTTTCTGCTACCTTCAAACCCATAAATCGCATTATGCCGTAAACATTTCTGATTGTTACAGAGTCATAAAGTATGATTCTAAAAATGTATTTATACTTTTTAAATCTGATTTTAATTGTCTTACATTTTTATTGTGACTATTTTAAAATTGTTTTGGAAACTGCCTTGGGTCCCATTCTAGGAAGAAGGAATCACACAAGTGTAATACATAAATAAATACATTGGTTACAGTTCTACACAGTTGAGTAATTGCATTGTGATTGCATACCCTCCAATTGCCCCAGTCTGGCAGGAGCAGCCCCAAATAATTCTTTGTTACCCCACTTTTTAGTATTTTTAAAAGTGTCCTAGTGTGCACCAACACTAGAATTAATGCAGTTTGAAACCACTTGAATTGCTATGTCTGGACACTATGGAATCATAGGAGTTGTAGTTTTACAGGTCTTTACTGCAAGTCATTCCTGGTATGAGAGAATCAGCCACCTACAAAGAATCAGCTACCTACATCCAGGGGATGCCCAGATGTGTTACAATAATGTGGGAAGGCAGTGGATGTGGCTCTTAATGAGACATGCTGCATTATCACAGGATGTCTATGCCCAACAACACCGATGGAGAAATTATACTTAGCAGGAATTGACCTCCTGACATCTATCAGGAAGTAGCAGCTTGTAATGAAATGACAAAGGCATTGACATCTCTGGTCCATCCTCTGTTCAGATGTCAGCCAGCAAGCCTTAAATCAGTGGTTCTCAACCTGTGGGTTCCCAGGTGTTTTGGCCTACAACTCCCAGTTTACCAGTTGTTAGGATTTCTGGGAGCGGAAGGCTAAAACATCTGAGGACCCACAGGTTAAGAACCACTTCCTTAAATCAAGAAATAGCTTTCTAAGATCTACAGAGAGACTCACAGGAACACCTCAGCAAGTGAGAGTCCAAAAGTGGCAGGCGAAGCCAGATGAGAGACTTCCTCCAGGGAACACAGAAGATGGGGTGACCTGGAAGGCACTGAACAGACTGCACTCTGGGACCATGAGATGCCGAGTCAACCTTAAAAAATGGGGGTATAAAGTAGAGTCTGCAACATGTGGAGAAGAGCAAACTACAGACCACCTACTACAATGCAATATGCACAATGGAGGACCTTCTCACAGCAACACCAGAGGCAAGTGTCCAGCTTCTGGTCAAAGGACATTTAGCCAAGTTTTTAAACTTTGTGTTTTAAATATGTTATAGCTGTGCCCTGAATTCACTTCTACACATGTAGTACTATAGGGTAAAAGTACACAAACACACGGGACTAATGATTCATACAAAATATGCTAGAATATATTCTCATACATGTGGGCTTAAAGCCTATTAATCCGTTAAATATTATTCAATACAAAATGTTCAATAACAATCTGGTCGCATATAACAAAATACCTTAAGGACACAAGTGGGATGGGTGTGCACGACGGGGGACAGGTAAGTAGCAGCTACATAGACCACAATGGTAGATGAATCGAGAATGTTCAAAGTTCCCTTCAGTCTAATAATGCACTGGGTCACTCTAGAAATCCTACGGGGAGGGGGTGCACGACGGGGAACGGATGAGCGGTCAGTTTCCAAGTGCGTACTGGGTGGTCCCCACGGTCTAATAATGCACGCAATATCCACAAAATTATAATCCACAAGCTCCCGTTGGAGGAAAAGGCGACCGAAGGAAGATGTTGCGAAGCGGCTTGTAGCCAAGAGTTGGAAGCAGCAGGAACGCTAGAAGCTGCAACGGTTGAGCTGCAGGGCTTTCTCAAGCGTTTCGCCTTGGGCTTTCTCAAGCGGCAACAGTCGTAGTAAATCACTCAGCTTCACAGGCATACATTATCATATCTAGGTAGATCCATACATGGCATGTCCTGTGGACCCAAAGGTCTGAATTCCCTTCTGACACAATAAATAAATACAGGTCTTTAGCCTTTCCTGCCAAACGATGCTTCCCCCCCCCCTTTCCCATATGGTTTCAAACATATTTTGCTTGATTAAGATACTAGTGGAACTTCAAAAGCTTCCATGATGTGTTTTGATCCTTTGTAGATTTTGGATTTTGTTTCATTTTTTATGTTTAGAGGGAAAGAAAGAGAGAAAGGAGCAATGAATACTTTATTGTTCTGATATGTCTCAGAATGTTTTTAAGAAAAGGCTTCTGGTGCTGGGATTTACCAGGATATAATCTTGCTGTTTAGATACAGATAGAGCAGGGGTGGGCAAGTATTTTTTCCAAGGGGCCACAAGAGAGCCAAAAAATATTATGGAGGGCCGCACCTAAAGGCGGAACTACATGCTAATCTACATTATTCATTTATTTATTCACTTACTATATTTACTATATATTACACATCATTAATATTAACATATTAATATATCAAGAAATATTCATATATTATTAGTATTAATATCATAATTATTATATTATAGTGTATATATATAGACATTATAATATATTGAAATTATAATATAATATAACATAACATTAGGAGGGCCGGATAGAATCGGCCACAGGGCCGCATCCGGCCACAGGGCCGTAGTTTGCCCACCCCTGAGATAGAGGATATATGGATGGATGAATACATAGACAGATTTTTAAAAATGAGAACTACGGAAACAAATGAGCAACTCCCAGCATATCTGTCCTATTGGAGGTGTCCATCACCAATAATAAAAGTAAAAACCTCATAGTGGTAGGATTCATTTAATGCATACTTTTATCCCAAACCCATCCTTCTGTTCTGCTATATTATCAACAAGGACAGATTTCCATCAGAATATACAGTCTTTCTTTTGGAGGTTGTAAAGAGAAGATCCCAGGTGTTCTGAGGAATTTCTATTGGTTCCTGTATAATTTCCCAAAGATTTCCTGTTGAAGTTCCTCCTTTCTTAAAGCAGCAGCTCCATTGTGTGTGAACTCTTTCACCTCTGACTCCAGCACAATGCCGAAACTCTAGAAATTGATGTCTTCCTGCCATTCAAAAGTCCGTTTATTAACTCCCAGCAGACTGAATATATAGTTCTTTTTAGGATCTCCAGAGATTGTAGAACTCATTTTTATTACATGAAGACCAGTCTGTGAAAGTGCTTTTGCTATACTATCGGAATACTGAATTTTAGAACCATAGAAGTAACTGGGCATTGATTAAACGGATGGGATGTTCCATATTAAGACTCCATAACTGCTACAAATGGAGTTAATCCTGATAAGGAAAAGCTCCAAACTATCTATCTCTCTATCTAACAAGAAAATTACTGTATTTCTTCCATTCTAAGATGCACTTTTTAAATAGGTTAACACCTCTAAAAATGGGATGCATCTTAGAATCACAAGTGTATCTTATGTATTTTTGTTCGTGAGGGCAGTACTGAAATTAGGGTGAGTCTTACAATGGCCCCCTGGTGGTGCAGTGGGTTAAACTGCTGAGCTGCTGAACTTGTTGACTGAAAGGTCAGCGGTTCAAATCTGGGAAGTGGGGTGAGCTCCTGCTGTTAGCCCAGCTCATGCCAACTTAGCAGTTTGAAAACATGCAAATAGGAGTAGATCAATAGGTACAGCTTCTGTGGTAAGTTAACGGTGCTCCATGCAGTCAGGCTGGCCATACGAACTAGGAAGTGTTTACGGACAACACCGGCTCTTTGGCTTAGAAATGAGCACCACCCCACAGAGTCAGACTTGACTAGACTTAATGTCACGGATAAATCTTTACCTTATAATCAATAATTTCTTACAATGGAAGAAATATGGTATTTCATCATAGCAGGCGATCAGATTACTGTCCAGGACCCAATCAGTGATGGGTAACCTGATAGCATCATTGAATCAACTGGATTTACCTACATGTTGACTCACTGTTCAACTTTTTATTCGATGTCTCTACTGCAGGGGTGCTCACACTTCTTCAGCATGCGAGCTACTTAAACTAAAACCAAGTCAGAAAGATCTTCCAAGAGATAACAGGGCGGAGCTGGGGAAGGGGGCGGGGCTTGGCGGGGCTTGGCTCCGCCCCCTCCCCCTCTGGCTTGAGCATTTCCACTACTTCTCCTGGGTAGAAGAGGGTAATGCCAAGCCAGTGGTGGCATAGATAGCCACCACTGGCTTGGCATTACCCCCTTCTACTCTTGAGAAGCTGTGGAAATGCTGAAGCTGGCGGAGGGGGGCTTGGCGTGACATGGCTCCGCCCCTCAGAAGCATCCCATCCAGCTGGGATCGACCTCCCTGGGTCCCAAGATCGACCAGTCGATCGCGATTGACTTTCTGAGCACCCCTGCTCTACTGGAATGAAAGCTAGCTAATAGCTAACTATGTATATATGTTTCAGCCATTACTTTCTTGAATTCTCCAGCCAATACAGTCATGCATAGAGCTTGGCTAAACACACTGAAAAATTCATATTCACCCTGTAGTCTATGTGATCTTGTAATGTGGTTCAATGGGCTTTAATTTGTCTGTTTATTTATTTATTTATTTACAGTATTTATATTCCACCCTACTCACTCCGCAGGGGACCCAGGGCAGATTACAATGTACATATACATGGCAAACTTTCAATGCCATAGACACACAACATATATAGACAGACACACAGAGGCTATTTAACATTCTGGCTTTCATGTGGGTATTCTGGCTACCAGGGGAACTGTCGCTTCACCGTCCATTTGTGACACTAATGAAGTACTGCCTTATTGTTTGCAGGCATGCTGGAGA
This sequence comes from Anolis apletophallus, assembly GCA_030556195.1. Lineage (NCBI taxonomy): Eukaryota > Metazoa > Chordata > Lepidosauria > Squamata > Anolidae > Anolis > Anolis apletophallus. Next base: position 61,395,188 of record JARBWK010000007.1, on the reverse strand, counting down.
TTTTTATGGCGTTGTAAATTAGTTAAATTAGCCTCCCCACATAAGCGGTACCTAAATTTCCTACTTGTCAGATGCCACTGTCTTTCGGGCTGCAAAGGTCAACAGCAAGCTACAGAAATTGGTCAGAAGCTCTTTCCGACCTGGGCTGGCTTCAAACTCATGACATTTCGGTCATTAGTGATCTTAATGCAGCTGACTCCCAGTCAGCTGCGCCACAGTCCCGGTTTCAAATAGTCTTGCTTTTTACCCCAATATTTAATAGAAAGTCCAGACTTTTAAGCATGTGGACATGCCCGTCCTCTAGGTGGCACTGCTTTGCTATGGAGTTGGGGAGAGGAGTTCGTGCTGGGTGGAATTGGTCGATGGGAAGGGAGCAGTCCCCCCAGAAAGAAGATTTCTCTCAAATTAAATTTTCAGTATTAGTGTACTTCTGCCTAACAGAAAATACATGTATTTGCATATATGGTCAGGGGGTGTATGTGTGCAGAGTGTCCACTGCTGTATGGCTGAAAGTAAAGTGGAGGATTGGAAACGTGGGACAGAATCTAAGGTGAGTGTAGCAGTGGGAAATGTGTGGCTGCTTATGGCAATCTCACTATGATGTAGATCACTGCAGAGTCTGTGCAGACCAGAAACATGCAAGTATACTCAAATCCTTAGATGCCTGGAGGTCCTGGAAGAGCTACTTTGTCAAGTCTGCTCTTGATTCCAGAGGCTGGGTGCCAAACTGCTCCCTGACCTTGCCTTAGTACTGAGGCGCTGATGCCAAACTGTAGGAACTAAATCCTCAGCACACAAAGGCTCATCAGAAGTGTGTATACGCACACTGATCTTTGCCAAGAATTTGAGGAACAACAGTAATAATTATCATAAAATTATTATGCGCCATGCTGTATGCAGCTGCAAAGACGCTGCGTAGCTGATTATTGATTTATCAGCCAAACAAAAGGCCCTGCTGTTCAAAGGGAAGAGCAATTTACATGGCACCCAAAAGAGTTTTGACTCTCCTCTGCTCTTCTTTCAGTTGCTCAGTGAGCACAAGCCTCTTTTCAGCCACAATACAAGTTCAATATGAATTAGCACACCATTCATCACTCTTGGAACAGGCCATGTAATCATTCTTCCAAAACCTAAAAGGAGAAGAGAATTTCACATCTGGAAATCTTCCACTCCAACACAATATCAGAAAACCAGCCAAGGGGGCACAAGACCCAAAGCTGCCAAAAGATCTTTGAACACACGCTATTGCGAAACAAAACTAATACCTAGCTGGCTCTTTAAGTCATTGCTTCACATTTTGCTTAAAGACAACAGGAATACCAGATATAAAATTAATATAAAAAGAAGGAAGGAAAAGGGATACTTGTGGCATGATTATAGCACGAAGCATGCAAATTGGCATTGCAGCTGGACCTTTGGTGATGGTCCCTATCACATAACAAGTCTATTATGCCTCTGGACCAGCAGGCTAGCAAAAAAGTGATATCAAAGCCTGGATTGACACCCCTTCACACACACCTTCCTTTGCTATTTGTAAGATGGCTATTTTCCTTTCATTTAATATTTATATTCTATTTGTCTTTTTAAAATGCTGCAATTGCACAATTATCCTAAACATTTTTATCATCATCAGGAACAGAAGTAGTGTGGGAAGATGAAGTTATAAGGGCATGCAGAAAAACCAACATGGGACCATGGATTGGCAGATTGGCACAATTGCACTAATGAAGAGAGGTGTGAGATTGAAGGTGCTCAACGCATTATATATCCTCTACCAATGATAGCATTGATGTAGTAGAATAGCAGGTTCCTGTTGTCATAGGTCCTCAAAAAGGCACCCTGGATTTGCAGTCATAGACACAAGTGATATCTGTGACATGCACACTTTGCTGCACCTCTTTATTTATTTATTTATTTATTTATTATTTCCATTTCTATACCGCCCTTCCCTGCAGGCTCGAGGCGGTTTACATAGCTTAAAAAGCACAATCATAATATGCAACAATAAAACAAATTTAACACAGATTTAAAACAGATTTCCGACCCGCACAGGATAGTTTGCTCTTCCCCTGCCTCTGTGCTTCTTAAATCAAGCTCACTGGAACTTTGTATCTCTGCCAAGAGCCCTTGGTGGTTTGTTGTTTATTACTGTTCCAAATTATTTACAGTTACTCACACTCAGGTGGTCATGGCAGAAGAGAGAGATCAAGCACATGGTCCTATATTTTTATCACCTCCCTTCTGTGCTTAACTCTATGTTGACACCCTGGAAGTGACACCTGCCTCTCTTGACTGGAGGTGTCATTCTGGTCCGGCTTCTCTAGGCAGTGAGTGATTTTAACACGTCAGTTAATTGTGCTATCAGGCACATGTCTTGGGAATGATTTTTCCTGGCATATAGCTCCACCAATCAATTTATACATGTGACAGTCCCAAAAGAAATTATTGCATCATGTGCTTTTATAGACCACAGTCCATGTCTTCATTGGCTATTTACTCTCCCATTCGTCCCCCTTTTTATATGATTAATATGCTCTAAAGCTAAAATCCCAGAGTGCCCTATGCTCCTGTGGCAAAATGCTCAGAAAAGTTTCTTTTTTGAATTACAGTTTCCAGAATCCCCGAGTCATCTTGGCCATTTTCCAATTTACTCCATTACTTTTCAATTCATTGTATTATTTGAAAACTTTACTATATGGCTCAAACAGTAGTGGAGACTTGACTCAGCAGTTGCATGGTGTCAAATTGTCTACTATGAACTACTGTTCAAAATATTGCATTTTGTATAACTCAAACAATGCCCTAAGGAGGAGAAAGCAGACTTATTTCTTTACGAGAAACAAAGAGCGAAAACTATCCACAAGCCAATAGCTCTTGAGATAACTATTGGGATTTCTTGCTACCTGCATGAGTCATAATTCAAAACTCATGTCTCAAGCTCAGCTGGATAGTCGGACAGAAAGTAAGTGGAATCCTATTTGCATGAACTTCTGTTATACAGATGCTTTACAAAGCAGGTATAAGAGAGAATGCCCTGTCTGCTGGGGTTTAGCATTTAACTAACTCATTTCAAAGATATCAATTACAAAACTGAAATATACAAAATTATGAAACATGGTCCTATGAATCATGTCATTTTCCCAGGAAAGCTCTTGATAAGTTCATGGAGGAGGGAATATATTTTTGAAGACCAGATTTGTATGGTGTTGTTTTTTTTAAAAAAGAAAGAAATGTTGGGCCCAAATAAACCAATATTTGGTTGAGAGTCACTGTATGCGAACTTGTCAGTAACAACATTAAGTATTTACTCTGGTCTCTGGAACAAAGGGATTGGCTTTGATGAAGAAAGAGCAGCTCTGACAGCTAGTATCAACCTGCTTTAGAGTTTTACATCTTGGTTCTCCCTCCCCTTGACTTCACCCCAGACTAACCTGTTTGCTTACTTTCCACAGACAGCACAGCTTTCAACACAACTGAAGTGTGGCTGCCATCTAGAGACAATTTAGGTATTTGAAACAACTCCAGACATAGCTGGTCCTTAAAAATAATACCCTGGAAACGTGTCTTTATGCTTACTCAAGTAGCAGCCAGAGCTGGGACTTAGCAGATCTAACTTGTTAGTTAAGCAGCCCCATCAACTGGAATCTGCTATTTATTTATATATTTACAGTATTTTTACCGCGCCCTTCTCAACTCAGAGTGGCTGATAAAGGCACAAGTCGATGCCAAACATACAATATAAAAACCATATAGGCCACTGATTCTCAAAGTGGGCGGTACCACCCCCTGGTGGGCGGTGAGGTAATCCAAGGGGGCAGTGGGAGGCTCAGGGGAATTTGGGGGGGGGAGCAGTGAACCCCTTTAAGGCGGCGGTGAACGATTGGCCATTTAGGAGGGGTCATGCAGCCCTCTGCTTAGGCCCCGCCCCCCTGGCTTTGACCTGCATATTAGATATTTGGATTAGAATTTGTAAGAGTAGTAAAATTATTTATGTAGTAGCAACGAAAATATGGTTGGGGGTCACCACAACATTAGGAACCTTATTTAGGGGTCATTGCATTAGAAAGGTTGAGAAACACTGCATTAATACATATATCTTTCTGTTTAATTGCTATTAATTTTTTAAAAAAAATTCTAGGGGGGCAGTGAGTACATTTTTTTCTGGAAAGGGGGCGGTAGGCCAAAAATGTTTGGGAACCACTGATATAGGCACTTAAATTTGAGTAGAAGGATGTATTCAAGGACTACCAGGAAGTTCAGAGGCAGGAACTTGCAAAACTATGAGTATCTCAGTATTTCCTGCTGAATGAAATTGATGAGGATCACCATAGGTTCATAGGTGGCCTGAAGGAACATATGTACATATACACAGCAGAATAAAGTTTAGTCCTTCCACACAAAATTCTACCTTTCATTCTCTTAATTTTAGCAGCATAATTTAGGGTTGTGTGTATGTATATGAGGGTCATTTTGCTGACAATACTGCAAACTGAGAAACTCTTGCTTATTCCCTGCTAATCACAGCCAGTCAATAGATGCAGGCCTATCTTCTGTCCCCCTCTGTTTACAGTCATGCTCCACATTCACTGGGGTTAGGAGGAGAGAACCCCCACGAATGTGAAAAACTACAAATAAAGAAATTGCTACTTTTTTGCCCAAGAGAACGCTTCTCTGGGAATTCTATGGCCAACTTCTACTGAAAGTTGACTATAGAATCACACTGGAAAACCTAGAGGTTACTAGAGAGGGGTTTTTTTCCCATGTCAGGAACAACTTGAGAAGCTGCAAGTGGCTTCCAGTGTGAGAGAATTGGCCAAGGATGTTACCCAGGGGACGCCCGGATGTTTGATGTTTTATCATCCTTGTTGAAGGCTTCTCTCATGTCCCCGCAATGTGGAGCTGGAGCTGATAGAGGGAGCTCATCTGCTCTCTCCCCAGATTCGAACCTGTGACCTGTCGGTCTTAAGTCCCCCATTGCACCACTGGGGGCTCCACTACAGAGGTGTTTTGGAGGAAGTTGACTATAAAATCACACTGGAGGACCTAGGGCCTCCCACACTGCCCCTTTATCCCAGGCTCTGATCCCAGATTATCTGTTTAATCCCAGGTTATCTGGCAGTGGAGACTCATATATTCCAGTTTAAAGCAGATAATCTGGGATCAGATCCTGGGGTAAAGGGGCAGGGTGGAAGGCCCCCTAGAGATTCCTACAGAGAACATTTTAAATCAGTTTCACGAATAATCAAATTTGCAAAAATTAAAACTGGAAATGTGGAGGGACAACTGTACATGCATATTATGCCATGACGACCCCACTTGCAGGGCAAATATTTATTCTCTTGAAAAAAACTTGATTTTAAAAAGGCAGGACAAAATCTCTTTTGGGTTTTGGTGTGTGATTGTCGAGGAAGGTGTTGACAATTAGATTACGTATTTGGTATAAACTGGAGTGCTATCCTTTACCTTTAAATTTATTTGAGGAATATGTTGGGAATCTTACTCCAGCACCATAGGCAGCCGAGACATTGTCTTGACTTTGTGTCTTCTGAATTGTAGGTTTAAAATCCTTATTACTTTTGCAAATGGTAGTACGAACTCTGATTACTTTGTACTGCTTTCTAACCACAGCAGGGGGAGCACTATAGAGCAAAACTATTTAATACTTCTTTTAAAATGACATATGATCTTGCTAAAAGAGAAATCTCAGGGTATGCAATCTTGGCGAACAATTCACAAATTCCTCCTTACGGCAAAGTTCATAGATTATACCTTTCTTGGATTGCAGTTTAGATGTACTAGCATCCTTTCTCTTTGCATACTTCTGCTCTCAGATTTTAACTGGAGTTAGCTATAAGTAGCACATGATTATTTATTTATTTACAATATTTCTACACTGCCTTTCTCAACCTTGAAGGGGATTCAAGGTGGCTTTACAACATAGGCAGCTATTCAATGCCCCTACTAAAGCAGCTCCATTGGCTGCCGATAAGTTTCCAGTCCCAGTTCAAAGTGCAGGTTATTACCTATAAAGCCCTGAATGACTTGGGCCCTGCTTATCTTCGTGATCGCATCCCCCTTATGAATTGGTGTGGGTTGAGTTTTGGTTCATGTTTTATATGTGTATGTATTCTACTTATTGTATTTTATCCTATGTTTATTTTATGTTCTATTTAAGGCATCTCTGGGGAGATGATGGCAGGATATAATAATAATAATAATAATAATAATAATTAATATTATTATTACTTGACAGTCTGAATGCTCCTATTTTTGTTCAGTATTTTGATTTGTGGCAGTATATGTTTTCCAAGGTTTTTGTTGCTTTTAGCTGCTGTGAAGGCAGAGGTGAGGGAGACGCCATCTGTGTGCATTCAGAAGAAGACGTACAAGCCACTCTAAACACTTTTGCAGAAGCATACGAGAAGCTTGGCTTCTCATTGAACATTGAGAAAACCAAAGTGCTCTTCCACCAGTCATCAGCCAATCCCTCTGCAATGCCAGAAATACAGCTTAATGGTGTAACATTAGAAAATGTTGACCATTTCCGCTACCTTTACAGCCACCTCTCCACAAAAATCAACATTGACACTGAAATACAACACCGCCTGAGCTCTGCGAGTGCAGCATTTTCCAAATAAAGCAGAGAGTGTTTGAAGACCGGGACATCCATAGGGATACCAAGGTGCTTGTTTAAAAAGCCATTGTCCCCCCAACCCTGCTATATGTCTGCAAAATGTGGACTGTCTACATTTTGCAGACGTATAGCAACTCCTGGAACCAGGCTCATAGCTAGAATTTTGATTGAGGGGGTGTGTATGTGAGTCTGAGTGAGAGAGGATCTACCCTAGCAAACCTTTTGTATCATTATCCCAATACCCCCATACATATGGGATATATTGAGCATGGTGAAGAGATCATGATATGAATACTGTCATGATCCAGATCCAGAGCCTGGAGAATGAGGCCCTAAATCTGGATCCTGACAGGCTCGGCTTGAGATAAGGAAACAGCTGCATCTGGAGAGGAGATTCAATGGCTGCAACCTTGGCGCGAACAACTGCGCGCCAACTGGGGAGAGCGGGAATGTGGTGTTTGAAATGTTGTGGGTGTGGTGTTGGTGTGTATATAAGGGGAAACGGGGAGTGGATGTTTCACTCTTGGCTTTAACCATATTAAGATATCCTGTAGTAAAGTTCTTAGTATAATCCAGGACGTCTCCTATAAGTTATTTAAGGGCTGCTCAGTGAGTCCTGACCAATACACATAACAGTTTAAATAATGTACCAGTAAGGACTTCTCAAGGACCACCCTGAGAATTTCAGGGAGGGGGGCAGAATCCCCTCACCCCCCTCCCGCCCCCCTGTTACATGTCTGCCTGGAACGATTCCATCAGCGCTGCCTCCAAAAAATCCTACAAATCTCTTGGGAAGACAGGTGCACAAATGTCAGCGTGCTGGAAGAAGCAAAGACCACCAGCACCGAAGCAATGATCCTCCACCATCAACTCCGCTCCACTGGTCATGTTGTTCGAATGCCTGATCACCGTCTCCCAAAGCAGTTACTGTACTCCAAACTCAAGAATGGGAAACGTTATGTTGGTGGGCAGGAAAATATATTTAAATACGGGCTTAAAGCCAACCTTAAAAACTGTGGCATAGACACTGAGAACTGGGAAGCCCTGGCTCTTGAGTGCTCTAACTGGAGGTCAGTTGTGACCAGCTGTGCTGCAGAATTCAAAGAGCCACGAATGGAGGGTGAAAGAGATAAACGTGCCATGAGGAAGGCACATCAAGCCAACCCTGACCAGGACCGCCTTCCGTCTGGAAATCGATGTCCTCACTGCGGGAGAAGATGCAGATCAAGAATAGGGCTCCACAGTCACCTACGGACCCACCGCTAAGCCACCACATCTGGAGGACAGTCATCCTCGAGCTATGAGGGATTATCTAAGTAAGTAAGGTGATGGAGAAGGACAAGTTACATTTTAAAAAGTTTTAGGATGTTCACCTGGCAGAATTGGCAAACTTATTTTCAGCTTAAAAGAAATATTTTCATATAGCTGGAATCGGTACATTCCGGTACAGCAGTTATACAGTATGTAAATCTAAAAAGATTGTCTCAAAAAAGATTAATATGTAAAACAAAATAATACTTGTGGTGGTGGTGGGAATTGTAACTGACGTGTTTGTGTATGTGTATGTCCTAAAATAAAAACTATATTTTTAGAAATGTATAAATAATAGTATTTATCAAACTGTATTTGTGAAGATTCTTTTTGTAAATCTCCCTTAAAACTGTAGGTGGCAGAATTCAACTACCTTGTGCTCTGCAAACCAAAAGGCTGGAACAAAATAGCAGGAAAATAAAAGAGGAAAAGAATGGAAGAAATGGATAAAACTGATAATATTTTCTTCTCAGTAGCATGCATTTATTCTCAGAATTCAGAAGGCATTAGCTATGAGCTGGAGAATAGGATAACAACTTTCAGATGGAACCCACTGTGTGCCAACAGTGGCATCTCATCCATTGCTGCCTCTTGTCCAAGAGTGGAAAGAAAACACAACACAATTCCATAGATTCTTGCCTCCAGAAAGGAAATAGTAAAAGGCACTCAGGAATGAGAAATAAAATGCAATGCAGATGGAAGCTCACAATCATTTAAAACCCATTGATTAAAATGCAAAATATTCCAAGCATCTGCTACCTTCTTGAGGCACCCCAGGTGCTCACTTATATGAGAAACAGGTTGTTTCCCCTTTTCTGCCCCCTGCCTGTATGTACACCTGGGCCGGAGACAGGAGGGATTGTCATTCCGGATTCTGTTTTCGTATGAAGCCTGTTCTCGTTAACCTCTTGAGCTTGTGACAGATGCCATTTTTGGCTAACCTGTACTGACCCTCTGCTGCAATTCCAGGGGCTTAAAAAGGTTGTTTGATATGTATTCTGAAGTCAGCACAAATCACCTTTTGACCCTTGAGTGAGCCCACACTTTTCAGCTAGTGGCTTTTGCTTCACAAATTATTAAGCTCTCATGGAGAAAGTGGATAATGTTCAGAAAAACGAAGGGCGTAAAATAAGATTCACTTCTTCTCCCTCATATTTTTTTCAGTCTTGTGAATTAAGTTAACTCACAAGTCTGAGAGAATTTATTAAAGAGCATTTTCTCCAGTGCTTTTATCTATTTTATTGGACTTGTCATTGCCAGAACAAGACTATTCATCTTTTTTTTGCAATACCTTTTATGGTTAGAAATCAGTATACAAATATTGTGAAGTAAATATATCTGCACAGAGTTTAGAAAGTGGTTTTGGTAGTTTAGCCCATGGCTAAATTTTCTTAGTGGCCTGAATTCAATATAACAGCTTTAGGAAGGATGCCAGAACATAGCATTTAAGGCATTTTAATCATCTCGATTAAAGATAAAGCCTTAGCTTTAATTTCCCTTAATTCTATTTGCTTGATTCGCTCTAGTAATTACTGTTAACTGGCATTATTGCTGTTATGCGATGATGGAAGCTATGTATGTAACTCTGTGTCATGTGTCCATGGTTTGTAAGTTACTGGCATTAGGATTGTGCGTGGAACTGTTTTTCTTCATTTCATCAGTCCTTTCGTTTCTTCGTTATCTTTGGGAGCATGTAACGGGAAGGCCTCTCCTGGTACGAAAACCAGCTCAACACAAAAGCAAGCAGGAGCCGATCCCAGCTACTCCTCTGCTTTTTGGCATCAAAGTTTGATCTTTTTAATTACTCCCCCAGCAAACAAAAAGAAAACCCTCATTCCCTGAAAATTACTATCAGTTACCTCTCCTCTTGCAGGAGGTCATTGTTCTTCCTTACCTGAAAGTGGGAAACCTCCTTAAAATGCCTTGGGAAGAGAGTGCGTGTGGCATGCATGCCCAGGAGAGAAATCGTGTGTGCCTGTCTGCAGCCGAACACCTTTCCTCTAGAGTAGAATAGCCGGAGAGATAGCACAGCGGTAACAGCTGTTTGCAATCAGAAGGTTGCATGTTCGATTCCCGGGCTGGTCTGGACACCCAGCTGTGAGCCCTGTCCACTGTCCACCTAACAGATCGAAAACAAGCCAGCTGTGAGTGGATGAACTAGGGACTTTACAACACCTGAATAAAAATAAGGAAGATCAGTTGCCGGAGGTGGAATGCGGAACCAGAGGCTCTCATCTGAGGATGAAGCAACAGCACCCCCTTGTGACGTAATGGAGCAACCGCACCCCACGACGCAGCCAGAAGAGAAAAAAATCCTTCTAATTGCACATGTTTGTCTGCACATGTTTGTCTGTACAAATGTATTGTAATTGTATGTCAGTCGGCAGGGACTGTCTGCCGTATGTGTGATGTAATCCGCTCTGAGTCCCCTCCAGGGTGAGAAGAGCGGAATATAAATAAAGTGTATTATTATTGTTGTTATTATTAAATGCCTAAAACAACAGGCAGGGGAGTCTGGGGAGCCCCCCCTCCCCAATAACAGACTGATAGAAATTGATCTTTCGGTACCCCAGAGAGAAAACACACATCTGCACTCCCGTTTTTGGGAGACTGCCAAAAATGGATTGGGATCCCCACCGAAAGCTGGGACACAAAATGGGCCAAGCTTAACACAAATGCACATCCCTAACTGGCATACTTATTCTGAGTCTGAGATGATACCACTGCCATTAACCTGTAGGTGCGAAAAATCTCAGGCAGATACTATTAAAACAACTATATGGAAATCCTCCAATTACCATAAACAGGTCTGTTGTTTCACATGAAAACATTGGCCAAGATTCTGGAGCAGATAGTTGTAGCACAACTTTCTGCTTAACAGCATCATGCCAGTTCCGTGCTTCCACCCACAGCTTACCCATTTTTATTTGTTACAACCCTTTTTAACTTGGATTGGTGAAAAATAGGAGGACAGAGGAAACACCCAGTTATAGGGAGTGTTTGTAATACACAATTATAGCATTACATTCCACTTGAATGTCATAGTCCTGGCCCATGAAATCTTGAGATTGGCATTTAGGAGCACTTTGAATTCTCAGAGAGTTCCAGTACCATGTGATTCCACATGATATTGCCATGGTATCTAAGTGAAATATTGTGCTATATTTATGTAGTGTGATTGGGCCTATGTTCTTTTAGTTATTACACAGTAAAAAGATATCCCCTGGGACAGGGCCGTAGCCAGGATTTTGTTTCGGGGGGGGGGGGGGCTGAGACTGGGTGGAAGAGGGTCTACCCTAGCAAACCTTTTGTATTGTTATCCCAATAACCCCATTAATGTGGGCTAATAATGAGCATGGTGATCAGATCATGATATGAATAAACATAACAGTTTAAATAATGTACCAATAAAGACTTTTCGCGGACCACCCTGAGAATTTCGGGGGGGGGCTGAAGCCCCCTTAGCCCCCCCCCCTGGCTACATGCCTGCCCTGGGACTTCCAAAGGCTCCTCCAGAAGTTGCAGAGAAAAACATATTTGCTATGTATATCCAGCAATATTTTATTTATTATTTATTTACCTTATTTATACCCCACCCTTCTCACCCCGTAGGGGACTCAGGGCAGCTCACATATATAGACAGCGATTCAATGTCATAAGGACATATATCAATAAAATAAACATATATATTAAAACAATAATTAAACACACACCAAACATTAAAAACCACTTATTTAAAATCATGCAATCCAGTATTGTCGTCCATGGCCATTCCATGAATAAAACCTAGAATAATGCCATGTTCTCTTATTGCATTGGTAGATTACTAACCTAACGCTTGGTCCCACATTTAAATTTTTAGCTTTTTTCTGAAGGTCAGGAGGGAGGAGACTGATCTAATTTCAATAGGGAGGGAGTTTCATAGTCGAGGAGCCACCACTGAGAAGGCCCTGTCTCTCATCCCCACCAACCGCATCTGCGAGGAAGGCAGGACCGACAGCAGGGCCTCCCCAGAAGACCTTCTAGTTGGCTCATAGAGGGAGATACATTGAGACAGGTAAACTGGGCTGGAACGTATCTCCCTCTAGGAATATAGCTGAGTGGCTCCCCACTTTTCCATGACTGGCCAGTAAATGGCACAGTTGGGGGACTGCAGCAGGAGAAAGGTGGCTTTGGAAAATAGGGACCTTACCACATGAGGTTTGGACTCCGTTCTTGGATGCTTCTAGGGCGGAGCCTGCTGGAGCCCATCACATGACACAGGGCTACTTCTGTAGAGTAAGTAAGTAAAACTTTATTTCTATCTAAAAAGCATCCTAGGATGGGCCCCAGAGAACACAGGAGGCTTCCTATGTTCTCATTGCTTACAGCAAGGCCAGCACAGGGGGAAGCCGGGCAGTGATGCTTTCCCCAGTGTGATGGGGAAAGTGGCGATGTGGGTGATGTGGGGCAACAGTTTATCCCGCTGGAGCAACAGTTTATCCCACTGCCCTATGGATTCGCTACAGTGAATCCCTTTGCTGTCTCTCACATTTGGGACCTCAATGTGATGTGTTCCTAGATTACTCTGACTCTAGAGCAGTGGTTCCCAACCTGTGGGTGTTTTGGCCTACAGCTCCCAGAAATCCCAGCTGTTACGATTTCTGGGAGTTGAAGACTGAAACATCTGGGGACCCTCAGGTTGAGAACCACTGTTTTGGATGGAAGGGAGAGAGTCCATCCCTACTCTTCTGACCCCTTTGCTGAGTTAATTGACAGCAAATTACTTTTGGGCTTTGATTTCAGTTTCCAGAGATTGATGCCATCTGAGGACAAAAGGAGAAAGGAGAAAAAACCAGGACATTTGAAAAATAGCTGAAAAAGTGTTACTATAGAGCAGTGTCTCCCAACCAGTGTGCCGTGAGATCAGGTGTGCCGTGGGAAATTAGATTCTTATCTATCTGATGTCATGTATAAAGTTTGCTACTCTGTCTCCGTAACCTCAGCGCGGGTCCCTGTTTCCAGGAGGGCCGCGCAGTAGGGTGGACCTGTTTGGGCCCATTCCCTTCCATTCTGCTCCAGTGGGGAGCACTTCCAGTTCAGCCCAGCCCAGCCCTGTTGGCGCTATGCGAGGTGTGAGTCAGAGAGCAGCGGAGCCCGAGTGCTGAAGGCAGACAGGCAGGCAAGCAGCCGGAGGGGCAGGTAGGCAGGCAGGCAGGGAGTCAGCCAGCTAACGGGGGAAAGGAGGGAAGGGAACTTGTGGGAGAAATATGGGTCCCCCAAAGACCATCCAGCCTGACCCCCTTCAGCAAAGCAGGAAGGCACCACCCAAACCCTCTCGAAAGATGGGCATGGAGATTCTGGCTATACATTAAGGCAGGCAGCATCTTTATTAAGGGCTTGGAAGAAGGTTTAGACTAGATATGGTCAAACTTGGGCCTTCCTCCAGGTGTTTTGGACTTCAACTAATATTGCGATATAATTGTTATAATACAATGTGGTATGTAATTGTTATACTTTGACAATGACATAGTATGTTGTATTTGATATTATAGTAATATATGTATATTGTGTATACATATAATATTGATAATGTTGTAATGTAATGCAATATAATAATAATATACTATATAACTATATATTTTGTGTTCATCGAAACAGGCCCAGGTTTCACACTGTGAGTGTATAAATACATTTAAGAACATATTAACTATATGTATTACTGTGTTAGAGTGTCATTTTGGTTGGTGGTGTGCCCCAGGATTTTGTAAATGTAAAAAATGTGCCGCGGCTCAAAAAAGGTTGAAAAACACTGCTATAGAGGATTGATCAGAACTTACCCTACAAAATGCATTAGCCTGCCAACCATTTTTATCTGATAGCTTTTAAAGAGTTCACCTCAACAAATAATAATTTGTCAGTTCCACTACCATCTGATTTCATACTTCAGTAATATGTTAATTTAAAAGTTGATGAGACTCTGGCCTGACTGGCTGCACATTTTGTGGACATTGGTGTCTTGCCTATTTTGTCCAAAAAGGGGGGCATTGCAGAGGCCCAGATTTGAAGCTGTCAGGCTTAAAGCCACTTTTCTAATCTAAAACCCAGCCCATCTGGATGTCTGCAGCAATGCGCCCTACGCTAATAAAATAAACAGTGCCTACCCAGGAAATGATATCAGTAACAATAGCCAGAGGAGCTTCTCCCTCCTGCAGGGTTGCTGGGAGTTCATCAGACATCCAGGGGATTTTTGAACAATAACAAAAGCTTGCTGCTTTTGGTTTTAGAAAAGGTTTGGAACAGTAGTGTCCTCAGCGACATAGCTAGAATTTGTCAGTAAGCGATTAAGACGTGGTGCGGGTGGTGGAAGAGAAAAATGAGGAGTGGCGAATAGATTGAGAATATTGCATGACGAACCACAACACAAGGCAGAGAAGCAGCAGTCAGCTTTGATGTGGAGCAGATGTACCTCTGCATTCCATAGGAAGAACACGTCTGAGGCCCTCAGAAAGGCAGGAGGAAGCAAAACAAACACAAAACAACCCACTTCAGCACACACGCAAGCAAGCAATTCCATTCATTTAAATGCAGGAATGCTCTCCCCAAAGCTTTTCGTTAGAAAAATTAAATTTTAAATAGTTTTTTAAATAATCAGAATCTAATGTACAGTATATTAGAAATGCAACTAATGACACAATGTTTGTTTCAATTTGTATGATCAGGAAACTCAAAGGAATTCTTATGGTTTCTCCACTCTCTTCCCAATAATTTATCAACACAGTTCTCTTTTTCTTCAAATCACTCCCATATTCTTTGAACCAGATGTAGGTATTAAAAAGTTAAAAGAAAAATGAATGTTTGAACTGTTTTGAACCATTCCTAGGTTTGAAGACTCTTGCTGCTTTCTAGGGGACCTTGTGACCTTCCTTACAAAGCACCATTCAAAATGGTGACTTCTCTGTGAAACCATGCATGGTACACAGATGAACAGGATAGTTGAACCGTGGCGCAAGCATTTTTTTTGGCAGATTTGCCTATCAAAACTCACACTCACATGCAACTATTTACAAGGAGGATTTACTCTGACATCCAAAACATCAAAACACATTTATTTATTTATTTATTTAATTTTTTTGTACCCCGGCCTTCTCACCTCTATAGAGGGACTCAGACCGGCTTACAGCAAAATTCAATGCTATACAAATTAAAACCTGTTACAGCAACATATTAAAAACATAAAACACCATATTACATACATACAAGTCACATTGCCTTTTAAAACAGACTGTAAACGTACTCACTCATTTCAAACTATAATCAATCTCAGCCTACTCAGGGAAAGCTTCGTTCCACATCAAAGTCTTCACCCGCCTCTGAAGGACAACAGGGAGGGGGCAGATCTAACATCACTTGGGTTCCACAACCGATGGGGCCATCACAGAGAAGGCCCCACCAGACGCACTTGCGAAGATGGTGGGACCAAGAGCAGGGCCCCTCTGGAGGATCTTAATGTCCTTGGTGGTTCATAGGGGAGAATCCGTTCAGACAGGTAAACAGGGCCAGAACCGTATAGGGTTTTGTAGGTTAAAACACATACAATGTTGAGTGCTGGACCAGAACTGCCAAGCAGAATATCAAAGAAGTCTCCACCACTACCTATCACCACATTACTAACCTTAGATTTCAAAACACAACCCTGTGTGTATGAACAAGATAGGTTCTGTAGGTTTGTTCTTAAGCTGAATCTGTTTCTAAGTCGGAACAGGTACATTTTCAAAGTGTAATTACACACACACACACACACACACACAGATGCTTTGAATATTATGTGTTTTGCAGTCTGTGTCTGACTTCTCTCTGTTGATTCTAATTCAACACGGGAAACCTCCCGTGTTGCCACCATGGTGGCGTATGCCAGATCCTCTATAGTTTTGCGACAGAGCCCAGCTGGAAGTAGTTCTATATCATGGGATGGGAACCAGCAGACTCTGTTGTAAAACTATAGAGTATATGCCTCTGAAAGTTACCCTGTCTGATGAAGTCATAAAAGATACATAACTGAAGCAACGTGGTTCCTCCTGCCACAGATTGCAATACTAGCCCACATTGGTAATAGTGACCATTACCATAGCTTTCTTATTTAGTGCAAAATCCAGGATAGCTGCTAGACCAGTGGTTCCCAACCTTTGGTCCTCCAGGTGTTTTGGACTTCAGCTCCCACCATTCCTAACAGCTGGGCTTTCTGGGAGGTCAAGTCCAAAACACCTGGAGGACAATAGGTTGGGAACCACTGTCCTAGACATACCATGATTGTAATTTAGATATTACGATGTCTATGATATTTATTTGACATGCACTTACATAAACCTTAAAAATATCAATACTAGGCATTCTTT
The DNA here is from genome assembly GCA_030556195.1 of Anolis apletophallus. Classification (NCBI taxonomy): domain Eukaryota; kingdom Metazoa; phylum Chordata; class Lepidosauria; order Squamata; family Anolidae; genus Anolis; species Anolis apletophallus. The sequence goes on along the minus strand of JARBWK010000007.1, from coordinate 61,378,868 downwards.
AACCTTATCTGATCAACTAAGCATTTTGTTTAGGTTTTTTAAAGGATTAAATCTCAAAAATATTTATTTTTCCTTAAGGCTGCAATATTATAGGTGCTTACTTTGGAGTTTGAAAAAGTTCCATTTTGGACTACAACACTTCCTGAATATTCCAGTCATTGGCTGTTTTGGCTAGTGGTTTCTTGGAACTGTGGTCCACATCCTAACTTTTACATTCTGACTTAATAATAATAATAACAACAACAGCAACAACAACAACTTTATTTTTATGCCCTGTCTCCATCTCCCTAAAGGGACTTGGGCCGGCTTACAAAGTGATAAGCCCAGGAAGCACAAAGTTAAAAACATAACACAATAAGATAGAATCAAAACAAACCCAAATAAAAACATATCACAATAAAACATATCATAAAGACAGAACCATATAGAGTGATAAAAGTGCTGAGTTCAGAGGGCTCTGGGAGCTAAGGGAAAGTGCAAAATTCAGAAAGGCAGGGCTGGGAGGATAATGTCCATGGGCATTAAAATGTCAGGATTGTAGAGCAGAGGGCCACGCTAAAGTGCCAGAACTTAGGTAGCATTGGGCCAATTCTATGGAACTACCTAGTCAAAGGCACAGCAGAACATCCATGTTTTTAGGTTCTTATGGACTTGCCTATTAAAGTAAGCAGAGCTCAATTGAAAGCCATTCTCAAGTACCGAGTACTCAAGCATAGAATTACCTATTAGGTCCCTTCCCCAGTGACAAGTAAATAAGCATGTTGTTTTATATTTCAGGAACATTGCTGTTTCCCATCAAGGGATTCTTTGCATTTTGGACTTCTCAAATGGAATTTATTTGACACATACAAAAACAAATACCATGGGTGAGTAAAATTGAATTGTTTTCGGTTTCTTGTAGTTACAGAACCTACCATTTGAATACCCTGGAGTCTGCACTCAGTTTGACCCTATTATGCCAGTGAGACTATTGGTACATTCAAAAAGATTTCTAGATGGGTAATTTCTTTCAACGAGAATAGGGGGAAAAAAGGATTACGTTGAAAGCCTGTCTGATTGTCTAATATTGATCAGCTGTTCACTACGGTCTTGCAGGTCAGAAGAAGGAAAACAGTAAAGGCGTGCATGGTAATTACAGAGGGACACAACCATGGTAACTGGTGTTGTCTGCAGATTTCTCAAGTTTTAATTGAACATCATCAAAGATACAGAGCATGAAGCTATTGATCCACCTGTACAGAAGGTAGAGCTAACAGTCACGGTCTGTTAGAGCAGGGCTTAAACTTTTCCCACTTGTGACTCCTTTCTACTCAAGAAATTTTTATGTGACCCCAGGTACATAGGCATATAAAATAGGTATAAATCAAATATTTATTGATAATAAATCAGCATTTGCAAGGCTTGCTAAACAGGTTGACTTTCCTTTTTATGGAGTACACCTGAAGCATTTTCTGCAGAGCCCACTGTAAACACTAAACATTGTTGCTAACAGATTTGTGAACATGGATAGCATTCAGAAACCTTTTACTGTTGCCAACTTTTTGAGGACCCCAATATTGAGCTAAGGGGACCCCTTTTGGGATCAGGTCCCACGGTTTAAGAAGCAGTGTCTTAGAGAACTGAGAAAAGAGATTTACTTACTCAGAGGGATGAAATATCAGCCCTTTGTATAGTAATGCTGCTGATAGATCAATCCAGAACTGAATCACAGAATTATGCCAGACAACCTAGTACTTCCTAGAGGAGTGTTCCTTCTAGGAATCTCAATGTCCTTTAATGTGACTCTAGTGAATTTCTGGCAAAGATTGACCATTAGAGGCACCCTGGAGGATCTAGCGATTACTAGGGAGAACATAATAATCAAATGGACGAATACTCTGTAAAGATTAAACCCAAAAATGTGGAGGGCTGGCTGTATAGCACAAAGTAAAGGTTTCCCCTTGACATTAAGTCTAGTTGTGCCTGACTCTGGGAGGTGGTGCTCATTTCCATTTCTAAGCCAAAGAGCCAACATTGTCCGTAGACACCTCCAAGGTCATGTGGGCGGCATCACTGTATGGAGCGACGTTACATTCCCGCTGGAGTGGTACCTATTGATCTACTCACATTTGCATGTTTTCGAACTGTGAGGTTGGCAGAAGCTGGGCCGAACAGTGGGAGCTCACTACACTCCCTGGATTCAAACCGCCAACCTTTCAGTAGGCAAGTTCAGCAGCTCAGCAGTTTAACCCACTGCGCCACTGGGGACTCCATATAGCCTATGCTTTTTCAAATACCCCGTCTTCTCAAGGTGATTTATAATTTTTTGTATAGCATATGCTATTAAATTTATAAATCACCTTGAGAAGATGGGATATAAACAAACTTCATCATCTCACTGTGGCATCTCTCTTTTCCCAAACATTTCACTATCTGAGCAAAGTGAAGCTTCAGTGCCCATCAGCTCTACCCAACATAGCCAATGGAAGGCCTGCTGGTATTTGAAATCCAGAAGTATCTGGAGACAGTAATTTGCTCACTCCATCCCACTTTCTCATTGTCGTGTATAAAAGAAATGCCCTTGCAGAAAGAAGGTAATGGAGGAGGCAATTTTGGGAACATTAGTTCTCAGTGGGATGTTACTTCTCTTCAATGTCTCAGTGTGCATTAAATATGTACACACGTGTGTAAATGTGTTCGAATGAAATATATTGGGTGAATTATCTTGTAACATGTTGAGTCCCAACTAATCTTATGTATTGCAAATTTTGTGGGAGGGCAACACGTAGTGCCTGTGTTTGCCAGAGACAGTCCTTGCTTCATTTTGAGAAAAGCATGCAGTTACATTTTGGACTAGCAGATTCCCATGTGGAATATGGGAATTGTGGTCCAAAAACAAACTTTCTGAACTTTGGATAAAATAGTAGATTGAAGGAGAGATTGACATAGGCAGCTCTTTCCAACAGAGTGTTCCTGCTGCCTAAAATGAAGGGGTAAAGACTCCTCACACACTGGGCTCGCATTCAAATTACGAGGGTTAGAAATATTAGCATTCCTCTATTTTAGTGTTTCCCAACCTTTTTTGAGCCACAGCACACTTTTAACATTAAAAAAATCCGGGGGCACACCACCAACCAAAATGACACAAAATGACACTCTAACACAGTAAAGAACAGCTGGGGGATGGTGGCCTGCTGGGAGCAGCTGCTGGGAGTGCCGAAGCCAGGGGAGGAGGAGGAGCCAGGCCACGCCATGCCCCTCCCCTCCCCCGGCTTCCACTCTCCCACAGCTTCTCCTGCCTTGAGGGGGCAATGCCAAGCCAGCGGTGGCAGAGCCAGCACAATGCTGGCTTGGCATTGCCCCCTCAAGGCTGGAGAAGCTGTGGGAGAGCGGAAGCCGGGGGAGAAGACGGAGCCAGGCCGCACCATGCCACACCCCCTTCCCGGTTTCCTCCTCCGCACGACTTCAGTGAGCGAGGGGTGAGAGTCATGGTGGGAGTCATGGTGGATTGGAGGCTGGCTGGGGAAACAGCCGAAGGAGGTAGCACCCTGGCCCTTTCTTCTTTTTCTTCGCCGCCACCCGGCCCTTCCTGTATTTCACTGATTCTGCAGCTACCATAATGTCTGCAGTCCTTTCTTCTGCTACTTCAAGGCAGCGAAAATGGTATTTGTTTAGTGAAAGTTTAAAACAAAACAAAGGGAGAGGTTGTGATTTTTTTCTCTCTTTTGCACTGTCTCCTTTTGTCCCTCTCCATCTTTGAATAAGCCTGAGAGAAATGAAAAACAACCTATGTTATATTTTGAATGACCATCAGAAGAAGGGATTGAGGAGATTACATCGAGCAGCAGCCTGTCAGTAAACAGCTTTTTAAGGGAGATGAGCCTCGCGGTCTTTCTGAAGTTAAATAACTCAGGAAGCTGCTGTCTTCTGTTTGAGACCGCAAAGCAGAATTTATAATTAGGAAGCATTAGAAGATCATATTGGAAGGTCCTCACTAATCTGAGCATTTGGGGCAAAACAACCATTTTCATACAGCTGACAGGGAAGAAGAGATTATTGTTTCCAATCTGACTTCAATAAGAGGAAAATCATTTTCTTTCTATTTCATATATGGAAAATAATCTGTTTGTACCAAATTGGGAACTGCAATAGAGTTTAGTAGCATTTCAAGTGCTGTTTCAAGGACAAGATGGTCTTCACAAAAACCCTGGACTTCTACTGGACATCAAGGGTTATCATGGTGTTAAGTTAATTTTGACTTTCTTGAACTTGCTTAAAACCACACTTGTCAAATGCAAGGTCCATGGGCCAAATCCGCCCCACCACATTATTTCATATGGCCCACAAGGCTTTCAATGCCAGGGCAACATAGTTACATTTATACAGTCTTACAACTACAAGCAGCCCTTTGAAGGCATCCATAATGGTGATGTGACCCTTGGTGAAAATGAATTTGACATCCCTGCTTTAAGCTCTGGCTTATCACACAGCTTTGGGGCCTTGTGAACAGCTGAATCAGGTCCAATTTGAACTATTCGCTAGTGTAGAGAAAGGGCAGCGGAGGAGGTTGTTTATGTTTGAGCATGAAAAAATCAGTTGGTGGGTGTGTTAATTGAAAAATGCAAAGCATGAAACTGATTGGTTGGGCTACACCCGAGAAGCTAGCTGAGCCCGGGAGTTCTGGTAACAGTTACATGTTTAGGTTTTCTGTGAGGGTTTACCAAGACAGTGAGTATTTTTGCTTCTGGGCTACTGGGAGAAGATCTTTCACATGGACACCTAAGGACCATTTGAATTGCTCTCAAAGGACATTGTGTGAGTCAATGCAACTGTTCACATGTTGCTGTGCATAACAAAGAGTAAACACCTTATTCTTTACTGATCATCTGCATGGCATATCTTTTCTCTAGCCAGACAGTGTGTGGATTGGTAAAGACATGAACTATGGGTGGTTTTCTTTCTGCCAGTTTCCATATAATGAAGTGATTCCCCTCCTGTTGTGTAAGTAGCTTTGCTAATGTGAGAACTGGGTGCCTATGACAGCCAAGAGCTCACACAGAGATCTGTGGCTGGCAGAGAATAGTGACAGTGACACAAAAGATGAGGTGATGGTCTAAGGGGGCTGATACCATATTGGCCTGACTGGACCACGAGGATGCCAATTTGGTGCTGCAGTGGGTTTGGTAGGATATCTGTGGCTGCTTCTGGGGCCAGTCTTTGACATTTCTGCTCTGAGCCAATATAGATTTGCTCCCCTTTTCACAATCAGGCAACCTTTTGTGACTTCCTCCCTGGGAAGAGGGATTGTGCAGGTTATTTGGGGATAAACATTCCCTCCCTAATGGACACTTGCAAGTGTCTTTGGAAGAAAAGACAGAAAGAAAAATTCTGGATTAGACCTGCTCTTGGATAAAAGTTCTTGCTAATTTGAACTTGTAAACTCATTAGCTGAGCGCTGAGTGTGTAGAATAGCAGTATGACAGTGTCTGGGAAGCAAATTGAAAGCATTGCAATACCCCAAAAACCTATGTTGAGCATTTAGAAAGGGAGCATGCAAATAAATGGACTGGCAAAGTTATCAAGAGAATGTGAACACAGCAAATATGATCTTGGTGTGAACAATTTTCAGTGTCTCATTGTGTAATGTTAGAAATTTCCAGGGAGGTACAGAATTCTGATTTGGAGAAGCAATACCTTCATCCTTCCTGTGGAGCGCAGCGTGCACAGAACTGGCCTCATCCTTTAAACCAAAGGTTTGTCTGCCAGGGCCTAGCAAGCTTAGGACGGTGGCAGCAACATCCTCAGAATACACAGGTATAGACTTCACAATAACAAAGATAGCAAAAATATCATATGTATTGAATAACACAGCACAAGGTACACACTGTAAGGCGGCAGTGACAATAATGCCCCCCGGCGCTCGCAATAACAATAATGAGGGTGAAAATACCAGTCAGTGGAGCGCGGTGTGGTTACCGGGCGGAGTTCCAGGAGCTGAGGTGACGTAGCTCAATGGGGAAACCCAGTACGCAAGGGATGAGGATCAAGGAAGTGAAGTAAACGGGCGGAGTATTCAGGCGTGATCCAAGCCGACAGCAATAAGTGGCCAAGGCAAATGCCTCGTAATCCTGCTTCCAAAGGCCGTTTGCCTGGAGCAAAGCGCACAGCGCGCTGCGACTGGTAACCCGAGCCACGCACGTCGTCCTGGGGGGTGGTTCCGCAGGGGAAACTCACAACAGACAGTGGTCCCAAGTGCCAGAGAAACGCCGGGCACGCCGCAACGGGTGGAATGGACCCTGATTTCATAGGGTTTAGATCTGCCTGGGGTGGTTAGAGTCCTGGCCCTATAGACCTGTGGGCAGCAAATACAGTGGCCACAGGGCTTACATCCTGGGCTTAATATGCTCCGGGGAGAAGGTGTGGGGCGGAAGGTAGAGTGCACCAATTCATCTCTGAGACTTCAGGTGCGTTTGTTAGCTACAACCGGGAACTTTTTAAAGGGCCCAATGTCTGGAAGTATATTCCAATGTTGTTTGACTATGTCCACAATGTGTTTAGTGTGGGGGGTAAGGGTGACGGGCCAAATGATCCTGTCACTGATGGCCTTTTAAACCCTATGAAATCAGGGTCCATTCCACCTGCGCCACTGAAAATTGCGTGTATGCACTCGTGTGCGATCCTTGTGGAAAGGTGTACCTTGGCCAGACTTCGAGAGTTTTGAAATTGAGATTGGCTGAACACCGGTCTAGAATCAGGGCTAGGGCTGATAATTCGATACTGTACAAACATTTCCTAGAGGTGGCTCACTGCGGTGAAGCTACGTTCAAATCAATCGGCTGGACAGGGTGGACCCTCTCTTAAAGATCCCACCGCTGCCGCCAATATGTGACCACTCCACTTCTTGACCGGCCTCAGACTGGACAATCTTTCTATGTCCACACTGCTGACCTCCAATCCAAGGAAACCTCGAAGTTACCTCAGCAACTTCACGTTTATTGGCAGGGTACTGTCTCACCCCTTCACCATTTAACTGACTGGAGTTTTAAAACTTCTCAGTGACCACTTGACCACGCTGCCACCATTTATCCGGCTGACCACTGACTTTGAGGGCCACCACCAATAAAAGAATCAGGAGAGGTGTTTTCCTTTTAAGATGCAAACAATTTATTTTGACACAAATGGGTACAATCTTGGTTGGTTTCAAACTTCCTTAGAGGCACAACTTTTTCTGTTACATAACACAATGGGGACCTATTATAGGGTTTCCACTAAACCTCTATAAACCCCTGCAACTTTAACTAGGGTCTCTATACCCTTTAACTGGACTGCTCACTAGCAGACCTTAAGACACACACTAACACTGGACCGTTCTCTTTCAGTCCTTAGGACACTCTAAACTAGAACATAACTCCTCCCCCTCTCATTTGGCAGTTGGCTTCCCGCTCTTTTCCAACTGTAGAATTCAAACCTGAACATTCTACTAGCCTCTAGCCCTGGTTGCCATGGCGACAGCTCTTCTAAGCTTCTGCCATGCCTCCCTTCTGTTTCACCCACAGAAACAAACCATAGAACATTCAAAACAACATACATTTTAACACATGTCACACAACATTTACACACAAATAATCAACATCATTACACTCACCATCCATGCTCCTTTAAATTCACAGTGTTGGAAAGAGTGGAGCAGCATCCCCATGGCAACAATCATAACAACTTGATTAGGGCTGAAAGCAGACTAATTGCCTTACTCAAAACAGAATATCCAAATGGATTAAATGATTCTCTCAGTCTTAACTCGTTACTAGTTTGATGTAATTATCATCCGCCCTCCCTGTGTGATTACTTAAGCCTTCTATGCTGTGCTGTCATCTACCTTCGGGTCCATGGAATTACCTATGATGGGGCCATGATATCGCACGGTATGCTTTTATTCTGTGGATAGTGTTCTCCATGTCTGTATTTTACTGCATTTTGTAGACCTTTATTGAAACATTTATGTTGTTACAGATTGTATATTTCCATGAAACGCCTGTTTATATAGCACCTGGCCGCTTGATAAAGCCGTTAATCGGCGAAACGGATGGGCCCCCTGCAGCTGAAGCCGTTGCGGCGTGCCCGGCGTTTCTCTGGCACTTGGGACCACTGTCTGTTGTGAGTTTCCCCTGCGGAACCACCCCCCAGGACGACGTGCGTGGCTCGGGTTACCAGTCGCAGCGCGCTGTGCGCTTTGCTCCAGGCAAACGGCCTTTGGAAGCAGGATTACGAGGCATTTGCCTTGGCCACTTATTGCTGTCGGCTTGGATCACGCCGGGAATACTCCGCCCGTTTACTTCACTTCCTTGATCCTCATCCCTTGCGTACTGGGTTTCCCCATTGAGCTACGTCACCTCAGCTCCTGGAACTCCGCCCGGTAACCACACCGCGCTCTACTGACTGGTATTTTCACCCTCATTATTGTTATTGCGAGCGCCGGGGGGCATTATTGTCACTGCCGCCTTACAGTGTGTACCTTGTGCTGTGTTATTCAATACATATGATATTTTTGCTATCTTTGTTATTGTGAAGTCTATACCTGTGTATTCAGAGTTACCATTGCGGTAAATTTATTGCTTGTGTAGCATAGCAACGTCCTCAGGTCATAGGTTTGATTTGAGTTTCCTTCTCTAGATGGTTGACCTTACAGGGTTAAATGAGCACAATTTGTCCGGGTTTGAAATAAGAGTTTTCCTTCTCTTAGGATGGTTGCCAAAAGGCTAGAGAGCCCATCCTACTCATTGACACGCTTTGTCAGACCCTTTGGTTGTGACCTGTCTGGCATGGGAGGCCCTGCCAGTGGCTATTATGCCACCGCCAGCATACCTCACAACTTCATTAGGGTACGCAAGCCTCTCCCCCACAACAAAGGGGCACCAATGGAGAGGTTTACAAATATAGTCAAGTGTTTATTGCCAGTGTAATTAAGTTCAATCAAAAAACTTCATTTTGTAATACTTTATTTTGATTCACCTTTCAAGAACTCTGACTGAAGTTCACTTTGCCTTTGTTTCCAGTAAACATATTTGGTTAACTTTAATCTTGTCTCAAGAGTCTTTATTTTAAAGAACTGAAGTACATCAGAGGATATACCGATAGCCATCGGGGATAGCCAGACATATAGACCTATAGTTTTCCCTTTCACCCTGGCATGCCATCACACTTCCAATATCCACAGCTTTAAAGTGGTATAATCTCAAGGCTAGATCTAGAGACATCAAGAACTGTGTGAACCCATTGTGTTGACTCACAGAACACTTAGAGCAGGAGTAGCATTGCTCGGTGAAACAAGTGTAACAAGCAACAGTTACTGCAATTCCTGTTTATTCACAATTTAAGGAATATGAGACCTGTCCCATATTTCATCTGGTAATCCTGAGCAGGAATAGTTGGGAACCTGGGTGTCTCAGAGTGAACAGAAAACAGATCCTTGGTTTTGATTGTGTTATTACAATAGGAACCAGTTGAGAACCAATTGCATTTCTGCCCTTCTCTGAAATATAGGTTGCAGAATTTCCAATAAGAATCTCCAAATCTCCAAAATTATATGCAAAATGTTTGGAGCTGTGGTTTTTTGAAGGCGGACTGATGAACATCCCAGAAAGAATCCTCCATCACTGCTTAGCTAGTGCTTACCTCTAGAGGGAGTCAAAGCCAATGTCTAGAGTGGAGTTGCTCAGTCGATGCCTACTACACACAGAAGGACATTCTGGGGACACTTGGGGAATGAAAACAATACAAGGAGTATTGAGTGGATCAGAAACCACATGTTGTAGTCCAGGAGCTAGCTTCTTATTAATAGAAGTGGTGATATTCCAAGTCCAGACATTTTCTTTCTGACTTTTCTTCTACCTTTCTGTTCTTCCCTCTACTTCTTATAGTTTGTCCCTAAACAAACACAAGAATGTCAAATCTTGAATGCTACAGTTGCCAGAGCTTGAAAATTTTCTTTTAAAAAGTACATAGTAAAAGTTTAGTATCAAGACCCATTAAGTTATGTTTTAATTTTCTACCCTGAAGGGGACTCAAGACAGCTTACATTTAGGCAATTATTCAAAGCCTTAAAACACATACAATTCCAGTAATATTATTTTAATATTATTTAAAATAAAACATTATTAATTGATTCTTGTTTCAACTTTGTAAATTAATGTTCATTTTTTAAAACTTTTATTGTAAACTCCCTTAAGTCCTATCTTGGGAGAAATAAATGAATGAATAAATAGTAACTAGTTACCATTCTGGTTGAGTACTTATCACCATTTGCTGTCAAGTCATCAATTGACTCCATGAATTTTGTAGAGACCTCTTAGGCAAGAAATATGCAGAGTTGGTTTACCATTGCCTTCCTCCAAAATATAGACTATAGCATCTCAGTCATTTCCCAATCAAGTACTAACCAGTTCTGCCCCTGCTTAGCTTCTAAGATCAGATGGGAACTGGTGCCTTTGGGATATTTAGTTCTTGTTATCGTAAAAAAAAAAAAAAATCCTAAACCCACAGCTCTTTATTTTCCCATTACTTAAAAGTGATCAGAATTGACTTTTTACTTTAAACCATCAACAATAGAATCATACAAGCCTTTAGCATATGGTTTAAAACACACTTTCCTTGCCTCAATGTCTAAAAAAACCAAATGAGTAGGCAAGACAAAGCCATCTGTAATGGAAAAGTTAATGATAATGGAGTTTAATTGTCTAAATTTATTAGTGTTGATAATATAGTCAGAGTAGTCAGAGGTTGGTTACATCTGATTGGCTGTTTGGTTACCATGGATATCTAGCCCTTTGCAGTAGAAATGGATCCATTTTAGAGTGGCTAGGAAGAGCTAAATAAAAATAGAGGGTGGAACATTTTTAACAAGTACAAAAGTCTCTTGCCTTGAGCTGGAGGGAAGAGGCCCAGTTTTTAAGTTGTAGCTTCCATGGTTGTACTTAAGTAAAGAAAATGCCAATATGTCTAAAATATTAGTTAAGCAGAACTGAGGGACAGAGATTCCTTTAGGGATAAGTTTTGGTCAAAGTATTGACAGAAAAGAGTGAATAGAAGTCTTAAGTTAGCCCAGCCAAGAGGCTGAGGAAAAATATTTTAAAGTGGAAGAAATTGGCCTAATAGAGAGAAACAAATTAACTGTTTGAATGTTATGCAATAACCATTTGATGTATTTAAAGGAGTGAAAGAAAGTTACAAGAATATCCAAGTGGAACTGAAGAAAAAAAATTCTTTGTAACCGATAAGCTTATCTGCCAAGGAATTCATGAATAAACTATTTCTTGTTTCAACATACATATTGGAGTCTTGTGTCAAGTTATAAGATTTAAAGTTACACAGCTGGGAGTCAGTTTGTGATTGCATTGAAGATACCTGTGAGAAGAATTGGAAGCTACGTATTAACTCCAGGTTTGGAATATATATATATAGAAGAAACATCACAGATATGTAAGGATTGTATCCAATAGTAAACACATAGTAATAAAGGTGCCATCGTAACAGAGAAAGTGTGTTAAAAAGTGAGCTACAATTCTCCTTGTACCAGCCTCATCGCCTCATGAGGACATACGTACATATATGTCTTCATTCTCTATGTTATGTCACATATATTAATTGGTGGCAGCTTTCTGATTACATATATTTCTTTGTGTAAAAGGACGTTTTGTCTTCATACCATCCTTGAAGCACGTGGCATTTTCCCTCCACTATTTAGTAATGTTCCAGTAACTTAAAGGGACATGTCAAAAATGTTTCAATAATAATAATAATAATATCTTGTTAAGTCACAATAGTAATAATTTTAACTGTTAAAGAAGGGATGACAAGTAATGACTTACAAATTACAAACACATAGTTAATAGTAACTTATAATTTCCAAATTTGTGATGTCTATAATCTTTTTAAGACTATGATATACTTTTGATGCATGAGGTGGAGCCCCCGGTGGTGCAATGGGTTAAACCCTTGTGCTGGCAGGACTGCTGACTGACAGGTCAATGGTTTGAATCTGGGAAGAGGAGGTTGAGCTCTTGTCAGTTCCAGCTCCTCATGCGGAGAAATGAGGGAAGCCTCTCACAAGGATGGTAAAACATCAAACATCTGGACGTCGCCTGACCAATGTCCTTGCAGACAGCCAATTCTCTCACACCAGAAGCGACTTGCAGTTTCTCAAGTTGCTCCTGATACAAAAAAAATGCATGAGGTTGATTGACCTACAACTGGAGAAATACAATTCACCACAAGGGGTAGCCAATGATGTACTGGTAAATTTGGAAGTAAAAGTACTCATGATGGCAATTGTCATAATGCTGCCCTCCAGGAGAATTCAAAAATGGGAATGATATCTTTTAACAAATCTTCTCTAGCAGTTCTCATGTCCATCAGAAGTAGGGCTTTCTAAAGTTAATGGGTCTTTATTGCTCCTTTAAGACCATGCTACTCTGAACTATTATGCATTGTAATTGTGATAGCGCATAACAATCTGTTGTTGCAGGATAAATCCATTTTCCTCCAAAATAACTGAGATTTGCAGTTGAGTTAAGAGGGGACAGGAAAGCTTGTAGTGCACATCAGTGCCCCATGTAATCAAACTGTCTCAGCATTTTGACACTATCAGTTTGGCTCCAGTAGGCCGCTGGCTATAGTAAATATTTATCCTCTCCTTGAGGTTTGTTAATCTCTTTCTGGCAGGGCTGCCCGCTTTGGAGAAGCCATATGATGCGAGAATCAGTCAATGAAATCCCCCTCTGCCCATCAAACCAGGAGAAATAGAATCTGCTACCCTGGAACCTTGCCAGAAGAAGCTGGCAATGGTATTTTATTGAGTCATGAGAGCCATGGAGCAAAATGGTCTTATTGTTTTAGAAACAGCTAGTAGTATACTCACTTGCGTGATGTTGCTTAATAAGATTGACATCCCAGTCCTCCCATAATGGAGCAAATGAATTTGCCCACTGTGCTGGCATGATGACAGATTGCATGAAGCTGTTCTGGAGTAGGTGTTAGCATGATCTATCTACATATCTACATGCAACCCCAAGTAAAGCTGAGGGCTCATGCTACTAATTCAGTGCAGATGATTTCACCCTGCATAGTGGGGATCAATGTAATAAACATGTGCTTGTTGGGTATGCAGAAAATCAGCACACTTAAGCCTTTGTTTAGAAACATCATCATCATCAACAACAACAACAGATAATCCATCAGAAAAGATGTGTAGCAATAGTAGATTTGGAAAAGAAATCCTAGTCTCTCAGCACAGTTGACATTAAAGGATTGTTCAATGCTTTTGACTAAATAACACAGAGAAGCTGCTTATTGTTTGTAGACCAAGCATAATACATTACTTAAATAAAGAACTTATTGACATCACACTCACAGTGTTATATGTAGCAGGCCCGGATTAACCCTTTTTGGCGCCCTAGGTCACACTTTGGAATTATACCCCCAAGCCAACCTCTACCCCCTACCCACATTCCTTCTTTCCACTGCCTGGCAGCGGCCCTGGGGGCTTCCCTTCCTCCCTCCTCCTCCTCGCTCGTGCCCTCCTTCCTTGACTCAAGGAAGGAGGGCGGGAGGAGGAGGAGGAAGAAAGGGAAGCCCCCAGGGCCGCTGCCGGGCATGCGCGGCACCCTGGAACATGGCGGAAGAGGCAGAGGCGCTTGCGCCCTCCTTCCTTGACAAGGAGTGCTGCGCATGTCTGGCAGCGGCCTTGGGAGCAGAGCTTCCCTCCGCCTCTTCCTCCTCTTCCCGCCCTTCTTCCTTGAGTCAAGGAAGGGAAGCCCCCGGGGTCGCTGCTGGGCATGTGTGGCAGGAGGACGCGAGCGCGTCTGCTTCCTCTGCCATGTTCCTGGGTGCCGCTTCGCTCCGCCTCTTCTGCTTCTTCTTCCCTCCTCCTCCTCCTCCTCCTCCTCCTCCTCCTCCTCACGCCCTCCTTCCTTGACAAGGGGGCGGGGGCAATGGTGTGGGGGGGCGCCATTCCCTCCTCCCCCACCCCCTTGCAGCACTCCCCCCGCCCTCCCCCGAGAGAGAGAGAGAGAGAGAGAGAGAGAGTCATCTCCATGCCGCGCACTGCAGTTTTGTTTCAACCTTTTTTTGTTCTGTGAACTGCGCCCCCTTTGGCTTTGCACCCCTAGGCCATGGCCTAGGGTGGCCTTATGGGTAATCCGGGCCTGATATGTATATATTTTCACAGAGCAGTTTCAAATGAAGTTAACAATTCAAACTATTGAGCTCTGCTTTGCAGCATAAGAAGTTGTTGTGTAGGTCTCAGCTGTGCTTTGCAGTCTAGTAAACTGTTATATAGCATTTAGCTCTGCTTTGGGAAGCAATTACACCGAGGATTACAAGAAAACCAAAGTGCTCTACCAGTAGGCACCAAGCCACCAACTAATCCCTCTGCAGTGCCAGAAATAAAGCATAATGGTGTAAAGCTAGAAAATGTTGACAATTTCTGCTACCTAGGGAGCTACCTCTCCACAAAAGCTGTCATCGATGTTGAAATACAAAACTGAGCTCTGCGAATGCAACATTTTCTTGAGTGGAGCAGAGAAAGTTTGAGGTTTGGGACATTTGTAGGGATACTAAAATGCTTGATTATAAAACTATTGTCCTTCCAACTCAGTTGTACACCTGCAAAACATGGACCATCTACATCACTTGATATATGGAAAGATTATATCAGCGTTGCCTTCAAAAAATCCTGCAAATCTCTTGGGAGGATAAGGGGACAAATCTCAACATTCTGGAAGAAGCAAAGGCCACCAGCACTGAAGCGATGATCCTCCGCTGTCAACTTCACTGGACTGGCCACATTGTCCGAATGCTTAATCACATCTCCCAAAGCAGTTACTTTACTCTCAGCTCAGGAATGGAAAACTGCATGTCAGACAACACAAGAAATTTAAAGATGGGCTTAAAGCAAAATTTAAAAAATGTGGAATAAACACCAAGAACTGGGAAGCCCTGGCACTTGAGCATTTCAACGGAAGGTCAACTGTTAGCAATGGTGCGATGGATTTTGAAAAGGCACAAATGGAGGGCCAAGGGGGAAATGTGCCAGTGTGGTCGACGAATTCACCAGCCCCTACTTTCAAGCTGATCTGAACTGCAACGGAGAGTTCCACAGTTCCTGAACATCTGGTTGGCCCAGCATCGAGGGCACTGTGGCCATTGCAGCAGTGGCATTCCCTTCATGCTTCTCCTTTCTTCCCCCCCTGCTCTGACATTGTAATAATTCCCAATAAAAAAGTATCTTTTGCTTTCCTCTCCATAGTAATACATTGTGTCTTCCACTGCCTCTAACAACTCTCCTATATTAACCTTTCCTTTCCTGAGCCACAGATCGCTGCTGGCTCACCTGGGATGCTCTTGCAGAGTCCCAAGGAGGCTGAAACTGCAGTCCCATTGGGCCCCTGTATCCGCGGATCAACAAATCACCTCCAAACTGGTGTCATTTTTCCCCTGACTTAATTTTAAGACTAATGGCTACCTTTCTGTTTGCATTCTGGACTTCTGCACTTTGGGAAAGGTCAATTTGTTTCAGAGTACATCAATACAGAGACCTGGCAATTCCAGCCCGTGGCTTCCTGCAGCGACGATGTGTGCACCCCCATTCCAGTGAACGGCCAGAAGCTTGCCAACTCCTTGGGATCCCCAGAATCCTGCCAAGCCTTTGCTGGCCCCTCTGGACTGGGACCTGTAGTTCCCCATCTATGATCAAAGGACCACAGCATCCCTGTGCTCCCACAGGCTTCAGTGCCTCCCCATTGACTCTTTCTAAACTCAATGGATCTTTTAATGAACTTTTCACAACTTCCACGACCTCTTTTGAAACTCTCCATCAACTTTTGCCAACTTTTGAAGAACTTTGGAACTTTTGGAAACTTTTTTTTTGCCAAGCCCTGTGGACTCTTATTACACTCCCCATTCTTTATGGACTTTTGATGGACTTTTGAGGGAGGGCTGACATGATTTCCATTCATCCTTATATGATTTATCCCCTTGTATGTTCCCTTTCCCTATATTCTTATATGTGTGTGTATGTCTATATATATATTTTAATGGAAGGAAAAGCCACTTTTTCATGGATCCAGCACCACATGGCTTCAGGAAGGATTTTTCGATTTCCTGGGCCAGTTAATCCCTAAACAAAGATCTCAACCAAATAACTCTACTACATGGACAATAAAGAATTGATCTTATCTCCCAGACTTTGGAGGGCAAATGGCTAGTCCATCTGGAGAGATAAGATCTCTGGGCATCTGAATCGTCTAACACAAAAGGTATTTTCTGCGAGGAACTAGGAATCACTGCCACTTCTTTTCTTTTATGTCAACACCTCTGGCCAAAACCAACTTCAGATTATATCAATAAATCCCATAGCCAGGACGGAAGGACAACAAAGGATCTGGCTTCCAAGCCAGATGAAGATGTGTTTTCAAAGAACCCAAACAATAGCCTGGCTGGCTCGAGGGCTAGAAAAGCTATCGCTGGCCATTGGACAACCATTAGTCATTTTAATCTTATCATATTTTCCTCTCTGTTCATTGTTTCCCATCTGGCCTGCCTCCTCTTTTCCCATTGGCCAAGATGGCTCTCTGATTGGGCAAGGCGCAGCTAACCTGGCCGCGCCTCCCAGCCAGCTGGTAATTCCATCCAATCAGTGCGAAACCAGCGAGGGGGGCGGGAGCGGGAGCGGGAGCGGGAAATTTTAATTTGACAGCACTGTATTATCTGTATTCTCTATAAAAACTGTTATTTCACCTTATTTCACCTTGGGAGTTATGTCGGCTCCTGGGAAAATGATTGCGGTTGACATCCATTCCAGCTGGAATAAAATAAACAACTCTGTGGCTTCCCTTCAACTTGGTGAGATTTATTTGGGAAAATAGAGGAAAAAACTTCTTTTGGGTGCTCTTGTCTTGCCAGGTGTACGGGTCCTCTTTAGTGGGTTCGGCTGGTCCTTGACTTGGCAAGACCCCATTAAATCCCGTGTTCGACATCACCAGGAGGAAGGCACTCTTGTTAGGACTGCCTTCAATCTGGATAATTTTATTCACAATATTTTAATAATTTTGTGCACAAAACACGATTAGTGTACATTGAACCATCAGAAAGCAACAGTGATTCTATCTCAGTCTCCCAGGTGAATAGCATTTGGGATTCCTGAAAATAATTAGATCAGGTTTCTACTTTACCTTAACTTTACCTCATGCTGCAATGTGGCCCTCCCACAAAATTAAAATTCAGCTCCTGGGCCAAAATAAGTCCCCATCCTTGCATTAATTAAGGAACTACTCTAGTATGCTGATTAATCAGCTAGCAATGAATAACTGTCTTGTGAAAGACCAGAGTTTTGGCCTTGTGTTTATTATCTGTATTCATGTAAATGCTCCCTGATAAGGATACTGATGCTGTCGGTGTCTTGTGCTGTTTTAGCATTCTTAAGGACGATTTAAATAGGTCAAATGATAAAACCACCTGATGGATGGTGAATTAAACAGGTCTGTTCCTCAAACTACCTTCCCCTTCACATGTTGTTATCATCTGGATCACATCTGTTTCTAGTCAGTCATCAAAACACATCAGCCTGCTCAAATGAAGTGACATTTTTGCCTTCAAGCAACCTCATTTGCCGCCTTGTGTTTTGTGTTCGCATTTGCTCACTCTGCTGGGCTAGAGATACAACCTACTTGATGGCTGCTCAGCAACAGAACCGCTAAGTGGCCTTCCCGACAGCTTGTTCCGTTTAATGCCCCGCTCTTTCCTTCCCTTGAAAGGGAGTCATCAAGGCTTCATATTATTATGCCTCATATGGTGACTTAAACAGAAACTTGGAACACGATGTAGTTTAACTAGTTGGTAGCTGAAAGCTAGAAATTACGAGAAGAGCTCATTTCAAGAAGCATTGCTACTTCTGATCTTCTCATACATTTATAGACCGACATGATGTGTGTTTATGTATATGTGTAAGACTTTACAAGCATTCAGGGGATTGTTCTCAAGTCATTTAGCTCACTTCTGATTGGGAGATGTTGAAATGGAGGTGGGAGTGTGGGAGAACATTGTCTATGGATCATGTTCCTGAAGTCCCGCAAGGTTCATCATAACACCTATCACCATATATATGAAATCACTCAGAGGAATACAGCAACAATTTGAATGTAGGTGTTATCTATATGCTGATGAAACCCAGCTTGAGATTTCTTTATAATCTGCTTGGATTCCCAACACAGTCTGAACAGATGCCACTGAGCTAAATGAAACTGAAGCAAGGCAGATAAGAGACTGAACCAAAGTAAGCTACTGAAAGGAAAGGTTGGAGGTTGAGTCATGTGAGGAAAAAAAATATTCCGAAATAAGGAAAAAAATAGGAATTATGCATTCTGACCCCACAACTGGTATTTTCTACTAAACAACAATCTGAAATAGAGGAAAAATTCAACATAAATGGTTTGCATGTAGTGCTTCTTTCATAATATTCTATCATATCTAAAGGTCAATTGTTGATGTTTAATAAATATATAATAATAATATATTATTTCTAGACCGCCTTCTTCCCCCCGAATGGACTCAGGGTGGTTTGCAGACACCAAACAAAAGGCAAACATTAAATGCCTCAAATGAATACATACATCGAAATAATACAATATAATGCACAAAAACAACAGTAAATGCACAACAAAGAATTAAGCATCAAGATGAAAATTTAAAAAAACTATCCAATAAGACATACCGTGTTTCCCCGAAAGTAAGACAGTGTCTTACTTTCTTTTTATCCCCAAAAGCCCCACTATGTCTTACTTTCGGGGTATGTCCTATATTGGACTCCGCGCCCCCACCGCCACCGCACTGCCCTGCGCCACCGGCCACGCCGCGCAGAAGCATCTACAGGTGCTATAGCGCCTGTAGACGCTTTCTACGCGCATGCGCGAACGTCCGCAAGACGCGCAGTCTCTCCCAAGTGCGCCTGTCGCTTTGGAGCCAGTGCGCATGTGCAAAACCTGCACGCATGCGCGCTGGCTCCAAAGCGGCAGGCGCGCTTGGGAGCAAGTGCGCGTGCACGGACATTCGCGCGTGCGCAGGGAGGCATGCGCAGAAAGGTGCGCCACGGAGGTGTGCCGCGGCCGATGGGGCCGGTGGCGGCGGCGGTGGCGGCGGTGGTGGCGGTAGCGGCGTGGTGGCGGTGGCGTGGTGGCGGCGGCATGGGCGTGGCGGCGGCGTGGGCGTGGTGGTGGCGGTGAGTGACGCGGCGGCGGGGGGGGGGACAAAATTTTCTTTGCGTACCCCCCCCCCCAAATTAGGTCGGGCCGCCCCTGCGCGCAGCTACGGTAGATGAGAGGGAGGCGGCAATATGTCTTACTTTCGGGGTAACCCCCGATACGTCTTACAATCGGGGGTGTCTTACTATCGGGGAAACACGGTAGTAAACTAAAACAGGCATAAAACATTACAATTTGTACCCTAAAAGTAATGATGATATAATTACATTGAAATGGCTTTACATTGCTAATATAGCTTTAGTATCTTCCTATAATTTGCTATAAATTATTGGATACTGTTGATAGCTAGATTGTCCAAAACTGCTTTATGGTATTTCATATGTTTATTTTGGTGCCAGATTTCCTAGATTCAGTGTTGAAGTCTGGATTCCCAGTTTGTTGTTAAATATACTGGGTAGTTCGTTCTACAGTCTTAATTGTTTATATAAGCTTATTTACATACCAAAATGTCAACCATTACCTGGAATCCAGGCCCATTTCCTAGGCTATAACCAAGATCACTGTTAACTTTCTCACATTATTGGCATAGTTCCCATCAAGAGAACCTCACAGATCTTCCCCTTTGGATGGTTGTCACCCATTACCAGGAACGCCCGTCTTCTTAATTCCTGGGAATTTTGAAAAGTGATCACGCTGAGCTTCCTCATAGCAGTCTGATCCCTTATGTCTGCAGTGATGCTCTTGGACTTGTACTCCAGGGTCTCTTTCATGCCAAACCTAGATGATTGCTACTGGCATCTTTTTTGTCCTTGAATGCAATCCAATGCTTGCTGTGTTCTCTATAGGGACTTTTAGTTTATACAGCACTGAGACTTTTACTGTGTTATAGTTCTTTCATTGATTAGTAAATTATTCCCTTAATTAGTCTATGAATATTAATAACTGCTAAGCACATTGAAGACAGGTGTCCTGGCACTGTATTTGTTGCTTTCACAGCATGTTTGGTTCAAAGAAACATGCTTGGTTTTTGTTTCGCTTTTCTGAAAAAGCCACTTTAAAAAAAAATTGGAATGATAGCCAACTTTGGAGAAAAGTGCTTGGAAAAAGGCAGTCTCACCCAACTACAATTTAAATCAAAATATTGCCAAAATCTTAAAATGGGAAATAACAAGTTGTTCATAGTTGCAAAGATTACATATTTCCAATTCTGGATGGGGGAGGAACGGCATTTGGAAAAAAAAAGTACAAATGGACCCCCCCCCCCCTACAATGCTTGACAAATCCAAAACAAGTCTAAATGTTTTTAGTTCTGGGTGGCTGTGAGTTTTCCGGGCTGTATGGCCATGCTCCAGAAGCATTCTCTCCTGACGTTTCACCCACATGTATGGCAGGCATCCTCAGAGGTTGTGAGGTCTGTTGGAAACCAGGCAAGTGGGGTTTGTTTACACACACACACACACACACACACACCAGGCAAGTGAGGTATGAGTTCTGAATTTTAGTTCTGACCATTGATTCAATGGAGCTTATCTCTGTGTTACTTTAACGTTCAATCATTTCTTCATTTGTTTCTTCTAATTGGGATTAACCAACAGGATTTCAGGCTATGTATCTTTAATTCTCAGGACAATTGAAGCCGACATTTATAAGATACGCTGTAAGCATGCTATATACTTACAGAGTGAGTGGAAGAAGAAGTCACAGTGTTTATTATATTGGGGAGTGCATTAAATTTACTTATTTCAATGCATTAAATTGGTCTCATGATTTTTTAATTTTCTGTTTGCAATCATGAAAAACGGCATAATTGCTGGTCATGGCAGGCCACAATTGCTCCCAAGCAAGATGACAGATGCTGTGGAAATATAAGAGTTGCTTGCTTTCCTCCAGTCCTGTTTGCAGCTAGGAAACCAAATGATTACAGTGATTTGGATAGGGAACACTGGTGTCATAAAACCAACCAATTCTTCTGAAAGCTGTCTCAATCTGTTCCCATGTTCTACTGTGTGCATGTCTCATCAATTAGCTCTGATTGATCTGGCAAAACAAATACTAAGATGTCACCCAAATCCGAAATTTACACAATTTATTCTGCCTTTTGGAAGCTCTATAAACCTGATTTAGTTGGATTTTCTGTTCTGTTTGTTAATGTGCATCAGACAACAAAGCTTAGCACAAGGTTAGTGTGGCTGAGTTGAATCTCAGAGGACTGAATCACATCAAGGTTCAGGTGATGCTCTGAATCAAATAAAGCAAAATGTGTATTTGCACTGTGTACACTCGTTACCGCACCCCTGGCATTCATGCATGGGTTATTTGTGTACACTGGAAGCTTTCTCTAAACGATTCCACATATGTATGCAGGAAGCTGTAAACCTCTCGCTCCCATAAAGGAACAACTGGGTAGCACCAAGTGACATAATTAGTAAGCTGAGTTATATGTATTGTCGAAGTCTTTCATGGCTGGAATCATTGGGCTGTTGTAGGTTTTTTGGGCTATATGGCCATCTTCTAAAAGCATTCTCTCTTGACGTGTTGCTCGCATCTATGGCAGGCATCCTCAGAGGATGCTTACCATGGATGCAGGTGAAGCATCAGGAGAGAATGCTTCTAGAACATGGCCATATAGCCCAAAAACCTACAACAACCCAAGCTGAGTTATACTTACCCACCAGACACACACACTAATGATGGAGTGATCTATACATTTGTGCATGTGAGAAAAAGGAAGGGGATGTGATTTGAGCTCTAAAAAGACAGAACAATCTTTTGACATACTGTATACCATAAGATTTCCATATATTTATTTATTATTTATTTACTACATTTACAGTACATACCACTTTTCTCCCACTAAGGGAACTCAAAGCAGTTTCCAACATTATAAAGGCAAAATTCAATGCTGTACACACATGTGAAAACCAAAAGATAATAGCGTGACAACAACATATAACTATAAATTAACCTAACCAAATTAAAACATAAACATAAAAGAACAGTTTGACAACACATAAAAATTAAACATTGATAATATAAAAACATTTATATTAAAACTCACCGATAAACTATTTAAAAAGTTATAAAAATCACGCCATCCAAAATCAAGTCTATAATTGTTCCATTGTTCCGTTCACTATTCCTTATTATCTTATTGCTCTACAAGTTTTGCTGTCCGAAAACTTGATCACATAACCACACTTTTACTTTCTTCCTGAATGCCAGGAGAGAAGGGGCTGCTCCAATTTTACTAGGGAGGGAGTACCATAGCTGATTGGCTACCACTGAGGAGGCTGGCGAGGAAGGTGAAATCAAGAGAAGGGCCTCCTCAGAAGATCTTAATCTCCGAGGTGGATCATAGAAGGCAATATATTCAGACAGGTAAGCTGGGCCAGAACCCCCAGAACCCATATAGTAGTAGTATATGTGATCTCTCAAGCCATCTTACTCAAAGTGCCTGGCTCTCAGGAAAGACCCCTCAGAATCAGCCACTTTCCAAAGAGTGTGCCAGAATAAGACAGAATGAAGTTGGCAGCACGTATGAGGGTATCATCGATGTGCCTGGGGGCAGCAATGGAGGCTCTTCTGCCAAAAAAGCTTCCACCACTGCAACAGATATAGCATGCGCCACTGTTGATATATTACAGGGCTGTCCAACAGGCGGCCCTGGGGCCGTACGTGGACCCCGAGCCCCTTCCCTCCGGCCCCCTAACTTGTTTTAATAAAATACAAATTAAAAATAAAAAATAAAATAAAAAAATAAAATAAAACCACTACTTCCGTGTTTAGGCAAGCATCGCGAGACTACGCCAGCCACAGACGGGATTTCGAGGGAGGTCGAAAT
Organism: Anolis apletophallus; assembly: GCA_030556195.1. Taxonomy (NCBI): domain Eukaryota; kingdom Metazoa; phylum Chordata; class Lepidosauria; order Squamata; family Anolidae; genus Anolis; species Anolis apletophallus. The sequence goes on along the minus strand of JARBWK010000007.1, from coordinate 61,355,798 downwards.
CCCGTCTGTGGCTGCGTAGTCTCGCGATAGCTGCCGAAATCTTGAGTCCTGCGGGATTTGCGGCCGACCTGGGCGTGCGCCTTCTCCTCCCTCGCGGCTGTTTCCAGGCCAGCCCCCATTCCCTCAGAGAGAGGGAGGAGGGGAGTAAGGCAGGGAAAGCCCCTCCTGGCTCCGTCCTTTTCCTGTGGAGGGCCCTCGCTTCCCGCCCCGCGGATGGGAGAGCCGCCGTGCCCGGCCTGAGCTTGGCCTCAGCTCCAGCGGGGCTCTTCGGGGACGGCAGCAGCGTTGGCGCTTCGGCCCTGTGGCGGGGCAGTATGGGTAAGGGCCTGTCTCGAGTGAAAGCGGGACGGTGGGTGAGTGGGGGGGAGGGGTCCCTCAGCAGCGGTTTCCTTCCTTCCCCTCCTCCGCGCCCCCTCCCCCTTGTTGTGCTGCCTTCCCCCGCGTGCAGGGCGCAACGTGGCTTCCTTTGCGCCTGCCCCCGTGGCTTGTTTTCCCTTCAGGGAGTGAGGGAGGGAGCTCTTTGGGCCTCCTCCACCCACCTCTGGGAAAGGAAGCCCCATCAAGCCCTGCGACAGCATTGAGGTGTTTGGGTTTTTTTGGTGTGTCCCAATTTGAGTGTGGACTCAAATAACTCAAAGGTATTAGGAAACATTCCCCCAAATCCACCAGTGTTCCCATTTGGGTATATTGAGTATTCATGCCAAGTTTGGTCCAGATCCATCATTATTTCAGTCCACAGTGCTCTCTGGATGGAGGTGAACTACAACTCCACAACTCAAGGTCAATTGTAAGTAAATTGGAGCCGGGGAGAGGGTGGAGCCGGGAAGGGGGCGGAGCCGCGGGGCAGGGGTGGAGCCAGGGGCGGAGCCAGGGGCAGAGCCGGGGGCGGAGGCAGACCCTTCAGCCCCCCAGGTGATCAGTGACCAGAATTCCGGCCCTTGGGCCCGTAGAAGTTGGACAGCCCTGATAAATTAGATAAATACAGTACAATCCCCTTCTCCGCAGATTCAATACCCATGCTCCGAGAAATATTCCCCCTGAACATGCTTCTGGGCCTTTTTAGGTCTTCCAATATGATTCCATGGTATGCTTCTCGGATAAAAATAGTCAAAATATAGTATTCACTATTAGGATTCAGGTATCCATAGCGGGGAGGGGGGTTCTCATGGTTACAGGGGTCAAACGGTAGAAAGGTTCATTGAACACACACAATTAAAGAGTGGAAAAAGGCCATTAACAGAACATTGAAAACAGTGGTGGTCTTGCAAAGAAATAAAAAAATATTGGAAAAATACACATATACACACAAAGAATATTAAAAACTAAATTCCCTTTAATATCAGAGGCCTAGCTTTTAGGTATAACAGACTTAAGACTAGACAAAAATAAAGACAAAAATTTATTTTTGATAAGCACGGCAGCTTGATTAGTACTAGCAAGTCTGGAAACAAAATAAAACACCAAGTACCGATGAATGGACCACAAAGATGTTTGTCATATTTCAAATGGACGAATTGTCACAGGGACTAAAGGACACAAGCAAGAAAACAGATTGGTCTGATTTCAAAAACTGGTTAAAAAGTGAAAAGATAACACAGTTAATGGACAACTCTGATGCTTAAGAAGTTCAAAAGAATTGAACACAACAGTCTACAAACCTCAAGAACGGACGAAAAATCACACTTCAAAGACTCTGGGAAGTCAGGGGATGGTTTGTTTTTTTTAAAAAAAAATCTTCTATTTTTTTACTCTATTTCTCTTTCTTCATTTATTTTACTTATCTGCATTTTCCTACTTTCTAATATCTCTGATGTTTTCACCCACTTTCGCCGTAAAGTTCCAACACTAAAATAATAAAAAAATTAAATTAAAACAACAACAATAAAACAAAACATAGAAATCTAAGCTTAGAAGTGAAGCTTAAACAGCAGTGGGTATGCCACCACAGAACAAACTACGTTAAGTCATATAGAAAGACTGCAGGCATGGGCTTCATTTATTTGAAGTATGCTTAAGTTGGAGAAAAACTACCTTTCTGAGCAAGGTCAAAAGGCAATGAGAATGCTAACAATGCAATATCCATTCTGCTAATCTAGGGCCTGTCCAGACACTACCTTTATTGTGGTATCTACCACAATAAAGGAGGGGCTGTCCAGACAACATTCTGGATAGTCCTGAATTAGGTTTGTAGTGAATTAATTTGATGGTGGGTTTATTCCGTGCCTTCTTGGAACGTGTGGGATAAACCCACTATTTCCAGTTCTGGACTGCAGAATACTGAATTATAGCCCCGTGGGCCCATTACCAATCTCTGTTTAGCCCTGTTATTACTACAAGATTCTATTTATGAGGGTCTAATTGTCATCAAAGTCTATTACAAGAGAAGCTGGGATTTTGTGTGGAGGAAATATATTCGTAAACCTGTATCTCCTAATTGAACTCGGAAGTGTTTGTTGGTGGAGTAATAACATTCTATTGTGGTGACATCTTTTTACTCAACTAATAGGAGACATTTTATTCTTAAATCATCCATGATGCTGTTCTGTCCTGAATGGCAGCAAACTGGCACCTTTTGTCGCCATACCTCAAAACAAGGAGTATTGCTGCCAAACTGATTCATTAAAGTGGCATTGAATATAATTTGCTTAGTAATGAGATCTAATTACTAAATTAGAATCCCTACCTCTAACCTTGAACATCTGTTACAGGAGACCAGATGAAAATGCTGAAGAGTTCCTTATATGTAGGAAGTTGTTGCATCAATGTGCTGTCAACCCATCTGTTTCAATTAGCACTTGGGTGGGATGCAAAGCATCCCACCCCCTCACTGCTCAATCCATCACACGTATTCAACTTTTCAGGAACATATTTGCTCAGGTTTAGGTCAACAGTTTGTTTTACAGTGACAAAGGATATCCAAACAGTGCAGCCCAAGGCCACGTCTCTCACTCTGCTGGGGGGGGGGGGGGAGAGCTCTGAAATAGAAAGATTTAGGATCTACACTGCTCTATATCCCAGGATCTGATCCCTGATCATCTGCTTTCAACTGGATTATATGAGTCTATACTGCCAGATAATCTGGGATAAACGGATCAGATTTGAGATATAGGGCAGTATAGATCCAGTCTTAAGTCTGTGTTCCCTTGGAGGAGCCATAGGCATAGACAAGGTAGAAACCCAATGTTACTTCCTATTGCAGTAGAATGCCAAGGGCCACCTCCATCCCACCATTGCCACTTGAGGCTGGCATGACTGATTTGGGTCTTAGATGGTTGAAACATATTGTTATTCCCAACAGAGTTGGACCCATTGAATTACAGTAGAGTCTCGCTTATCCAACATAAATGGGCCGGCAGAACATTGGATAAGCGAAACTGTTGGATAATAAGGAAGGATTAATGAAAAACCTATTAAACATCAAATTACGTTATGATTTTACAAATTAAGCACCAAATCATCATGTTTTACAACAAATCAACAGAAAAAACAGTTCAATACTTAGTAATGTTATGTAGTACTTACTGTATTTACGAATTCAGCACCGAAAGATCACGATGTATTGAAATAGCTGTGGATCCGGGCAGGAGGCAGACTGTGTTGGATAATACAGAATGTTGGATGAGGGAAGGTTGGATAAGCGAGGCCGTACTGTAGTGGGATTTATCTCTGGGTTGACTCAACATTTAACCATTGTATCATGAGGTTTTCTCTATTTGGGACTAGTCAATAGGAATCAGAATATTTTCTGCAATAGGGTGACCACCCCTTTTAGCAAAAGACAAAGTGCATGTGTTTGCATAGTATTAACATTTGGTAGTTTATATCTCAAGTTGAAGGTTCAGTTTTGGGTCCGTTACTTTTTAATTTATTCATTAATGATCTGGATGTAGGAGTGAATTCTGAGGTAGCAAAGTTTGCAGACGACACTAAATTGTTCAGGGTAGTTAAAAATGAAACTGATTGTAAAGAGCTCCAGAAAGATCTCTCGAAATTGAGTGAATGGGCAACAAAGTGGCAAATGCATTTTAACCTAAACAAGTGTAAAGTCATGCACATCGGGGCAAAGAACCCCAACTACACCTACAAATTGATGGGGTCAAAGCTTTCCGAGACAAACCAGGAAAGGGATCTTGGGGTCTTGGTGGACAGCTCAATGAAGATGTCAACCCAGTGCGCAGCAGCAGTGAAAAAAGCAAATTCTATGCTAGGCATGATCAGAAAGGGAATCGAAAATAGGTCAGCAAATGTTGTATTACCTCTCTACAAATCTATGGTAAGGCCACATTTGGAGTACTGTGTACAATTCTGGTCTCCACACCTTAAGAAGGATATAACGGAACTGGAAAAGGTACAGAAAAGGGCAACAAGAATGATCCAAGGGATGGAGCGGCTCCCTTATGAAATCAGGTTGCAACGCCTTGGTCTTTTCAGCCTTGAAAGACAGCGTTTAAGAGGTGACTTGATCGAAGTGTATAAAATCATGCATGGGATAGAAAAGGTGAATAAAGAAAAATTATTTTCTTTGTCACAAAACACTAGGACTAGAGGGCACTCCTGAAGCTCCAAGGTAGGAAAATTAGGACTAATAAAGGGAAATATTTCTTCACCCAGAGGGTCATTGGGTTATGGAACTCACTTCCAGAAGAGGTTGTGACAGCTGTCAGCCTGAACAACTTCAAGGCAGGATTAGACAGATTCATGGATACCAAGTGTATCGGTAGTTACTGAAAAGGACATTCAAGTGCCACCTCGGAGTTGGTTGAGGTAGGCAGGATTTCCCTGGGTACTGGTTGTGGGGGGTCGGGAGCAGGTCAGGGTTTTGCCCTCCCTTCTGCTCGAGATCCCCGTGTACAACTGGTGGGCCACTGTGTGATACAGAATGCTGGACTAGATGGGCTGAGGTCCGATTCAGCATGGCTCTTCTTATGTTCTTATGTTCTTAAGATTAATTTAAATTGTTTTGCATTGTAATCCCCCTTGGGTCCTAGATTGGGAGAAAGGCAGGATAAGCAATCAATCAATTCATTAATAATCCCACCTTTCTTGCAGTCTGTGGCCCAAGGTTGCTTACAATTGTTATTACTGTTGTTGTTATTGTTATTATTATTATTATTATAATACTTTGCTTTATTTCTCCCAAAGGAGATTCAAAGCATCATACATTAAAACTATGACTATCCCACCTGTCTCTTTATATTGGACTGAAATTACTATAAATTAATTAGAAATATAACATACAATATATCTACAGTGAAAGACTGTGGACAGGTGATCTGTGCTTAGTCTGCTTTTCACTGGCAACTTAAAGGCTGCTGCTGTCCCTTCTTATGGCCCTTATGTTTTTAAACCCAGTCAAGTACTTAGTAAATACCTTCAAAGAGAAGACTATCTTTTGATAGCCTTTCAAATAGAGGGCACTTTGAGCACACTCCTCTGTAAAGTATGATACGGGGCCACTTTGCCATGGAGAAAAACAATCTACATGGCAATTTAACTGATTCATCAAATATACATCAAGGAGAAGAGGAAAACATTTCAGATTGACTTGGGGTGCATCTACACTGTGGAATGAATGAGGTTTGACACCACTTTAACTGTCATGCCTCAATGCTATAGAATACTGGGATTTGTAGTCTCTTTTCCAAAGAAAGCTAAAGACCATGTAAAACTACAGTTTTCATGATTCCATAGCATTCAGCCATGGCAGCTATTGGGATGTCAAACTGCATTAATTCTACAGTGTAGATATACCCTTGTTACGTCAACACTAAGATCTGAGGTGGTATAGAATCTCCTTGTATTAGCCCAGAGAATGAAAGATATATTTATTTATCGTGTCAGAAGCAAATTGAGGGAATGGTTAAAATCTATTTAAAAACACAAACAAAGTTTAAAACTTGACATTATGCTAAATGTCCTTTGACCACAAGCTGGCCATTTGGAGGGCCTCTCGTGTCACTGTGAGAAGGTCCTCCATTGTGCATGCTGCACTGTAGTAGGTGGTCTGTAGTTTGCTTTCCTCCGCACTCACATGTCGTGGACTCCACTTTGTAGCCCCATTTCTTTAGGTTAGCTCTACATCTTGTGGTGCCAGAGCGCAGCCTGTTCAGTGCCTTCCAGGTTGGGAAGTAGCAGCCTGTACTGAAAGGATCAAGACATTGGCATCTATGGCCTATCCTCTGTTTGGATATCAGCCAGCATGCCAATATCTTAAATTAAGAAATAGCTTCCTAGATCTACAGAAATACTCACAGGAACACCTCAGCAAGCGAGAGTCCAAAAGTGGCAGGCAAAAACCCTCAATAAGTGGCAGATACCATATCTGACATTCCCTTCTGGGCACACAGAATGAAAGATATAAAATGGACATAAAAGAAACATGTTTATATTGTGGTGTCTCCACCTTTTTTCTTTTGGGATGGTGCTAAGCAAATCTTTAATTACCGTAACATACTAAAAACGCTTTTTGCAGCCAAGCATTCCCATGTTACATTACTCAAACTGGAGTAAAGTTGTTGGAGTTGTTTGTGAGTTACCACAATAATAAATCCAAAGAGAATGAATGAATAATGCATTTAAAAAGATGCACAAAAGGTTAGCAGGAAATGTTTTGCAGTTCATTAAAATGAAATAATACACAATCTAAAAGCTTTGTAGACAGAACGCCACTTAGGTTTTCTAAACAGTAAAATATTATGTTGCACAGTTCTGTCTGAAATAGCTTCTGCATTTTAAATCAATAAGTTGGAAAAAACACAATCCTCCTTGTGTCTGCAGCATATAAAATAACCTTTAGAAATGTATATTGTCAAAGGAAAACAAATGTCATGTGGGCACATCAGTAATTTGTTGTTAAAAGCAACTATACTTCCGGTGCATTTACTTTCTATCCTATTAGGCAAGTCTCACGGACCCTCCAGCACCACAAAATGCACCAAAAAATTAAAAAAAACAAGACAACACAACAAAAATAGTACCCTTGAAAAAAATACAATTGGAAATAGCTGGAATAGCACTTTTGTTATAATAAGACTCTCATTTCAGAGGCTTTTGGGACAAATGAGAGGCAAAGGCCCCTTCTAGTCATGTCCTATATTCCAGGTTATATGAGTCTGCACTGCCAGATAATCTGGGATAAACAGAAAACCTGGAATAAAATCCTGGGATATAGGGCTTGTCTGGAAGGGGCCGAAGTGGTGTGGTGGGAGCGTTAGAATAAAACTCCACTCATGGATGGAAGCCTACATGGGCAAGTCACACCCTCTCAGCCTCAGAATACACTATAGAAGGGACTATAGAAGCAAACACATTAAAAAAACTATAAAATCTATGAAACAAAGTCAGAAAATAAAAAAACAACTGGCTGTTCGTGTTAATCCAAAAAGTGACAAGTCATTCCAATTGAAACCTTTTCATGCAGCAGACAATTTCTTTATGTTTTAAGTATTACATATATAAGAATATAATTTTTTTCCAAGGAAGCCCAGGACTTCCATACTCCCCTGCACCTCTCTGTCTCTCTTGCTATGGGAAGAGATGTTAATCAGGATTCAGTTTTCTGATTGTCATACCCCAATTTATAATTGAGTTTGTCCAATCTACTGGCTTGTGTTTTACAGTTTTCTTGCTGATTGCTAAGCAAACTAACAACACCAACCCCTGATTGTTCTCTTGGTTTCTCCGGCAGTTTGGAGTTTGTTTTAAACCGGTGCTACTCAAAATAACATTCCCAGAACTGGGAATGGTTCTTGGCACATTTCCAGGAAAGACAAAACAGTGGTAGCCAATGAATCTATGGTACACTGAGAGGGGTGGGATTGCCAGTCTCCCACCACAGTTGAAGAAGCACTGCTTTAAATCCAGGTTCTTGATCTGTGTGTCGACAACAAAGGACTTTATTTCATGGGCCACTATTTCATGACAATTGTGCGATCACTGATAGTGGCTCCATAAGCACACATCCACTTTGGATATATATGTTGATTTTTAAAAAACAAAGAAAAATCTCAGTCTGGCTATTCCCTGTCCATCCTCACCCACAAAACCATGTGCAGAAGGAACACAGTGATCTGCCTTTGGGCAATACAAACAAAATGCATGGATATAATAATAATAATAATACACTTTATTTATATTCCGTTCTTCTCACCCCGAAGGGGACTCAAAGCGGATTACAGGTACGCATACTTAGCAGACAATCCCTGCCGTTTTCCACATACACACATATAGACGAACAGAGGCAAACTCTGGCCACCAGGGGGAGCTGACGCACTCCTCATCTCTCAATGTTCCCAGTGTCCCTTGTTGTTCCTTCTGCATTCCTCAGCGTTCCTGGAGTTCTTTAATGGCCTCATAATTCAGTCAAAATTTGCCTCCCCATTTAATATGGTACCTTTATCACCTACTTGACAGATGAAACTGTATTTCGGGCTGCAAAGGTCAACAGCGGGCTACACTTAAAGGTCGAGCCGGGCAGCCTCGAACACATGACCTACTAGTCAGAGAGATCTTATGCAGCTGACACTTAGCCAGCTGCGCCACATTCCCAGATATAGGATGGGTAACACCTGGCTTGAAAAGAGTACTTGTGAAAGGGATCTAGGAATCTTAGTAGACCACAAACTGAACATGAGCCAACAGTGTGATGCAGCAGCAAAAAGAGACAATGCGATTCTAGACTGCATCAATAGGAGTACAGTGTCTAGATTGAGGGAAGACATAGTCCCACTCTGTTCTGCACTGGTCAGACCTTACCTGGAATATTGTGCCCATTTTTCTGGGCACCACAATTCAAAACAGATATTGATGTTATCGAACAATAGAAGGAGACCCTTCCCATAAGGGGACAGGGCCCTGACCGCCTCTAGATAGCAAGGATCACGGCCGGGTCTAGGTGATCCCTTGAAACTATAAATCCACCGTAACCCAGATCAAGCTCACCCAGACCGGAAGAACGCCAAAACCGAGAGAAGGATCTTAATCAGCTGAAGAAGGATGATAGCAGGACACGCCCAGGTTCCAAAAGCTAACATGTCTTTAATGGGTTGTACAGACAAATATATAGAAAAGCAGTCATTTACATTTGAATTGCGCGCCCTCCCTGCCTACGTGCGGCTCCAGCTGATAGGCCGAGCTGTCAAAGTTAGCCGGGCAAGAAGCCAGCCGGCGCGTCTTGGCCAATCAGAAAAAGTGCGCCTAAATTTGAATGGGCCAACAAACGGGGCTGTATGAGGCGGGAAAAGGCACAAAGGAATGGATGGGTGAAAGAGGAAGTTATCTTTGTTGAAATGTTGCCTTGGGGTGGGCGGCGTCCGTTTGGAGCTTCTAGCCCACCTGGTCTATTGTTAATTTGAATTCCTTAATGGTTTCTTTGTCCAAGCCGAAACTTCCTTTGTCTGGTAGCCTTGGCTGAGCGGGAAATATGGTTTCTTAGTAAAATGTGGTCCTGAAAAATGTCTATTTGGGTTGGCTGTGAGGTTCCGAATCTCACAATGAAACAACCATATTTTTGGGAATATGGCAAAATGCCCAGGCAAATTCTCTATCAGTGGCCAAGCTCCGATGGTGACAGAAACATATGCGGGGAGACCTGAGTAAAGATTGCAGGGCGGTCCCTGCGAAGGAGCCCAGCATCTCCCGAAAATATTATTTGTGCAAAGGAAAAATGGATGGGGAAAAGATATTGCCTTACGTTAATCTTTGGAACTCTCTGAGGAGGGCATTTCCTTAAACGTTACAGTGACACAGGAGGGAGGACACATAAGGGTACACAAGACAAGTCAAATTCCCCAGCAACCAGCCCTGATCATCCTCATGCAATCCGCTCCCCAAAGATGCCTTCTGGGAGTTATAGTTCCTCTAGATGTAATCACTGTCCTTGGAGGCTAAAGGGGCTTGGGGCACAGTTGTTCCTGGGGTGCAATAGGGTGACAGAGTCATTGAGTCCATGGGGCAGAAAGGGGAAAAGGCAGGAAATGTCCAACTGGGAAAATGTCCTTGGAAACTACAAAGTCTGTGAACAGGGGAAAGGTCTGTGTGCAGCATCCTAGGTGAGCCCGCTTGTACGGGGCTAACCCAGAGAAACAGTAAGAAAATCCGGGTTACATGAGGTCCTTGGCGAACTGCTTCTCCCGAAGCCCAAAAGACCTGGGTTTCCTTTCAGTCCCCCTGCAATCTGGGCAAAGCCCCTCCGGAAAAGCATCAGACACGGCTTGTCCAGAAAGAGAGTCCCTTTGGGTTCATAATCTGTAGGATGTGGCAAAGGCTTATGCTGAAATCAGCTGGGGAGAGCAGTCCAGGAATAGTCCGGGTTATGTAGCAGGAAGAGAAGGGCAAAATGTGCCAGTGTACTTGGGGAAACTAGAACTCCTGTAGCACCAGTCCGAGGCCCTCACCCACCCCCCTGAAGAGATCTCTTCGGGCCAAAATTGCCCCAAAAGCTGTTTTCCTTATGGCAATGTTGATGGAAATATGCAAAGCAGCTCTCCTTGCCCCCCACCTTCGCAAGTGTCCTCAGCTGAACCCGAAGCATGGGAGCTTGGCTTTCCCCAGGCCGGGGGAAAAGAGAGCGAGAGAAGAGTGAGAAAAATAGAATGGGAGAAATAGCAGAGTGCTTATGGGACCAGAACGGGAAAAATTGGTGAAACTTTCAACTTGTGGATACGGAATACATTGATTCCTATGGGATTCCCTTAACCGCGGATCGCTCCTGCCCCCCCTTTTGGAGCGCTCCCCCCTCCTTTCCAAAACGGCTGAGCACATGGGGCGAGGCAGGTGCGTTGTGCGTCCTTCTCGCGGAGGGCCCCGTTGTAGGCCTCAGCAGAGTCGGACCGGTCGGGGAAGGATGGAAGGCAAGGTAAGGGGGTAGAGTGGGTGGGTTTTCCTATTGTTTTGTAAAGTGTTTTGTTTATTTTGTTGGGGTTTTTTAGCGGTTGGGGGAGGGAAGGGCGTTTCGGGCCTAGTGGTGGGTTGAGGTACTGCAGCGGTGTAGCATAGGCCTAAATGTGGCGGCCTGGCTGTTGTTGCTTGGAGGAAGGGAAAGGTGTAGGTTATTTATCTGATGTGGTCTGCTTATGGGGTTGGGGATGCTATTGCAATGGGTGGGGTTGAGTGGACGCTGGGAAAAATGTTCTTGCCTATTGTTATGTGGAGTATTCAGTTGCTTAGAGATGTTTTGGTGCCTGGGCTCTGGGGAAGGGATGGGAGAGAAATGTATGTGGCTTTAGTCTTGCTGGGGTCTTTTTATTTGGTTAAATGTGTTGTTGTCCTGTGTGGGGTTGGGTGGAAACTGGGGGGGGGGATTTCCTGATACATTGGTATGTGCTGTTTAAAGTTGATTCTTATGTGCTTTTGGTTGTGTAAAGTGTGATGATGGGGCAAGGGTGGCTGGGCTTGTTGGGAGGGACGATCCTGTGTTATGGCTGATGGAACTAGGTGGGGCAGAAGGAGAAAAAAAAGGCTTTGTGTTAGTGCAACTTGGGCCATGGGCCAAAACGGATGCTGGGGACTCTCTGCTGCTTGATCTTGGGCCCGAGGGCTTCCGATTCGTCCTCATTGACAAGCTGAAATGTGCCCCAAGATGGGCAACCAAAATGATTAAAGCAGTGGTTCTCAACCTGTGGGTTGCCAGATGTTTTGGCCTTCAACTCCCAGCTGGTAAAGTGGCTGGGATTTCTGGGATTTGTAGGTCAAAACATCCGGGGACCCGCAGGCTGAGAACCACTGGATTAAAGATTTGGAAACCAAGCCTTGTGAGGAATGGCTTAGGGAGCTGGCTATGTTTAGCTTGCAGAAAAGAAGGTTGAGAGAAAACATAAGAGCCATGTTTAAAAATATGTCTCATTGAGGACAGCAAGGAATGGTTTCAAATTACAGGAAAAAAGATTCCACCTAAACATTTGGAAGAAGTTCCTGATGGTAAGAACTGTTTGGCCGTGGAATATGCTGCCTCAGAGTGTGGTGGAGTTGCCTTCTCTTGAGGTTCCCAAGCAGAGGCTGGGTGGTCATCTGTTGGGAGTGCTTTGATTGAGTGTTCCTGCACAGCAGGGTGTTGAACTGGGTGTCCTTTGGGGTCTCTTCCAACTCTATGATTCTATAATTAGAATAAAGTGGGAACTGGTGCTGTACAAATGCCTTTTGACTCATATAGTTGCAATGCTGTTATGAAAAGATGGTCACAGAGCTAGAGGAACCTATAGTTCTTTACCATTAATATCAATTTATACCCAATTGCAGATTTCTAAAAAGCATAAGCTCCCCCTGCTATTTAGAACAACGATAACTTATAGCTGTTAACAAAATACACTGGTGAACTGAACTAGCCACTAAAAATGCCTGCCTCATGCTGGGCCTCTCTTCAATCATGCCTTGCTGTTAAGATGCAATCTCTCATGGAATGAATGAAAACAAAACAAAACGAGAATACAGGTGCAGCAAATGGCCGGAAAAGAATGAGAGCATCTTTTTCTCTGCTGGTGTCTCCTTGACAAAGAGGGAGGCAGCGTGCGGGCGCTTTCATAGCTGTGCTCCACCATGTAATTACACCGCAATGGCCCATTAAAGGTGCCTTCAGAACAACAACTTCTTCTATCCACTCAGATTATTGCAACTGCTAGCCATCTATTTCAAGAGATAATACTAGTAATTAGAGTGGTTGCTCATGATGGGTCATCATTATTAGGTGGCAGATGCTCAGCAATAACTCTTGTGGGCCGCTTTATAGACAATTATGTTCATTAACAGCAACAATATTTTTCTTCCTATGCAAACAAAACACGCACGCACACACAAACCCAACTGTGTATATAAATTTAAATATTGTAGCATCGAATTTTTGATCCATCTTTCTGGCTGCTTTTTAGATTAACATCTTGTAGAGTAAAAAAATGAATATGAGAACAGTTGCTGCTTTTAAGTCTATGCGTATTCACAGTCTTCACAATTCACCAGGGACAGTTCTTCCTTTCTTGTATTGGTTGTGGATGCATCTGATCTGGTCCACGATTTATTTTTTGATGGAGATAAAGAATAAAATGGCTTTTAATCCATTTCTTGTATACACACCAAGTGAATTGGCAATCGATGGTTTCAAAAATGGGGAAGAAGATAGTTTTCTTTACCATATCTTTGCGAACAGCAGTCTACCTATGAGGTTCAGGAGTGATTAAAGGACATGCCAGAATCAATCCCAAAATCTACAGAAATTGCTTGCGTGCCTGTGTGTACATTAAAACTGCTGCTCATAACACAGGAGAAAAAAAAGTATAACTTACTGTTATACTTCAATAATCACAGCCAAATATATTATAGCATTAAACATTTACAGCCCCCACCCCCACCCCAAAGTATAGTTGGCCTGCTATATCCGTGGATTTTGTATCCATGGTTCCAACAGTTCTCAACTGGAAAATAAGGTGGTATCCTATGTATTATGAGAAAAAATAGGAAATTCTTAAATTTAAAAAATGGATCATTGAATACACACAATTGCATTTGGTTATCATGTAGATGTACATTTAAAATAATTATTGAAAAAGAAATGGAAAGACACCTCACCATGTAGGAAAAACTTTGACCTGGTGACCTACATGCCCTTTGATACTGATGTCCAGGTTGCTGTTGATGGAGAACTTCAAGGCCCTGTTCTTCTTTCTTAGGGTGCGCTATATTTTGGTTAGACACCGACTGGATAGCTCTCCTAACAGAAGACCTCTTCAGATCGAAGAATGTTCTCTCAAAAATAGATTACGGGGTCATCTTATTTCTCACTCCAGTATCCTCTGCTTGAAGCAGATGCTCTGTTCTGATTAATTGCACATCTGGTCCCAGATGCCTTTGCCTTGGCAGATATTGTTGAAAGTTTCTTAATAAACATTTATGATGCTATGCTAGAGGTGCCGTACTTGCTCCACATTCTGACCCTTTATGGTGTACCTCAGGGATGGGGGCAGAGAAAACTAATGTTTCTAATACAGATTTACTCAACTTGCACTTATGCTATAATGATGACAACAATTGACACTGATGTCCAGAATGCTGTTGATGGAGAATTTCAAGCCCCGTCTCCTCTCTTAGGGTGCACCAGAGCCCCCGGTGGCACAATGGCTTAAACCCTTGTGTCGACAGGATCGCTGACAGTTCAAATCTGTGGAGAGTGGGTTGAGCCCCCCCTGTCAGCTCCAGCTCTCCATGTGGGGACATGAGAGAAGCCTCCGACAAGGATGGTAAAACATCAACCATCCGGGTATCCCCTGGGCAAAGTCCTTGTAGACAGCCAATGTCAGATTACTGCATTTTGAATGGCAATTCATGAGTCAGCACAAGATGTATTTTCTGCAGTGTGACACCAGATGGCGCTGTCTCAAGACTGATGAATAGAATCTTGAGAAATGACAGTTGGGATCTGACAGTTGGGAATTGTCCGTTGAAGAGGACAGTTAGTTTTGGATTAAATATTTGTGAGGAAAGGATGTTTAGGAAGGTAGCTGTAATTGCTGTTGTTTTTCCATGCTTAGCTTGTTATTGTTAAATTCAATTCAATACAAAGTTATATTTTTACCTTGTGAATTGAATGAGAGTGTCATTATTCACACGAACAGAGACTGGAGGTTTATTGGGCCGATGGGGAATTAAACTTCTATATTTCTGTTGCCTATTCCGCTGTGGCATAAATACTCGACGCCGAAGAGGTTATGGGCCCAGATCCCAGAACCCAGAACCCAGAATCCAGAATTGCAGAGGCACAGAGATACTACATAACCCATAATTCATAGAAAAAGTTTTTGAATAACACTGGAAATTGCAGCAGAAGTCGCTGTTTACCTCAGTGTTAGAGAAAAAGCTGAAGTGAATTTTGCCAGGAGCATCTGTAGTGTGAAGAAAGATGGCATTATTTGGAGCACAGCATCATTTGGAGAAACTCAGAGGCAGCTCAAATTATTTAATATGGGCTACCAAAGTGCGAGCAGTTTTGGCAAAGGAGGAGCTGCTATCTTGCTTAACACATCGACCTATTTCTGATGCAGAAAGGTTGAAAGATGGCAAGGCAAGGGCTACCATCATCCTGTCAGTTGACGATAGGAACCTCACATATTTAGCTCTGGAAGAAACAGCCGCTGACTGTTGGAAAAGGCTTGAAAAGCTGTATCAGCAGGCTACTGGAGGCTCAAAAGTTTTATTGAGCAGAGAACTGTTTTCACTGAAGCTTCTGTCAATGCAAGATTGTGCCAGAGAGACTCATTTGAGTAAAATGCTGAGCCTATTTAATGATTTAGCAGCAAGGGGCACCAATTTTACAGAAGATCAGAGAGGCTTAATTCTACTAAGCAGTTTGGGGCAGAGCTACAACTCATTCATTGACTCCATGCAATCTATGAAAGAAGAGGACATCAACTTCGACTTAGTTTCGACTAGATTGGAGAACTGGGCTTGTTTCAGAAGAAATGCCCAGCAACTTTCGACGGAGAAGACTGTCAACAAAGGCTTCAATATGAAGAGGAAAGAGACAATCCAGTGTGACATCATCTGTTACATTTGTAACAAAAGAGGACACAAAGCTAGACAATGTCATCAGAACAAGTTTAAGAAGAGTGAATCAGCACAGAGCAAGAAAGAACAGATCAACAATTCAAGAAAAGACTCTGATTCAGGCTGTCTGTTGATGAGTTTACAATGTAACAATGATTTTATTCCTCAGGTACCCTGGATTATAGACTCTGGGAGTGCAAAGAGTTTTGTTAAGGATAGTAAATTGTTAGCAGAGAAGGAACCTTTATCTGGTTCTATGCAAAGTTGTGTGAGTCTAGCCAATGGTCAAAGGTGCAAGGTTTTAACAAAGGGAGAAGTTGAAATTGGTCAACTTAGTCTAAAGTTAGACAATGTTTATTTAGTTCCTGAGCAAGAACACAATGTTCTAGGGGTGAAACAACTTGCAGACCATGGTTTATCCATTGTGTTTGAAGGGGGCACAGCTAGTAGGCATTCAAATACCAGAATGCAGAAATTATTTAGAGTGTGCTGTCTGTAACAAAACAAAGTTAAAGGCTTATCCTGTTGCCAAAAGGAGTGATAGAGTAACAACTAAGTTACAGTTAGTGCACATGGATCTAGCTGGACCTTTTCCAAAGAGTATTGGAGGAAATGTATTTCTGCTAGTAATAGTAGATGATAGGTCTCGATTTGGCTTCGTTTATCCTCTGAAAGGTAAATTTCAGGTGTATGAAAAATTTATTGAATGGTACAATTTTGTGAAGAACCAATTTCCTGATTTGACTGTTAAACAAGTTCAATCTGATAGATGAGGTGAATTTGTGAATGAAAGACTTAAGAATTTTTTTTTAAGGATAAAGGCGGCAGAATGGTTGCCAGAATCTTATAGTCTATGTTGAGGAGCGAGATGGGTCTGTAGTTGGCCACCTTGTGTCGTCTGTGCCCTTTGTGAATTAAAACTATGTTTGCTTCCCTC